>JAMZAV010000249.1:0-467357 GCA_024449915.1 Sweltsa coloradensis | reverse complement strand
TGTACTGAAAGTTAATTTTGATAATACATTTAATATATTTGATTAATTAGTGTGGAGGGTTTATTCCAGCATAGATTTGTTCTTTAGCAACTATTAATTCGAGTTGTAAAAGGAAGGGCTTACTTTGTGTGTTAATAAAATATAATTACTTTGCAGTTAATTAAATTATAGTTATTTTTGTTGGGAATCGCTTACACAAACAATTGTTAATGTTGATTAGTGAATATTTCAACTTTGAAGGAAATCATCCATGATATAATTTTATCGCACAAAAATATGTATGATTTATAAAATAAATTTAAATTAAAGTATTCCGTACATGTTGTACGTTACAATAAAATTATAAAAACAAACCGTATTTTTTATATCTAATGTTTTATTATATAATTTAATACGACCTCCGATTGACTTAAGTGATTTGTTGGCACTGCCTTTTAACAAGGCCGATGACAGAATGTGTTGGTGACCTTTGGGGCCTAGAAAATAAAGGGGATTATATATCTATTCACTTATCTATTTAGGATATTATCTTATTTAAGATTGATTGAATATTATTCATCACTAATATTTAACGGAAATCAAATAAAATTGGCAGTCAATCATTCCACATATTTCTTTGATTGGATCAGATGAGTGTTAATGTTATAGAAGCACAAACTGTGTATAACACTGCCTCCTAGATGTCACTCGTCGAGGAGCCACGAGCAGAATCTAGGAGGCAGTGGTGCATAAGCTTCAAACACATTTCAATTTCAGAGCCACATGGGTTAATTGCATCCAAATCAGCGTGTAGGTAATCAACGTCATCAGTTAGTGCCCAGAGCGTAAACAAATATCTACTCCAGCTCAAAATTTCATATGCCAATTAAACATATAACGTTTATGTTTACAGATATACATTATAGTAATGAACGACATCCGTAAAACATACTTTAAAACATGTTTATTACTTGTCATATAGATTTAAATCCATATAAGATAATAATTTAACTATAATATACTCATTATACTACAATGTAAACTTAAGAATGCAATAAAGTTATATAAATGGAAAAAAAGAAATGTAATTATGTAAACTAGGAAGCTTCGCAAACGCTTTTTAATGCACGTTGTTGGATGAACGTAATTGGTGCATTTAGTTGCCATTTGTGTTTTGCAGATTTTTTGTTGTTCTGTGAAAAAATCATTGCTTAGTCGAAGGCATTTTTTAAAAACAAAAAAATCGTTATTTAAAAAAAACGTGAAATTGCGATTTCCACGAGAAATAATTTTTCGATTGCGCTCAAATTTTACACCACTTATATTGATTCATAAAATTAAGGTTCTGTGAAAAAGTCATTACAATCGGATAAAGCATGTACGTGTTATAAGTCGAAGAAGTTGTTTCATAAAAAATCGAAAAATATCGTTAAATTGCGATTTTCATAAGAAATAATATATTTCGATTGCACTCAAATTTCACACGAATATATTAATTTATAAAGTTAAAGTTCTGTGAAAAAATCATTACAAAATGATAAAGCATGTAGGTGTTATATGTCAAAGAAATTTCTTTAAAAATCGAAAAAATCGTAAAATTGCGATTTTCATGAGAAATAATATTTTGATTGCGCTCAAATTTCACACGAATATATGAATTTGTAAAATTAAGGTTCTGTGTAAAAATTATTACAATCGGATAAAGCATGAAGGTGTTATAAGTTGAAGAAATTGTTTAAAAATCGATAAAAATCGTAAAATTGCGATTTTCACGAGAAATAATTGGATGAGCGTAGCGAAGATTCCATTTCACTACACTGGAGAAAAAAATCCGGAATGTTTTTTCTTTTTTTTCTTTCTTTTTTTCTGTATTTTTGTGTGTTTGTCAGCACGATTCCGGCTAAACCGATACTCCATTTGCGATGAAATTTTATGGAGAACTGCCACGTTTTTGAGCGCAATCAAAAAATTATTTCTCATGAAAATCGCAATTTTTCGATTTTTTTCGAGTTATTGAAAATTTATTTTACCTATGACACCTACATGCTTTATCCGATTTTAATGATTTTTTCACAGAACCTTAATTTTATGAATTAAGATATCCGTGTAAAATTTGAGCGTAATCAAAAAATTATTTTTCATGAAAATAGAAATTTTTTTTTTTTGGGTTTTTTCTTTTTTAAAACAATTTTTTGACTTATAACACCAACATGCTTTATCCTATTGTAATAATTTTTTCACAGAACCTTGATTTTATGAATTTATATATTCGTGTGAAATTTGAGCGCAATCAAATAATTATTTCAATCACTTTTTTTCGATTTTTTCTTTTTTAAAATTAGTAAATAATTAAAAAAATTAAAAAATAATTTATTTTTTATTTAATTTAATTTAATTTAAAAAAATCTTGAACTTATAATTTTTTCACAGAACAACAGAAAATCCGCATAACACATGGCAGCTCAATGCACCAATTACGCTCATCCAACAACGCGGCGGGACTTAAGCGTTTTCCTAGTATTTAGATTGCTAAAAAACATGGCAGTTCTAAGTTCAAAGATTTCAAAGGTCTCCAGAAAATTTCATCGCAATCCGAGTATTGGTTTAGCCGGAATCGTGTTAACAAACAGACAAAAATACAAAAAACATTCCGTATTTTTTTCTCCAGTGTAGTGAAATGGAATCTTCAATTCGCTCGCTACGCTCTTTACGCTCATCCAATAAAAAAAATAATATGTAATTTAAAAGATTTACCGATGGACTCGCAAATATATTATATATTATGTATAACCTTGGCTTTATAGTAGGCGACTATGACGCTGTTATGTTAGTACTTTAGACAGAAATTTAAAAAGGTCCCGGGTTCATTCCTTGGTGTAGTCACTTTTCAATTTCTGTCTTAAGTACTAAAATATGTATATTTCGGGTGCGATACCCGGCTGAGAAGGATTTAGTTATTTCTGGATCGATTTCTATATAATCAGTTATTTTGGTGGAGGTGCCGGGTCTCTGCTGTCATGCTAGTTGAACATTTTATATTTTAAATGTCTTTTTATCTTTGACATTACATGTTATGTGTAAACATATATTATATTATTTCTAAGCAATTCACTCTTACGTTTAGAAGAAGTACATCCATATTACGTACGCCTCTCACACAGAATAAAATGCTAAAATGAAACGTGTTTACAAGATGAAGTTGCTCGGCAGCTCGTCGTTCCTCCCCTCTCCGCTAGATAGCAGCACAAGTACCGCAGAGCGCGCAACACTCGCTAGTGTACTTGGAGAATACTTGATGCGGGGAAAGCGAGTCATGAGAATGTCGTAGTAATTTAATTATGTAGAAAATGAACTCGTACAATATGCATTAAGGGCAAAGGAGCAATTTGCCTCCTGGCGACAGTAAAGGTTCATTGGCATGTTATTTTCTCTAAATATAGAATTGGTTTTAGACTTGGTAAGTAAATTGCCATCGAGACTACGTACACCTTAAAAGGGTATTCATATGCAAATTTGTGTAATATTGTAATTGCTGTAATTGAGATCATACATAAGAGAAGTGCTGTATAAATTTGTAGATTTTAGAAGCATTAAATACATAAATTAATGAAGTCGACGTAGAATTTAAAAAAAAAATACCATTTTAGACAATAAAAAATTAAATTACATTTGACTGTTTTGTCTTATTTTTCATCAGTTTCTCATCGGTTTATATTCGTCTTAATTGGACTTGTTTCATGATTTTTCTTTCATCATTATTTTATCTGTTTATCCATCAGTCCGTCAGTTCGTGTCAAGCCTCCGATAAAAACCGAACATGACCTTTGGTTGCCACGCAGTTGTTTATTAACATTGACCTTCAACAAGGACGACACAAAATGTTTTGGTGACCCTGGAGAGCGTGACAACCCTGATTTAAGAACGTCATATTTATCAACCCGGCACCTCCACTAAAAAAATCAATTCGGTCTGAGATTAATTTGCTTCTTTCCCTATTTTGTATACTCCCGTGCCTATGCTTATTTTAATCTAATAACGATTACATCCGAACTGTGTCAAATACGTCTTTTAACAATATTCCCAGAGTTCTAGTAGTGTTATCGCGCTCTGCTTTCTAATACCAATTAATTACAACGCTATATTATAATTTCATTAAACACTATTATAATAAACTAATTAAACTGAAAGTTTCGCTTACATTTCTCAAAGCTAATTGATGTTAAAGTGTACGACAAGTAACTCGCTCAGCCTCACATAATTCCACTTACCACTATATTTAATCATGTATTATTCATAGTTATCGAAGTTCCCGCCCCTACGTGACAGTGGTTCTAATCTTCTGAGTTCTGTTGAGCATCCGATAGTTCAGAAACTTAGTCAAGCACTAAACTCCGAGCTAAGGCCAGCTGAGCGGTGAAAGAAGTCACCTTGTTAAATGGTCACTACCCAACTAAATGATCAGTTTGACTAAGTAATCCAATTAAACTCCATCTCAATCGCGATGATTGAGTCAATAGTGGAATCAATGGGGTGTTAATTGGATTTCCCCCCCCCCCCTTGATGCTTTGAACTGGGTGCTTCGTGTGGAAGTGAAGTCACATACGGTTCAAGATGAGCACTCTGGTGACTTTACGTGTGGCAGAAAAATCGGGATTGTCGTGAAATAATAAGTGAACTTTATTTGTAAATAATGAAAATACATTACATTAACAAAATGGCGAGGTTGTAATTAAATGTGATTGAAAATGTAGTAAAAGTAATTATACTAAATTTAATGTAGGATATTATCATAATTGATATTAGAGACAAAATGGTAATTGTTCGTTGCACACCATGCTCCCTTGAGAATAGTGCGCACATTACTATCCATATTCACTTTGTATTAGATTAATACGTAGAACTAATTTTATATTAGCCCTTTTACAAAACATAATAATAGAAACTTAGTATATTATTATTGATTAGAAAATATAATTAAAAATTAAAATAATTGTTACCTTTAATCATGATGGCACTGTTATGACAAAAGTTCTAGTTTTTGTTGTTGTTTTGTTTCTAATAATTAATTATAGAAGATATTTTGACAATTTAAAACTCTTTTAACCGTAAATTATGTACAATATTGAACGTTAAAAAAATTGACATGCCTGTCGAAACGATAATAATTAGAGGTCAGATTTTTAAGTGTCACTTTATAGCGTTTTGTAGCATCTTATTTTTGACACCTTTAAAAACTGTAGTATGAAGATTTTTCATATTTTATTTTGAAATTATGGCATCAAAGTTGACATCAACTGACTAAAATTGTGTCTGATGCGTACTGGTTGATAGTTGAAATAATTAGTAAATGAAGTATTTGGGATTAGAATAAAAATGACTGTTTAGTGGTTACAAAATAAGAATATGTCACAACACTAAAATATCTTTTGTAGATAAATTGCATCCAAAACATCCAGAAAGCCACCCTCGGAACCTATTACGGTTAAGATGTTTTCTGGCCATTATCCAGTAAATGCGGCCTATATAATATCATCAATCAACAGTATCCTATATCGGAAACCATTTTGCCGAGGTAAGCATTATACCAATAGCGGGTATACACCATTCACTAAGCAGTAACCGTATGTGAGCTGGTAGCCGAGTGTGAGGTTTTCAAATACTCAAGGAAGTGTAATATACTAGGGCGCTTCGCGAACGCTTTTTCCAGTCACGTTGATGGATGAGCTTTTTTTTAGAATATTTCTGTACAATGATTACGTTTTTAAATGGGATCTCATTACTTTTTCTATAGTAACTTGATATTACTTGTTAATTATACACCTGTAAAAGGCTTATATTAAAACCTGTATTTCTATAGATTCTGGCTAACTAAGGTACTACATCACCATTATACCTTAATGTCCATGTAAAATATGAACGTTGTAGCCCCATCCGTTTGGTCAGAATCGGTCCAAATATCACATTAAAAATAAAAATAAATCGTAAAAGTACGATATTCATGAGAAATATTTCTGCGTGGCAGGTCTAAGTTCAGAGATTTCGAAGGTCCCCTCCAATTTTCATCAAGTAGTCATATACCGTTTGCCTGGAAAGCGCAAACAAACAAACAGGAAAAAAAACACTCGAGCAATTTTTTTTTTTTTTTTTTGGGGGGGGGGGGGCAGTGAAATTGAAGTCATCGCTTCGCTCATCCAAAAATAAATATTGGGGAATTTATGAATGTGTTGGTTTTTAGATATTTTAGGAACCCCGGTAACGACCTTGTTGATCTTTTAATAATGTTAATCTAGGGCAACCCACATAAAGAAGGGGGGAGGGGAGGGGATTATTATTCTAATCAATTATAAGTATATTTGTACAGTCAAGAACATTTTGCCTCAATGATCAACCGTTTTATTATGTTAATCCTTCTGAATTAAATTCGTTTCCTCACTTTAACACATATAAATAATTCTAACCACATCAACATTGTTATAAATAGACGCGAAATAACATCTAGTCAATGATCTGTCAAATGGTTGCAGAGACGTTCCATTCTCGTTTCACGTTTTCCACTCGACTATTTTCTACTTGATGCAACTCCATTTAGCCTCGAGGAACAAACGTTTCGTTCTCCGCGTTATTAATGACCTAGCCACGTCAAAACGCGCCAAAATTCCATTTCCTTAAATTTCAGAACAACGCGAAAAGAAAAAGCACTTAGTTACGTAAGCCATTTACCACACACAAGTAAATAACCTTGATAATATGATTCTAGACGTAATATTTTACCACCCGCGTCCATGTATATAGTGAAATCCTTGGTGGCGAAACGAATGTAACGCATGTTTATAATGTTGGCATGTTTTCTCTACAGAGGCGTAACTCTACAGAGTCGGAAAGAAGTTTCAACGTTGAAAACAAAAAGAAAGCATTAACTGAGTTTATAGGGTTTGGTTAAGAGTTGCCGTATCGACTCTGTCGACAGTGCCAACACTCGAGAGGCACGTAAAACAAGTGTCCTAAAGAAAGCGGGAGGGTAGGGGGGGGGGGCTACTTTATATCCCTTGTCGGGTAACTCGCCTCCTCTGACAGATCGCGCTCGCAACAATTCCACAAGTAACGCCGCAGTGAGCCACATTTTAATCCAGATATCGTTGTCATAACTTGTAACATAACTCTTTGCCAAGATGGAAAAACTAGAGAGGGTGAATTTGTAATTAAATAATAAATAAAACAGGAAATGGTAAGTAGGCTTGTTTGCTGGCATAACAATCAGAGGCTACGTCCGAAGAGAGATTATCTAGGATGGAGGGGAATGTAGAACTCAGAAGAGTGTTATTCGTGTATGGTAAACGTAAGTTTCTATCCTTTATGGATTTAGTAAGGAGCAAAGCTTTGATAAAGTCATCACTTTTCTGTCTGTCCGTCCGTCTGTCTGTCCGTCCGTCTGTGCGTGTGTCACGTCTCACGATAAAAACCGAACACGACGTTAAATGATATTCGGTCTCTAGTTGGTCATTGTTCGCTCTTCGATGGTGTCGGCGCCTACAGGATAGGCTTGGTCTGCTTTACATTAAATGTCCACCGCAAAAAAAAAAAACAGTTTTGTGACTGAGTGGGTAGACTCTAAAATACGATATTTTAATTTTTTTTAGTTGGCATTGCCCTTCTACAAGGATGATACCGTGTTTCTGGTGAGCCTATGGGTAAGAGGGGAGTGGCTAGAAACACAAAAGATTGAAAGTCCATGACCCGGTACCTCAACCATTAGTGAATGCGACAAAAAGTGACGAACACTTATTAATTGTAATCTAATCCGGCTCTTTCAGCAAAAAAGACCAACGCACGGCAATTTTCTTGTGTATCCTCAAAAAATGAAAAAAAAAGTTTTAGAGTCTACCACTCAGTCACAGAACGGATTTTCAGTGTTGGACATTCAATTTAAAGCCGACCAAGCCAACCCTGTAGGCGCCGATACCATTGAAGAACGAACAATGACCAACTAGAGACCGGTATATTTAAGTTTGAAACACCGGCTTATCAAGCTGGGCACGATTCCACCCGCGGACAGCTTCAGATCAACAAGGCTAATTTGGAACAACCATATTATTATTTACTAGGAAAACGCTTAAGTCACGCCGCGTTGATGGATGAGCGTAATTTTTTTAAACGAAAAAAGCGAAAAATGGCGATTTTTTTAATAGATAATTTTTTGATTACGCTCAAATTTCACACGAATATATAAATTCATAAAATTAAAGTTCTGTGAAAAAATCATTACAATCGGATAAGGCATGTAGGTTTTATTCGTCGAAGAAATGTTAAAAATTGAAAAAAATCGTAAAATTGCGATTATCATGAGAAATGATTTTTCGATTGCGCTCAAATTTCACACGAATATATTAATTCATCAAATTAAAGTTCTGTGAAAAAAATCGGATAAAGCATGTAGGTGTTATAAGTCAAAGAATGTTTTAAAAAATCGAAAAAAATCGTAAAATTGCGATTTTCATGAGAAATAATTTTTTGATCGATTTTTCCCTCCGTGCAGTTCTTTGTTCAGAGATTTCATAGACCTCCATAAAAATTTCATCGCAATTGTAGAATTTGTTTAGCCGGAATCGTGTTCACAGACACACAAAAATACAAAAAAAAGAAGAAAAAAAAAAAAACCTCCGGATTTTTTTCTCCAGTGTAGTGAAATGGAATCTTCGCTTCGCTCGCTACGCTCGCTACGCTCATCCAATTATGAGCCGCGTTGCTAGGACGGCTCCAAAGTCACCGTTTATAAATTCCTAAGACAAGAATGGATAGACTTCAGTCAAAATCAGAAGTTCAAATACTTCTGCTTAAAGCGGGAATCGAACCCTGTACCTTCTGCATTGGAAGCAGAGACGCTAACCACAAGACTAACGATTCGTTTATTTAAATAACTTCGGTTTCTTTTTTAGGTACTTCGTTTTTGTAGTTTTTATGATAATTCCTAAACAAAACATATTTTGTTGGCTCATTAATTATTCACATATACACTTTGGCATGTTTTCTCTACAGAGGCGTAACTCTTCAGTATGCCCATACAGTATGTAAATAATTACATATATAAATTAAACTTTCAGATTTAAGACTAATTAACATACTCACTACCAGTAAATAGTTTATAATAACTAATGCGACACAGCTCCGAATCATCAGCACACACACACAAATGTAACTATAAATTTAATGGAAGTTCCAACTCCAACTCCAGCTACTAGAGCCAATCAGATAATACGTCCGGCGTTGCGTTGTGTGACACTACCATTCTAGACTAATAACTTAATCCTATCGGAGTAATTGGGCGGTTGGGATGACCACAGCTCATTGATAAAACTCGACAGGGTAATTGGTTGAATATTTCATTGATTTTTCTGATTCCACCTCTCTCTGTATTTTTGACTGAAACACATCTAGATTCGGGGAGAACTATTGATAGAGAGGGAAGTCACGTGATTACCCAATGTTGGTTTTAGTATACGGAATAGGTAGATATTTCTTTGAAATCACTTGTTTTATTTTATAATACCGGTATTCAGAACATATTTTAGCTTCTGTTGATGCATCGCGTGCTTTTGTTGAGAAAACGCTAGTGCCATCATAATTCACATAGCAACATCGTTGTTTATGAATCAATTTTACCTGAAAAAAAACAGTTAAACATCGATTCTTACCGCTCATCAAGCAGTTAATATATGGTGGCTAATTTTTGCCATTCTTATAACAAATTACCATTGAAAACCTATTTTGTTATCAAATATATTTGGAAAATCAAAATAATACATATTTTGTTGTGATAATAAAATAACCAAAAATATTTCTTATTACGCATTTTCTTAACAAAATCTCTTTCAATTTGATTATAATAACTTTGATAAAGTAAAACGTTTTATTACTCATTATTAGTACTGTGCGGGCAGAGGTTTTGACAGTCGGGTCGAGTCGGTAATGGGCACTAAACTGATTCGGGTTTTTGGGTCGGGTAGAGAAAAGATGGCCGTTATAATTCTACATGACGTTAAAATGGATAATAAATTTAACTTGTGAAGAAAATTACGTAATAATTTTCTCCCAATTCATTTTCATTGCCTGCATTTTGAATGTTAATTTATTTGCATTTTGTATGACTGGCTTTAAATAAATAATTTTCTAGACCGGCACCTCCGCCATCACACAAATGTTTTTTGTTCGTTATCCAAAATCGATTACATTTCTTGACTATTTTGGTAGATTAGTGATACGAAAGATGACTCAACGACCTGTTTTTCCAAGTGAGGTGTTGTTCTTTATTAAGTGGAATAACACACCACGTTCGAGATTGCCTTGTAGATGATACGATATGAGTACGTAGCCTACCCTTGATGATATCTCTCACAACTTGAGTCCAAGTATTATTTTTAGAGCAGGGTATTCAATTTCACGGAAAACGAGGTTGTTTCATACAAAAAGATCCATCGATTAAGCTAATCCTTGAAACCACATAGAGCAGTTGATATTGGAACTGCTTTTCAACATTGTCGCTCTAGTGGTCAACAGCTAAAGCTCATTTACCCAGAGTGTATTTGGAAACGTATTACTTCTATAAACAAAGGTAAATACATTTGTATATACAGACTATCTTTACTGCAAGAGACGATTTAATGTTATTTTACGTTGATTTTTTATTCAGGTTATATTACGTGTGTCAATATAATCAGGCCATATTTTAAACAATGTTTAGTACTACCAAATACTTTAATATTGAGGCATTTGGTGTACAAATACGACCGAAAGAAAATACTAATTTTTTAGCCACGACACTGACAATCGGACTTATCGACGTATACTAAACTAGGAAACGCTCAGTTGGACGCGTTGATAAGCGAGCACGTGCTATAGCTAGACCCACATTGCACATTATTTTAAATTTTAAAATTTGCGACGTTCGCTGTCCACAGGGCCATGTTTCCAATATTGTTTATTATTGCCAAGGTATTTGGGTAAACCTGTGTGTAAACCTTTACTTTGTGGATAAAATCCACCGCCATCTAGAGAATCTTGACTCCTTGGGAAAACTATTTAAACTCTTTGGTGACAAATAATACACTCTTCCTCGAAAGTATTTTGATTACTTCTAGGTGGCAGTGCATTAAAAACTTCGCGCGTCTTTTCGTTGCCATGGCAACGTTACTTTTGTTATAATGTAATTTCCATTAACACTACTTATCGGATCAAAATAAAATTAACATATTCGTGACCGGACGGACATTCTAAATGATTTGGCCACCTCAGATTTTGTCGCCGTTTAGTTTGAAAAAAAAAACTTTCGATTAACTTTAATGTAACTTTTTAACTTTTTGAACGATTTTGCCACAAAACTAATAGCATTCAATCGAGAACGAAGCTTGCGGATGGTCAAAATTTCAACTCGATCCGAGCCTCCGTTCGAACGTTATGGCGAGACATACAAACAAACAAACAAACAAAAAAACAAAAAACAAACAAAAAACAAACAAAAAAACAAAACCAGTGACTAATTTTTCCGGCAGAGTCAAATGGAAACGCTCGCTTCGCTCGCTTAATTAGAGAAAAGGCAAACCACTTTATTCATTATGTTACTACTGACGGTCGACTTATTTCCTAAATTATCTATATTAATGTATTTTATACAACAACAAACTGTTCTATTCAATTATATTAACTAATTTACAAAAGAGGAAAATAAATTGATTTCTGACAAAAAAAATTATATAATTTATAATTTTCTTGGGAAGCCTGCCCCGATTGCAAGGTATGATCCTCTTCAGGTGCCTTACTAGGTACAATGGAGTTAGGACATTATGAAAGGGATGTCCGAGGGCTGTTAAAGAGGACTCAATCCTTTGCATTCGCATTTAAGACTGAGAACACCTCGAAACAATCCTTCAGTCAGGATTGCCGGTCTAGACGGGATTTGATCCCGAGACTTTCCGAATCAAAGTCGCGCGCTTAAAAAAGCTCGAGCCATCACTGTCGGCGAAAACACACACATAAATTGACAGTTTTTCAAAACTGCACAAAGTAAATAAAACAGCTATCAATGTACAATACGAAACAACCAACAATAACATATTTAAATAACAAAAAATAATGTGAACAAAAAGGATAATAAAACCAAATTGTATTGAAACCCCAAAAAATCAGATTTATAAAAAAATGTAAAAACTTGTTATAAAATGAAGAGAATAGTTAGAAAAAATTAATGGATAACACAAAAAATAAAATCATAAGTTAATAGTTAAACTATCGAAATTTATTTTCTAAATATTCGTTGATGTGACAGGTACTGGAGAATAGATTGATTATCTGACATTAACATTTTAAATTAAGTGTTTTCAGTTGCCCTACGGAAGTCATTTGGTAGATAGTCAAAATGTTGATAGCCGCATTCTTAACAGTCAAGGAAGTCATTTGGTAGATAGTCAAAATGTTGATAGCCGCATTCTTAACAGTCAAGGGGTGGACAGTCTCACTACGGAAGTGATTCGATTGACCGAGATCTTTTTGATGTCATTAACGAAAGAGAGATCGCTGCCAAATCTTCTCACCCCCCCGTCTCATCCCTTCCCCTCACCATACGTTCCCCTTTACCGAATAAATCACACATTTGTCCAGCGCCAGGTCTGGGGAAAGGGGCACGGGACAAGAATCAATCCTTAAAGTTAAAACTATTTCCTGCCGAAAGTAAATCTTTATTTGGTGACATGTTTTTTTCCTCTTTTTGTCCCGGCCGAACGTGTTGGAAGGAGGTGGTAACTGTGAACACTGACATCGATTTCGTCCGCTCCCGAGATCGAGGCTGTTTTCTGCGTTGCGCGTGCGCGCCGAGGACGAGTTTAGGAACGCACCGCGCACCAAAGAGCTGGAAGAAACTACAAACCACTCGACGTAAAGGAAAAGAAACGTGCCACTCAATTTGAATGTTTTCTTTTTTGGAATTTTGATCTTTGTAAGTCAGAATCAAAGTCGATGCCAGTGAAGGAATTAGTGAAGCTTTGCATTTACATTGAACTCTACTTTAATCCCTTGTTTATTTGATGGATTATGATAAGCTGCTTTTTGCAATGCTACAATATTTATTTTTATACTGTTTGTCGATACATTTGGTTCAAAATAATAAGCATTTTAATATGTTCAGTTAAAATCCCACGCTTACAAGAAAAACTTATAGAATCTATAAAGACATTGCTCAGCAGATAAAAATTTAAACACCACTAACTTACTAACAAACTAACTAACTAACTAACTATCTATGTATTTAACTCACTAGCTAACTAACTTACTAACTCACTAACTAACTAACTAACTAACTAAATACAATTGATTGTCGATTAATTTTCTACAACAAACGGTTTTATTTAATTATATTAACTAATTTACAAAAGAGGAAAATTAATTAATTTCAAACACACAAAAATTATATAATTTATAATTTTCTTGGGAAATCTACCCAGGTTGCCATGTACGTTCCTCTTCATGTGCCTTACTAGCTACATTGGAGTTAGGACATTGTGAAGGAATGTTCGAGGACTGTTGAATAGGACTCAATCCTTTGCATTCGCATTAACGACTGAGAACACCTAGGAAAAATCATTTATATTTTTTGCAACAAGTTTTTACATTAATTTTTATACAAATCTTTTTTTTAGTTTCAATACAATTTGATTGTATTTACCTTTTTGTTCATATTATTTTTGTTAATTAAATATGATACAGTAGGTTGTTTCGTATTGTACATTGATAGCTGTTTTCATTACTTTGTGCAGTTTTGAAATATAACTGTCAATTTCTGTGTGTATGTGTTTACCTAACAGTGATGGCTCAACCGTTAAGCGCGCGACTCTGATTCGGAAGGTCCCACGATCAAATCCCGGTGAGACCGGCAATCCTAAGTGAAGGATTTTTCCGAGGTGTTCTCAATCGTTAATGCGAATGCCAAGGATTGAGTCCTATTTAACAGTCCTCGGACATCCCTTCACAATGTCCTAGCTCCAATGTACCTAGTTAGGCACATGAAGAGGAACGTACATGGCAACCTGGGTAGATTTCCCAAGAAAATTATAAATTATATAATTTTTGTGTGTTTGAATTTATTAAAATGAAATTATTAAAATATATAATTTTTTTTCCAAAATTGTTGTGGTAAATGCATTGTTGTTGTAATAATACTATTTCAAATATTTACTTAAATGCAGTTCACATTATTGTGTCTGCATCTATGTAATTAGATTTATTTAGTTGTTCTACATTGTAAATCAGTTTTTATAACTGAATAGGATTGATGTTAAATAATAAAAAATAAAAATCTAACTAACTAGAAGGCGAAGCTCCCATTATGATAAGCATCACATTTCTGTCCGTCTGTGCGTGTGTCACGTCTCACGATAAAAACCGAACACGACGTCCGATTGACATGCGGTTTATTCTGTTGGCATTAACCCCTCAACAAAAATGATACAGAGTTTTTTGTGACCCTTGGGATAAGGAAAGAGTGGTCAGATTCATAAAAAATGTTTGAAAATTTGCGACCCGGCACCTCCACCAAGTATCTCCTTTGACGAACTTTTCATTAAGTAGCTTCGCTCATTTTTTTTTGTATATTCCAGTGTTAATATTAATATTTATAATAAATATTTATAATTAATATTTATTCACCTGTCACAGTTCCTATCCGTGTTACATGTTCTAAATTATTAACGAGTCTATCCTTATTAATATCGCCTACAACCACGATTACTTCAGTGTGTTAAGCAAAGCTGCAAAGAAGCCTAATATCACATTGAAGTTAACACTAATTAGCTGTGGTCTTAGTTTTATAATTAATTAATTAATTAATAACAAACTGCTGACACAGTAAACGTTTACTACCAAGTACAGTTTTGACCTAGTTGCTATGTTTATAGTCACTATTGGTTTCACTGACAATACTTTTTAGTTTTGTAAATGTTTTTTAAATTTTATTTTAAAATCGTGACCATACACACAAATAAATTCTTAACAGTTGAGTCATTTTATTTTAATTAAATTAAATTAATTTTTATTTAACGTTTATCCTTTTAAGTTGAAAAACTGATTTACAAAGAAGGACAACTAAACAAATCTAATTTCATAGATGCATACACAACAATGAACTATATTTAAGTAAATATTTGAAATAGTAATATTACAACAACAGTGTATTAAAACACACCTATTTTGGTAACAAATTCAAAAAGGATATAAAATGCAATTAATTAATGAATCAAATATACAAAAGGGGAGGAAATAAAAGGAAAGGAAAAAAGAAAAAAAAGAAAAAAGAGAAAGAGAAAAGAAAGAAAAAAGAAAGAAAGAAAAAAGAAAGAAAGGAAATCATTAGAAAATGAAAAATGAAAAGAAAAAAATGATTTATAAGACGATCCCACTCAAACGAATATTAGGTTTGCAAAAATCAGGAACAGCAAATCAGTTGGGTCACAACGTTCTTTATCTCTATTATTATAGAATATTTAACCACAAATTGTAATCTTAGGGTACTAACTTGAATGTTGCACACATTTTAGTTTTAAAGTTATTTGAATATACTTTTTCAGCGGGTGAGTAATTTCTAAACTTTTCTCCCTGACAACAGTCTTCGCCGCGGGCCCAGCTTCCTTGGTACACAACAGTCTCGGCTAGACCCACTTCCCAACATGTCTGTCTCATTTCTGAATATAATATTCTAGGCGTAATAAATTTTATCTTGTGGTAGAACTGGGTAAATAGTGGTTCACGAATATAGAAATAGCAGACAGACTTTATTCATATAAAATGCAAAAAACAATATAATATTATAATGCAATATTCAATACAACGCATTATAATGTAGAAATTACAAAATTTGTTGATAACAAAATACAAAAATATTCATTTAGAGGACATCGATATTTAAAAATGATCTGATTCTTATGAAGTCAAACATCGAGATTCAGAACCAATAAACACATTGAGTCGTTAATTTACAATATAAATTAAATTGACATTCATATTAGTTATTGGATGAGCGAAGCGAAGACTTCAATTTCACCGACCCCCCCAAAAATTTAGCTCGGGTGTTTTTTTTTTTTTTTTTCTGTCTGTTTGTTCGCTCTCTACCGGGCAAACGGCATATGCGATCTTGATGAAAATTTAAGGGGACCTTCGAAATCTCTGAACTTAGACTTGCTACGTTTTTGGGTACAATCGAAGAAATATTTCTCATGAATATCGTACTTTTACGATTTTTTTCGATTTTTAGTGCGATATTTTCGTGACATTTGGGCCGATTCTGACCAAACGGGTGGGGCTACAACGTTAATATTTCACATGGACATTAAGGTCATGGTAATGTATTGCTTTCTGAAAGAAAAAGTTGAAAAAGTTAGCCAGAATCTATAGAAATAAAGCTTTTAATATAAGTTTTTTGATTTTTTGTGCGATATTTTCGTGCCATTTGGGCCAATTCTGACCAAACGGGTGGGGCTACAACGTTCATATTATACATGGACATTAAGTTATGGTGATGTAGTACCTTTTGAAAGAAAAAGTTGAAAAAGTTAGCCAGAATCCATAGAAATAAAGCTTTTAATATAAGTTTTTTATGGTAAATAATACCAATTATCGACATAAACAATAGAAACTTGACAACAATCACCTACAATGCGTAGGCAGCAAAACAAAGCACTTGCAAAAGTAAAGATATCCCACGCAAACTAAAAACTTTAAACAGCTCATCCATCAACGCGGCGGGACTTTAGCGTTTTCCTAGTTAATTCAATTAAATTTTAGATGAGCCAAATATACATTTCCAATTTTCTAGTGCAAAACCTGCACAGTGACAAAATTAATGCATACAGTCTTCCATGACCAAACTAGGTGTGTCGAAATAACTGTGGTTGTGAGGGGTTTTCCTACATATGTAAGGAGGATTCACTCCCTTGCGACTGAAGTAAATCCTGGTAAACTATCAATCAGGATTGCCAGTGGAAGGAATGAAACCGAGTCTTCCAGAAACAGAATAATTTTTGTGGAAATCCTGCAAAGGGTGCAATTCATGCCCCTCTTCAGGTATCTAACTAGGTATGTTGCGGATAGGACAGTTGTGAAGTGATGTCCAAGGGCTGTTTAAGAGAATTCACTCACTTGCGACTGAAGTACATCTTGGTTAACTATCAATCAGGATTGCCAGTGGAGGTATCGATTAGGGTCTTTCAGAGTAAAATGCCTTCCTGTGGCGAAATTCATGCCCCTCTTCAAGTGTCTTAACTATAGGTATGTTGCGGATAGGACAGTTGTGAAGTGATGTCCAAGGGCTGTTTAAGAGAATTCACTCCCTTGCGACTGAAGTAAATCTTGGTAAACTATCAATCAGGATTGCCAGTGGAGGGTATCGATTCGGGTCTTTCAGAGTAAAAATGCCTTCCTGTGGCGAAATTCATGCCCCTCTTCAAGTGTCTTAACTATAGGTATGTTGCGGATAGGACAGTTGTGAAGGGATGTCCGAGGGCTGTTTAAGAGAATTCACTCCCTTGCGACTGAAGTAAATCTTGGTAAACTATCAATCAGGATTGCCAGTGGAGGGTATCGATTCGGGTCTTTCAGAGTAAAAATGCCTTCCTGTGGCGAAATTCATGCCCCTCTTCAAGTGTCTTAACTATAGGTATGTTGCGGATAGGACAGTTGTGAAGGGATGTCCGAGGGTTGTTTGAGAGGATTCACTCACTTGCGACTGAAGTACATCTTGGTAAACTATCAATCAGGATTGCCAGTGGAGGGTATCGATTCGGGTCTTTCAGAGTAAAAATGCCTTCCTGTGGCGAAATTCATGCCCCTCTTCAGGTGTCTTAACTATAGGTATGTTGCGGATAAGACAGTTGTGAATGGATGTCCGAGGGCTGTTTAAGAGGAGTCAAACCCTTGCATTCGCATTAATGACTGCGGAAAACCTCGGAAAAAACCTCCAGTCAGGATTTCTCGTCCGACGGGATTTTAAACCGGAACCTTCCGAATCAGAGTCGCGCGCTTAACGCTCGAGCCAACACTGTCGGAACAGAGTTTTTCACGTTAAACTTTAGCTTCAACTGTCGGTGACTGCTGAGCAATATTTTCATGACACATAATTAAATATTTTAAAATATAATTTCTTATCTTTCTTCGAAATATTACGCCTACGTAATCTCCTACATTATTAACGCATATTTTATTACTATTTTATGCGTATGACGCTGCTGGTTGACGGTTCACACTTGTAGTATCAAACCTTATCTTAGGGTAATTTAACAACGTGCTCCGCGCTGCCCGACGTGGCTCAGAAACCAATAAAACTTATCTCCACTTAACTTTCCTTATCTTGAATTTAACACTTGTTTCCGAGGAGTTTAAATTAAATTCGCAAACTGAAATTACATAAAATTAATAATATTTCAATCAGATTATCAAATCATTATGTTTTTATTAATAAATGTTAATCAGGTGAAGAAAGCAAAGGTGAAATCAAATAGGCTTTTATTTAAGTAGGTGATGCGCAGACATAGGTGATAGAGAAATACATAGGTGAAGATATAGGTGATAATAACATAGGTGATAAGAAGACATTGAAAGACATTGAAAGAAAGGTGATTTGATAATAAATATGATAAAACAAGAACAAAAGAACCCGTTACCAAAACAAAGAATAACAAGAGGTTAAATCACATTATTTGAAAATGCTCCGATCTAACATTCCGGCCCCCATGAAGGCTTCGCTTCATTGAGTAGGAAGAGGGCAAAATGTTGGTTGGTGGTAGGCTTAAAGCACCAAAGTTTCTTTGTAAGATCAAGCTAGGACTCCCAAGATATGGGATCGATGAGTGAGGAGTGTAAATCATTTAATATAAGCTAAATGTACTATACGAGGTGTAAGCAGGCGATTGAGGTCGTCAGAGATGTCCAGTGGATCGCTGCACAGCTTAATATGCACAGGCACTGAAGTTGATGAAGTTACAAGAGGTGATGAGAAGTGAATGCGGAACTTCTTCTGCTGATGGCTCTTGGACAGTGCTGGTAGACGAAGGTACAACAAAGGTAAAGGCGACGGTGACGTTGACGGTGAACTCGACAGTGCAGTCGACGGTGATCACGACAGTGAAGTCGACGGTGAACACGACAGTGAAGTCGACGGTGAACACGTCGGTGAAGTCGACGGTGAAGGCGACGGTGAAGTCGACGGTGAAATCAACAGTGAAGGCGACGGTAAAGTCGACGGTGAAGGCGACGGTGAAGTCGACGGTGAAGGCGATGGTGAAGTCGACGGTGAAGGCGACAGTGAAGTCGACGGTGAAGTCGAGGGTGAAGTCGACAGTGAAGGTGAAAGTAAAAGCAACGAAGATGGCGTAGCGGGCGTAAGAGCTCGCGCCATTTTCGAAGGCAATCGTGCAATAGGCGAAGTATTGTGCCTAGGACTAGGTCTGGGCACGGCGATTTGCGGACGTCGGGGTTGTTCCGTACCAACAGCTGTTGTTGAAGGTGCTGGTAAAGTCGACGGTGAAGGCGATAGCAAAGGCGACGGTAAAGTCGACGGTGAAGTCGACGGTGAAGGTGACGGTGAAGGCGATAGCAAAGGCGACGAAGATGGCGTAGCGGGCGTAAGAGCTCGCGCCATTTTCGAAGGCAATCGTGCAATAGGCGAAGTATTGTGCTTAGGAGTAGGGCTGGGCACGGCGATTTGCGGACGTCGGGGTTGTTCCGCACCAACAGCTGATGTTGAAGGTGCTGGTAATTCAGACGGAAACCTATCCTCTACGACCGTAACTACCTTACAGTAGAACTTGTAGAACTGGGTAAAGGCATGAGGAACCTCAGCTACTTGCGCATTAAGAACCATAGCATTGGCTAGTGTGATGTCCCTTTGAGTTTTCATAAAAGCAGCCTTTAGTTCCACATGTTCTTCCCTACGGGCTTGTAGTTGCATCTTGGAAGCCCCGTCTGTTTTATGCGCCAAGGTGTAAAGATCACACATTAAACCCATGTACATTGTTCGCAGAGCTAAGAGTCCTTCAATGTTGGCGAGGGTTTCTTCTGTGCTAGCCATGATGATGTGGTGTGTGGACTGTATATTATTATAGATTACTCACAGTTAGGTATCGAATCTCGGAGTTATCCGGCCCGGAGGACCATGTTAATCAGGTGAAGAAAGCAAAGGTGAAATCAAATAGGCTTTTATTTAAGTAGGTGATGCGCAGACATAGGTGATAGAGAAATACATAGGTGAAGATATAGGTGATAATAACATAGGTGATAAGAAGACATTGAAAGACATTGAAAGAAAGGTGATTTGATAATAAATATGATAAACAAGAACAAAAGAACCCGTTACCAAAACAAAGAATAACAAAGAGGTTAAATCACATTATTTGAAGATGCTCCGATCTAACAATAAACGTGAAAGAGACTAGAATAACATCTTTGCACATAAATTACAGAATGTAATTACAAAATAATAGGGATTTACTTTTTTTTATACAGACTTGGGGAGGATATTACTCCCCAAAACTAGAGGCGAGCTCCCCGAAGATGACGACAACACAAACGTTAACAAAGACCATGGCGACCACGACACGAGAATCGTCCTTTCTTCCAAAAATACAATCAGCCACTGGTTGTATATTTTCTCCCTTGAGATAAAATAGTTATAGCTTCTTTCGCCTTCAGGCTTGAATGTCGATTTAAAACCTTCGGACGTTATGTGAACGTTATAACGCCAGTGGCTATATTCGCCTTCGTTAAAACTTAAATCTTAACTCATCGGAAAGTTTGTGAACCTCACACTCAAACCTCAAAATGGAATTATATTATCTGTTAAGTTTAGCTAAAGATGCTTTCTGAAAACGCTTTGAAGAACCATTTTTGGTCTTCTGATTCTTCATTCTAATTTTAATTTATAACTTAGTATTTTGCGTTTAAGCTCAAATTTTCAATACAGTTGATTTAAAAGTTACCTCTATAACATAGTTGTCAGTCATAGTCACAAACGTGAAGTATAAGACTTTTAATAATAATAAATAAATAGTTATCAAAAATCAAATAGCAAGAAATACCCACACACAAGTTTCTCAAGTGTGGGTAAATATGCTTAAAAATGCTATTGAGTAAAAATAAAAGCACTGTAAAATAAATACTGAAAATGTTAAATACACTCATACTAAAATTAATAAATCCCTCATTATTTTTGCCGCAAATCCCGACTGTCAGACAATGAACCAGCGGGCGTACACAATACCATTGATACCTTGTGCGTGTTTCAATTGGTGATGTAAACAAAAGGCATAGAAATCGTGTTTTCCGTTCGTTCATTTATTTCTTTGTTCGGTAATGAGTATCAAACACGTTTCTGTTTCCATGACGTATTGCGATTCTGACATTGAAAAAAAACTTTTTTTTACCCCCATGTATTCATTTATACACATTCTTTACCTTATGTTTCTTTTTTGACGAACTTTTAATTTTTTTAGTCACTGTTTCTGTTCCCCAATTACGCAATATGAAAGTCAACACAAATATGTTTTGCTCTGGGTAGTAAAAGATACACCTAGTCGCAAAAGAGTTGGCAATTGTGCGAAAATTAAACAAGTTTGAAATTTTGAGCAGTAGAAACTCCACGGTAAATGATTTTCTATTTTTTTTAGAAATGAACATCTACCAGCGTTTAAAAAAAAGATTTAAAAAATGTTTTTAATGTCAAATATTTTTAGTTTTAAAGTTAGAAGAGTTCGTTATAATATTTAAAACACATAAGTGGAAATAACTCTTCATTTTATTATATTAATAACAACGTTTCGGAAATTACTGAAACTATTTCCGTTCTCAGGTTTCTTATGAAAAAAATAATAAAATAAAAAAATAATAATGTCAAATAATGTTGTGACAAGATACACAAAAAACATAAAAATATTTACTATTTTCAAAACTGTTGTTTTTGGGAAGACAAAATCTCTCACTGACCCGGCACCTCCACCAAATAAAAAATAAAAATAAAAAATTATAATGTTGATTTTTAATTTTTTTTTGTCCTATTAACTACTGGTATCTTAGTTGGCAGTTTTGTTTTCCATATAATATTTTGAGGTATCGATCCAATTTTCTCTGATACCGTCACCTTACCCAAAACATGGAATGAATATATCTTCATAATTAACAGATTGCCAAAGAATAATACAAAACAATATCTCCTTCAGAATAGAAATCACTTGATATAGGTGACAAGTTGACAAAAATGGCCCCCATAAACAATGCAAGCCCCAACCCTCTGATCTTAAGGGTCACCAGACATTCTGGATCATCCTTATTGAAGGAAAATACAAAATAAATGTCATCCTTCGGATGTCATAGTCAGTGTTCGGATTTTCTTGTGAAATATCACAATCGCACATACGAACAGACCGACAGGAAAGTAATTGGATGAGCGAAGCGAAGACTTCAATTTCACTGACCCACCAAAAAAATTAGCTCGGGTGTTTTTTTTTCCTTCTGTTTGTTTGCGCTCTATTGGGCAAACGGCATATGCGATCTTGATGAAAATTTGAGGGTACCATTGAAATTTCTGAACTAAGACTTGCCTTGTTTTTGAGTAATCGATCAAATATTTCTTAAGATCTCATTACTTGTTAATTATACACCTGTAAAAGGCACCTTTCTTTCTATGAATTTTGGCCAACTTTTTCAACTTTTTCTTTTCAAAAGGCACTACATCACCAAATCGTTATGTAAATGTGAAATTTGAACGTTGTAGCCCCACCCTTTTGTCCAGAATCGGCCCAAATATCACGAAAATATCGTATTAAAAATCGAAAAAATCGTAAAAGTACGATACCCACTTAAAAACGTAATCATTGGACATAAATATTTTTAAAAAAAGCTCATCCATCAACGCGTCTTGAAAACACGTTTGCGAAACGGCCTAGTGTATAAAGGGGAGCTTCTTAAATCCGAAGTTAGAAGAGAGTTGAAGATATCCCGAACGAAAAAAAAAACAAAAACTAGTATACGTGCTATCGTGTTCTCACCACGGCTCGACGAGCGAGTGTAATTAATACCAACCTCCTCTAGTCGACCAAGTCGGGGGCCGGGGGTAAAGTAACGAGGTCGAATTGCATTTCCTCTTACAACAAAACTAATCATAAACGAGGATTTTGCGCGATGATATTTCCCATTGAATGCTAGGAAATTATACGAGAGGAAATTATAATAAAATAAACCCCTGCATTCCACTCACACTTGAATTACCGCTTTGCTGGCACGTATAACTGAACCCTAGCTCATCCCTTTGAGCTTTGACATCAGATTGTCGCGGTCAGGTTTATTGGGATTTTCCAATTTCAAATTAATATTAATTTATCTACTTTGAAATATTCTTACTTTAAAATTGAAACTCAGTCGTGTAGTTCACAATATTACACCTCTACAAATGTCATGATATTGAATACTAGGTGCCATTTTTAATTTAATTTTTAACTAAGAAAAGCTAGATTAATGCTATGAAGTTAAATACCCTATAATACAATAAATGAGGTTGAATACCGATTGCAATCGCTACTTCACACTCCGACTAGGGCGCAAACCTGGGTCTACTGCTTAATGAAGATTTTGAATCATATTATACAACCTGAGATAAAAATTTAATCACATAAACTGCATTGGTTCATTGTTGCATTGTTTCATTACCCTGATTTGCTGTTCCTAATTTTTGGGAAATTTCATATTCGTTTGAGTGGGATCGTCGATAAATCAGCTTTTTTTATTTTCGCTTTTCTTTTTTTCTTTCCTTTCCTTTTTATTAATTTATTTTGTTTAATATCATTTTTGAAATTTTAACACAAATTATTGTGTTATTAATTCATTGTTGTGATGTTACTTTTTCAAACTTTACTTAACTATCGTTCATTGTTGTATCTGCACTTATGTAATTATATTTATTTATGTGTCCTTTGTAAATAAGTTTTTTAACTGAATAGGATAGAAGCTAAAAAAATATATGTAGGGCTTACATGATTTTTTTTCTAACTTAAAATTGTTATCTTTTTGTGAATGTATGATTGAATATTATTAACATGGTTGATTAGTTTGCGTTTTATTTAATGATTTCTATATTTACCTCTGAGAAACTAGATACGTTTAATAATCTAATACTAATACATATTTGAAGTTTATATACGAAGAACTCGAAGCCGAATGTTTGCAACCAGCAGTAAATAAAAAGCAAGTGCAGATCCAATATCAAACTGGTGAAACATTAATGCTTTTTAGTAACATGAGGCAGCGGTGGTACGCTCATATTTAATTACTAATGTTTTAGTTATTTATCTATCGAGCAAATATGTAAGCGATTAAAAATGTCTAGCGCATGTAAAGTTCATTATTATCATATTTCAGTAAGCAGCAATGACGAAGTAATTAAAGCATGTTTTAGCTATGAGCTAATTTTCTGTGCGTTTGCCAGTAGATATTTCAATTAAAAATAATTTTAAATTTTATTGGATGAGCGTAGCGAGCGTAGCGAGCGAAGCGAAAACTTCAATTTCACCGACCCCTCAAAAAATTTAGCTCCAATGTTTTTTTGTTTGTTTTTCTGTCTGTTTCTTTTCGCTCTCTACCGGGCAAACCACATATGCGATCTTGATGAAAATTGGAGGGGACCTTTGAAATCTCTGAACTTGTCACGTTTTTGGGTACAATTGAAGAAATATTTCTCATGAATATCGTACTTTTACGATTTTTTTTCGATTTTTAGAGCAATATTTTCGTGACATTTGGGCCGATTCTGACCAAACGGGTGAGGCTTCAACGTTCATATTTCACATGGACATTAAGGTAATAGTGATGTATTGCTTTTTGAAAGAAAAAGTTGAAAAAATTAGCCAGAATCTATAGAATAACGGTTTTAATATGAGTTTTTTTTGTTTACAATAACAATTCACAAGTAATAATAGAAACTCGACAACAATCCCCAACAATGCGTTCTAAAGGCACTTGATAAGTAAATAGATCCCACGCAAACTAAAAACTTACAAAAAAGCTCATCCATCAACGCGACGGGACTTTAGCGTTTTCCTAGTTAATAAAATTAAGCAAATTTGGAATATATTGGCTTTGCTGGAAATGCAATATTAGCTACTTTAGAAAGTCAAAATAATTATTGTAGATTAAATTTAATCTTATTTTATTAAAGTAAAAGATTATTGTTATTTTCGTTTTCTATTTAGATTAAGCAAAGCACCCACCGACGACGCAATTTCAATGAAAGTGCCAGCCATTATTAAATACATTTCCACCAAGTGATTACCCTCCGTTGCAGACATAACCCAATAGAAAATGACTTTAATATGTACGACAAAAGATAGTAAAGGAGTGAGACTCCTCTACGATCACTTGTCATTCGTCCTTCGAAGCGCGTCTCACAGTATGTTATGCGTTTCTTATTATTGCCATTCATTAATATTTTGTAAAGTGATAATTTTTCGTAGGATTCATGTTCCTCTTCAGTCTTACTAGGTATATTGGACTTGGGATTTTTGTGAATTGATGTCCGAGGGCTGTTCAAGAGGATTCAATCCCTTGCATTCACATTCACGACTGAAAAAAACTCGGAAAAACCTTCAGTCAGGATTTCCGGTCTCGACGGTTTTAATCAGAGTCGCGTGCTTAACGCTCGAGACAACACTGTTGCCATTCTTTAATGTTTGTGGTAACTTTTGGGTCAGGGGTCAGGGCTATGACCATCTAAAAGAAAATCATAGAACCACGAGACTTCAATACTCAAGGAATTTTATTTTCAGATCCTTCTTTGACAATGATGATTGAGTAGGTTCACTCCTTTTCTAGGACACTCCAGTATCCGTGGCTGATTAGAAACAATACTCACATTTTGATAAGAGTTTGCCCAAGTAGACCTCATGCACATCCTCTCACTAAATTTCAATTAGGTTTGAACGACCTTCAAAATGATCACGTGATCAACTTCGTACAACCAATGCAGAAAAACTAAAAATTCTATCATGCAATGGCCGCCTGAATTTCAAGCACTGGAAATACTTTGACAGCCGAATTATTAGGTTTTATTACGGAAGTTTTGTTAAAATTAAAGTGGGGTTTTAGATGCCTACTCAGGCCTGACTACTTCATAAGGACCAAATTACGTCGAAAGAAAAATTTAACATATTTCTAGGCTCAGGGCCTACTAGGCCTATACAGTGACAGCTTCATTTAAATGTTTTGTACATGTCAGTCTGTCTAGTTATGTTTTATTGAAAGAATGATTTATTGGTTTTAACTCAAATGAATGAGTATCGCCTAATAAAATAACTTTTAAAATAATAATTTTTGCCTTGAGATTATCAAGCATAAAGTATTGTGTTGTTTATTAGAGAAGAAGTTTTCTCATGTGGTCCACATGCATAATGGCTCCGAGAAACGTTAAAAGGTGTTTCAAACTCAAGTGAAATCAAACTATGTTCCAGTAGTCCTCATCCAACTGTTGTTTATCTGCTACCCGGGGCATCGGGTGAAACGGGCAGCAGAACTTTCCCCTGGCCATTCGATCTTAACATCGAAGCACAAGTAGCAAACTTCCCGCGGTTTACCTGTTATGTTGGTACACGAGAGATAAAGGGGAACTTCCAGTTCGGATTGTTTGCAAAACATTGATCATGCACCACAAGTTTCGTTACCGAATGATTGTGGAGTTCGTAAACAGACGAAGTTCGATCCCTTTGAGTGGGATATTATCTTTTCAGCAACGTTTGAACGTGCATTTGTATAATAAACGTTAATTCATACGACGTTGGAGACAATTTCCGGGAACGAAGCTTCCCAGAAACGAAGCTTCCCTATAGAAACCTCATATTCGTTTGAGTGGGATCGTCTAATAAATCAGTTTTTTTCTTTTCGTGTTTTTTAATGTTTTTATTTTTTCTTCATTTTTTTATTATTTCTTTCTTTCTTTCTTTTGTTTCTCCCTTTTTATCTTTTTTCTTTTCTTTTCTTTTTTTTTTCCTTTCTTTTTTCTTTTCTTTCATTCCCCACCACCTTTTTTATATATTCGATTCATTCATAAATTGCATTTAATATCCTTTTTATTTGTTATCAAATTTGTTGTTTATTTAATGCATTGTTGTAATATTACTATTTCAAATATTTACTTAAATGTAGTTCATTGTTGTGTCTGCATCTATGTAATTAGATTTATTTAGTTGTCCTCCTTTGTAAATCAGTTTTTATAACTGAATGTTAAATAAATAAATAAAAATAAATAAATAAATAAATAATAAATAATGTTTTTTGCCGTTGTCCGTCCGTCCGTCCGTCCGTCTGTGTGTTTCAAGTCTCACAATAAAATCCGAACATGACATGTGTCTTTGTTGACATTACCCTTCAATAATGTTGTAAGAGAATAAATAAATAAATAAATAATTAAATAAATAAAGAAATTGCATTTAGAGTCTACCCACTTAGTTATATAACTGATTTTTAGTGGGAGACAGTAAATCAAAGCGACCAAGCCAACCCTGTAGGCCCCGACGCAATTCATGAGTGAGCGATAACCAACCAAAGATCGATATTTTTAATATGAAATATAGCAATCAGTGGTATGGACAGTGCGAACACCCGCGGATCAACGCCAGAATCAACAAGGCCGATTCAGAACAACTCTGAATTTATTATGTGCTTCGTTGCTAGGACGGCTCCAAAGTCACCGTTTACAAACTAATAAGACAAGAACTGATGGGCTTAAGTCCAAATCAGAAGCTAAAAAACTTCTGACTTTGACGGGAATCGAACCCTGGACCTTCTGCATTGGAAGCAGATACATATAGCAGAAACAGATAACAACAAGACCAACGAGCCACACAAAGACCCCGATGGGTTAGGGGGGCCCCCAGAAAGTTTGAATATTCATTATTATACTAGGGCACCTTCGACAAGGGGAATCAATCGCGGTTTTCTATTTTCTCGAATATGCAACTAAGTAAAAATAAAGTGGATGACTTTGAAACCTGGCTCTATTAAGAACATCAAAACTTTTTTTGTTTTCTGATCAGGCAAAAGGCAAATATCGCCTCTTCAAAATAATTTAAAACTTCAGTTCGCCCATGCACACCATTCAACGTAGGTAGTTTTGATTTTGTGACATTAATTTTCAACAGTTTTTCTATAAGATGTCTGGGGAAAAAAGCTTTTTTTAAAAATTAATTGTTTTTGCCGCAATTTTTTTCGTTTGGCAATAAATTGGTACAAAATACCGGAAACTAAAAAATTCGCAAGAAGTAAATTTATAAAAAAAATCTTTTTCCCTAAGACACCTTCTAGAAAACAAGTTGAAAATTAATGTCACAAAACGCAACTACCTACGTTGAATGGTGTGTAAGGGAGAACTGAAGTTTGAAACTAGTTTGAAGAGGCAATATTTGCCGTGTGCCCGATCAGAAAATTTGAAAAATACTAGTTTTGATGTTCTAATAGACCAGGTTTCAAAGCCTTTAATAATTATAATATTATGTCTGTTGCATATTTGAGAATGGAGAAAAGCGCGATTGTTTCCCCCTTACGTTAATATAATAGGAGGAAAGATACGACTAACATACAGATGGAAGTGCATTCGTAACGTGTAGATTATTTCCCGAGCTAGAGGCGAGCTCCGGTTGCGCTCGGTCGTCGCCTGTGGATGGATGTGCCCAGCACGGACTTTCGTTTGTTAATTGGAGGTTTATGCCTTCACGTGTCACAATAATTTTTGTTCTGCAGCATAGAAACCTCGTTGACGGGCATTGGATTGACTACACATTTCAAAACAAACAAAATATGTATACGATTAATGTCAATTTGTTTCAAATTAGTTTCAACATATCTCCCCTAGAATGGAAGAGTTCAATTGTACTAATTGGATGAGCCAAGCGAATACTTCAATTTCACTGACCCCCCAAAACTTTAGCTCGGGTGTTTTTTTTTCTTTTTCTGTTTGTTCGCTCTCTACCGGGCAAACCGCATATTATGCGATCTTATGAAAATTGGAGGGGACCTTTGAAATCTCTGAACTTAGACCGTATTGTTTTTAAGTACAATCGAAGAAATATTTCTCATGAATATCGTACTTTTACGATTTTTTCGATTTTTAGTGCGGTATTTTCGTGGGCCGAATCTGACCAAACGGGTGGGGATATAACGTTCATATTATACATGGACTTTTAGGTTATGGTGATGTAGTACCTTTTGAAAGAAAAAGTTGGAAAAGTTAGCCAGAATCCATAGAAATAAAGTTTTTAATACAAGTTTTTACGGTAAATAATAACAAATAACAAGTAACAATAGAAACTTGACAACAATCACCTACAATGCGTAGGCAGCAAAACAAAGCACTTGCAAAAGTAAAGATATCCCACGCAAACTAAAAACTTAATAAAAAGCTCATCCATCAACGCGACTAAAAAAAGCGTTTGCGAAGCTTCCTAGTAATAATATTTTGGAATTGATGTATGCATCGTTGGACTCAAGTTTATTTAAGTAGGGTACTCTTGCCATTTGTGCTTCCCATGCACGATTTACTGTCCGGATTAACCTTAATGACACTCCATAGCACATACTAACATGCACACAAAACTGAATTGAGCTCACAAATCTGAAGAATCAAATCACATAACGTATAATAAAACCGGATCTAGTATCAAAAGTCAAAACCCTTCACTAAAATATCCGTGTTTTATTTGTGTATAAAACCCAACAAGAATTATCGAGATGAGGAGGTAATAAAATGAGTATTGTTGAGAACACAAGTATTATGACGTTGTGCTTATCGTAAAGTAACAAATGTCCAACTAGAATAATTATTGTCCACTTGTGAGCGGTAAGCTCTTCCATCCACTGGTCATGTCGAGAATTAAATATCATAGATAGCTAACCAACCCCCATAGAAACTATAAACACTCAATTCTCTGTAACCCCTAAAGCCAACGAGGCTTTGAACAAACAAAAACCAGCCACTTGTACCAACCTAGATTAGCTCATTTCGTACTCCGAGATTGTGTTGGCTGCACTGACAAAAAGCTTCAGTGAAAAGGGATGTTCACAATATGTTTCCCTATGGAGTATTGAGGACAGGACTCATGCGCTGATTATCACGTGGCTTTGTAAATTTTAATACGTCGTATTTTGAAATGTACAAAGATTTGAACTAAGTAGACAAGTAAAGTTAAACACTACAGAGCATATTCAGAGCGAATACAAGAGTTTGAACTGCCCTTAGAGATGCTCTTTACAACTCTATTTCCAAAATACCTAGACAAACAAGAGGGGAAGGTAAATGTCCCTGGGCACGTTTTCCAACGTTGGCTTAACTTTTTCGAAGTACAAAACATCACTATATAAAAAAACGTTATAGTGGATAAAAAACTATTGAATAATACAAATCAAACGTTTCGTAAATTACGAAACTATTTCCGTCATTTTATTGTATCTAACAATCAAAAACATATCAAAACAAACATAGATAAAAGACAAGGTAGACACAAATTTCACAATAAAAAATTACGTATAGAAGAAGTTGACAAATCAAGGTGGTATAAAAAGATATTGTCTATTTTATAAAGGAATCCAAATTTGAGGCAAATAGGTACTCGGCTGGCTTTTGCAACTCATCAAATAGTTTAAATAAATGCACTACTTATATTTAATACAATTCAGAAGTTAAAAAATCCATCCCGATCGGGGCTCTAACCCGAGGCTTCCACATTCCATTTTAAACTTCGGAATTGTGTTAAATATTAACAATCCCACCTACGGGAGTGTTTCCCGACTAAACAAATCGAGAAAGGAAATGAACTACTGTTGTAACTTTAAATAGAATCTTTTTTCGTGGGAAGCTTGACCAGAGTGCAATGCATAGGTATGTTGAGGATAGTATGTCCGAGGACTAGGTTTTTATTTAACCGCTAAACTCAAAACATATATTTCATTCAGGCTAACTAGTAATGAATTTAGCAATTAACAGAAAAATTATTGGGGCCATCATGACCTCCCAGAAAATTGTCAAACATGACATTTCGCTATCCCATCGGCAAAAATCTCCCATAAGAATAACATGGGACGATCTTTATGCCCCGTTACCTTGGAGGATTTTGATCCAAAAAAATATTGGCCATTATTGACGTACTCGACAGCCTTCGTAATTCTCTATTTTGATAATTTGGGCAAGTGTTCGGACAATTGACCGATTTACCAGATGGGGTGTGATTTGGAATGCTATTTTTGCGTGTTTGAGGGTATATTTGGGCACAGTTTCAAGACACGATGTTATAAAGGGGCATTTTAGATTGGTACTATGCTCTTGTATCTATGTGGACCAAAAAAGAAGCAGGTTAAAGCCGATTTAGGAAATTTTCCAAAACACCAATTTTCGCCAATTTCTGGATAAAAAAAATGAAAAATTCGTGTTAAATCACAGTTACAAGATATATTTTTTTAAACGGTCATTTAAGTGTAGTATTGTGCTATAGATCACGTGGTAAAAAATAATTTTTGGGGTTTTTAGCCCCTTTAAGAGGACTCAATCCCCGGCATTCGCATTAACAACTGAGGATAACCTCGGAAAAACTTCAACCATTGCCGGTTTCAAGGGGATTTAAACCCAGGACCTCCCGAATCAGAGTCGACACTGTCGGTGCTACTAACAAATCATATTACTTGTTTTATAGTTGAAAAGTTGTTACATTTAATTTGCAACTTATAGTGCACAGTGGACATGCGCACTTTAAAATGTCCACTTTGCAGATATGTACAACATAAACACATAAACTTTGGTCGAATCGTAGACAGTTTGATTACCTTCTTAAAACCGTAATGTGTTCTACCTGTGGTTTGAGTCTTACGGGATTTCTGTGCTCTTAACAGATTCCCCAGCTAAATAACTCGGTACTTGAGATAAATTATTAACCCGGTGTGGTTTCCCAGCGGCCACTGAGAATACCTCGCACTTAATGTTTCCAGGAGAATGTAAAGTACGTGCACACACATAAATACATACATTCGTATTTAGAGTCTACCCACTCAGTCACATAATAATACACATGCTCATACAGGTAAGTCACCGACAGTGTTGGCTCGGGCGCTAAGCGCTCGACTCTGGTTCGGGAGGTCCCGGGTACGAATCCCGTCGAGACCGGCAATCCTGACTGAAGGTTTTTACCGGGATTGAGTCCTCTTAAACAGCCCTCGGACATCCCTTCACAATTGTCCTATCCGCAACATACCAAGTTTCAGTAGTTAGTCACCTAAAGAGGGTCACACCGGTTAAATCTGATGTGTATACCCTAAAGCGGGCATATTACAACAATTTATTTAATTTATACAGGTAGGATCGACCGACAAATTAGATAGGTAGAAATATTTTTAAAAAAACTGCTTTGAATTACATCAAAACTAGGTGGCAGAGTACCATATTGTTACATAATTATTCACAATACATAATTTTTACGACATATTACAAAATCACATGCTAGTTTATTTATAAAAAATTTGACTGCGGTCAACTCCTTAAATACTTCCCCGTAACCGTAACCGGGTAGGTCATTCCATCCCACCAGAGAGTTCAAACCTTTCCTTCTGTATTTCCATCTTGTTCAGATGATCTCATTGAAATGAACTCAAGCGTAATGCGCTAGACTCTGATTTGGGAGGTCGCTGGATCGACTCCAATCACCGGATATCCCGATAAAGTATTCCTAAATGTTATTTTATATTTTATTATATTTAGCTATCCCTGAAAACAGGTACAACCACAAACAAGTGTCAAGAAACTATTTTTTATCACATATTTTAAACCACTTACGTTTTAAAAACAAAATTGAATGTTATTTCTAAGCTATTTCAGCCCTTTGTTCCCCTTCTAATAACCAAAAAAAATAAAAAAAAAAACACACACAATATCACACACTCACATACGCACACTCACATACAAAATTATTATTTTAGCTTCTCGTGGTATTTTAATTCCAAAATAAGTTTTAATTTTGAATTGAAATAACGGTGCCTTTTTAGCTCGTTTTTGATTGCATTCGACACTTTATGAGTTATTTGACGTTTTCGCATACCGAAAGCTAAGAAATAGTTTACTTCATTTAATTTTAATTATAATGCAAGTATAAATCGAGTTATGAATTGAGTGAGTTCAAGTTCAAACTTTCGGTTGGTTTCTCTAGACTAGAGTAATGAAGATGAAGACAGCTCTGCCGTGTTTTGACCAAAGTGCCCCCCCCCCCCCCCTAGCTCCCTCTAACTCTCCCCCCCCCCCACCTAGCGCCATATGGAGCGGACAATCACCAAAGTGAGGTGATTCAGGATCTAGTGAACATTTCGGTGTAAACAGAGTTGAACTTCCGTGTGTTGGTTGAACTGTTAGGGTGGGTAGGTTGGTAGGGGTAGGGGTAGGGGTAGGAGAATCTCTAACGTCTACAACTTTCCCGGGTTGTTCGAAGTAAAAAGTGCATTTTTATTAATGTTGCATACTTTCAGAGAAGTTCGAGTTTGAAAAGAAGAAAGAAAGTTGGTGGTGTTTTCCGTGTGGTTTGGTTGGTAGCGGGGAGAGGGGAGGGGAGGGGGCGAATGTTCGTTGGTAGCTTCGCATGGTTCGGAGACGGTCGAGGTGGGAAAACATTTTAATCTGATGTGCCAAGTCATAATGGCATAGTTAATTAGTTTTATTGTAGTTTACCTGTCCCATGACGGGACAAGTCGCCCAGCGTAGGGTTTTGGACAGCCCCATACCCTCTTTAGCCTACATGGCCGTAGAATGTTTTAGGCCAACTTAGACAACAATATCAAAATGATTGGATGAGCGTAGCGAGCGAAGCGAAGATTCCATTTCACTACACTGCAAAAAAAAAATCCGGAATGTTTTTTTTCTTTTTTTCTGTATTATTGTGTGTTTGTCAGCACAATTGCAATTAATTTTCTGGAGACCTTCGAAATCTCTGACCTTAGAACTGCCACGTTTTTGAGCGCAATCGAAAAATTATTTCTCATGAAAATCGCAATTTTACGATTTTTTTTCGATTTTTTTAAAATTTCTTCGACTTATAACACCTACATGCTTTATCCGATTTTAATGAGTTTTTCACAGAACCATAACTTTATGAATAAGATATTCGTGTGAAAATTTGAGGGCAATCGAAAAATTATTTCTCATGATAATCGAAATTTTTCTTTTTTTTTCTTTTTTAAAAGAATTCTTTGACTTATAACACCTACATGCTTTAACCGATTGTAATAATTTTTTCACAGAACCTTAATTTTATGAATTAATATATTTGTGTGAAATTTGAGCGCAATCGAATAATTATTTCTTATGAAAATCGCAATTTTACGATTTTTTTCTTTTTTAAAATTACGATTAATTAAAAAAATTAAAAATTAAAGTTTATTTTTTATTTAATTAAATTATTTTTAAAAAAATTTCAACTTTGTAATGATTTTTTCACAGAACAACAGAAAATCCGCATAACACATGGCAGCTCAATGCACCAATTACGCTCATCCAACAACGCGTCGGGACTTAAGCGTTTCCTAGTTTTAAATTCACATCGAATAACATAACTTCAATCAAATGTAATGTATAATTACCATAAATAAATATCACTTTACTTTCATCCAACATCATTTAGTTCTGTATACTGGGGTGTTTCCACCATTGATCTTGGGCATCACCGAATCAGCGCCGGCCTGCCAAGCTCGGCTCCTCATCGTCTTCCTCATTCTCTTGTCGTAACACCATCCACTCTCTCTACTTTTTTCTGTCCTCCCACCATCTTTCTCTCTCTTCAACCATAACCACTTTTCTCCTCTTTCCTCCACATCTGCCTGTAGGCCAACTTAATCACTCTAATGGTAAAAATTATTACCATGTCTACTGAAGAAAATGAAGAGGCAGATCAAGTTACGGAATAATATCGATATTTAAATTTAGGTCTGCGGGATACAGAAATATGACGAGTGATTATGTCAAACATGTCTTTATGATTATCAGTAAAAACTTATTATAAATATGTGTAAGATCTGATGAAGTTAAAGTTCGTCGACATCTTGATTTCTTGTCTACGGTTGAAGGAGAACAATCGCCGCATAATCTTGCGTTTTGTTGATGCGTAGGCCTACAGTCGTAGTATTGTTCCAAGGAGAAGGGCTTAAACGTCACATAAAATAAGACTTTACAAACATAGGTAAGTATTGTTATAATTTAACATCAATGCACAAAATGTAATATTCCTGATCATAACGTAGATTATTAACAACTTTGTCATTTTATTTCATGTTATTTGGTTGATTCTGTTGTATGGAGTGAAAGCTCTGTTGCAATATGGGTTGAAATACATAATAAAATAGGTTTAAAAAATATTAAAACTAATGTACAAATACTTGGACGGACCAAATAACAAGATTTGTTTATTTCTAGTAATTAATTTAACGTCTGTGCTTTCGTTATAAAATGCTAATTTTATTATTCCCCCCCCCCTTTTTTCCTTTTCATGGTTTTTTATTTTTTAAGGGATAGAACATGAAGATACATTTCACATTAATTTCGCTACTCATTTCAAGTCGGCTGCCTTCATCTTCTTTTCTCACTTTCAGAACCCTCTTCGTTCATTAGCACAGGCAAGACGATTGTAATATTTTATGCAGGAGGAACTTTTACCTTTGTGCTTTCCTCAGAAGTTTCCCTCTTTTAAGTAAAACATATCGGCCTACTTTATTCCTTTCTAAATTCTCATTGTACGACGCAACAGAGATATTTTAATTCTCTGTATTTTCCATACCTTTCAATCTTATTTAACTTTATTCTTCATATAACATTTCGGTTCTTGTTCACTCACACTTTTCTTGGCAATCATTGAATTGGTTTGACATAAGCAGAACAATATTAAAGAGTTTATTATAATATACATACAAAATTACTTGAAAATCTCCTGTAAATGATAAAAACGTAAACAAAATATATAAGGGCTGGACAATGACATATCATTCAATTATCGATAACGCACGAACATTTCGATATCGCTTTTTAAATTTTATTATCTGTGCAAAAATTTTTTAAAAAAAATTTTAATAATTAATTAATTAATTTATTTATTTATTTATCTACTTATTTATTTATTTTCGTCTAATCCTCACAAATATACGTTCTCATTCTCGCGTTGAATGACCCGGCACCTCCACCATAATAATTAAGCATGCGATCTTACATTTAAAGAAATAGATCAAATTTTCATGGTTCCTGTCATCGTTCTAAGATTTTTTTAAATTTGAACCTTTTTACATAAAAATATAATTTATACCATATTTTACCTTTGATTATAATCTCGGTTAACAATTTAAAAACATTTTTTATCACCATGCAAGCTTCAGATTTTTTTATTTTCCAAAGAAACCCAAACCTAGAAATTCCCAAAAATTAACACAATTTGAGCTTTAATACATATTACAATGCAATTCGTACCAATTCCTGAAATATATTTTTAGCGGTTGTCAAGACTGTTTATATAGATAGTTGTGAACGAACTCAGTAGTGTGCTTAGCTTTTTGGGCTGTCCAGTTCAGCTCATAGGTTCACACCGACTGTTCAATTCCCTTGTGCTACCGGCTTTAACAAAACCCACATTCACCGATGAGAGAGAGGAGAGAGAGAGAGAGAGAGAGAGATCGGCTTGCAGGTATTCGACTGCGAGGGAGATGGTTCAACATGGCTTAGCCCTAGGCACCGGTGATTTAACCAAGATAACACAGGTTTTCAATATACGTGACATGTACGCTAATAATTAAATTTCGTGGGTTTCTAACTTCAGTTCAAACTTTGCAATGATACCGTTTTTTTTCGAAGGATACTTTATGATCAACTTTGCTTCCCTTGAATATTAAAATAGAATACGAAAAAAATTAAAATGTATTTTGCCAAAATTTTGGATGGAATTTAAGAGGATTTACTGAGACTTACGCGGGAAATGGAGATTATCAGGTTTCTGATGGTTGCAGCTAATATACAATATTTGCAAAGTTCAGACAAGAAGATCGTAAAAATAAAAAATACAAATTTACAACAGAATGTACAGTTCTTCCACAGGTACAAAACTCTTATTTTGTACCGTCTAACAAAGAAAATCGTGCTTCGAACGAAATTTCAGAAAATGTTTTTTCTTTATAAGGAAGTGAAAGTCAATGACGTGTAGGAACAATATTAAAAAAATCGTCGCTCTTAATTAACTGTCAGTGTTTCCACTTTTGTCCCAAAATTTGCATATAATGGCTGACAGGGATGTTATGTCCCGCCCCCAAATATAAATAAAATGTCCTGATATATTTAAGACACTCATACATTTAGATGGCGGAAAGTGAACTTGAGCTTGAAGAGCTGCTGAATGATATTAAATCTTTAAATGTGAATGATTTAAAGAGTGAACTAGAAAAACTGGGTGGAGATGTTAGTGGAAATAAAAATGTGTTAAAAAAACGTTTGAAGAAACTAGTGGATCTAAAGTTGAATAAAAATGAGAAAGACGAGAATACACGAACCAAGGGTGAGTGCAAGGCATGTGGTGCATGGAAACTTATAGTGAAGAAAAGAGTACAAGGCTATTTAATAAAGTTAATGAACTGCAAAGCATTATCGAAACAGTAGAAATAAGCGAGGTTAGGGATGAACTTAGTGGTGTGAGGTGTAGTCTGCAGAGAGCAGCAGGTAACGTGGGTGACAATGGTGGTGCCACTAAACCTCGACAGAGAGCAGGTGCATTACCAACCCCCCAAACAACTGACCACGACCAGCCGCTGGCAGAGGGACTACGCCCACCAGCCATGTGTCTGCAGAGCGTGGTAGGTGTGACTCAGGGTGGTGAGACCACACCACGACAGAGAGCGGCACCAGCCTCAACCCCCCAAACATCTGATCAGCAACTGACAGCGGGACTACGCCCACCAGCCATGTGCCAGAATCAAGTGACAGCCCAAGACCTGCTGAATGGAGATCGGATGGCTGAGCGAGATGAACAAGTTATGACCGTCCCTCCCTTTAGAGATATTGTTAAGTCGGATAGGAAGAACAAAGGAAGTTTTAACCTGTACATTAAACCAAAAGATGTAAATCAAAGTAATGACAATGAACAAACAAAGAAGGCAGTCCAAGAAAAAATTGATCCAACCAAATTAGCAATCGGAGTCAACATGCTACGATCCACAAAGAATGGTGTTTTAATAGGATGCACTGACAGGCAATCCCTAATTACTCTCAAATCAAATGCAACTGAACTGATGGGAAAGGAATACGTAATAGAAGACCAAGAACCAATAAAGAAAAAACCCAAGAATGATGATCCATAATGTTAGACATTATGGAAATGATGATAACACATTGATACAAAAAATAGTCAATCATAATAACCTAAAGAGTGATCGAGGTGATTTCCTTATGAATGTTGTATATAAAAGATCCTCAAATGATACATTTATAAACTTAGTGATTGAAGTGGATCCTCACACGAGAAACGAGATTCTGCAACTTGAAAATAGAAGAGTTCGCGTGGGTTGGCAGACGTGTGATGTCACCGACCACATTGACATCAACAGGTGCTACAACTGCAGTGCATTTGGACATTTCGCCCGCGATTGCAGGAACAAGCCTACATGTGTATACTGTGCGGGTGACCATAAAGTAGAATCTTGTGTCTCCGACTATCAAAATTGTATAAATTGTATAGATAATAATTGTAAATATAATCTCAAGCTTGACGTCTATCATGCTGCATCATCGAAGTCCTGTCCAATATATAAAAAAATATTCAGAAACCTAAGTGCCAAAGTAAATTTATGATATGCCTAAATAGCAACTACCACACTTACAGAGTATGGCATCTAAAAATAAAGGGAAAATTAATTACAACATCATCTATCTGAATGCTCAAAGTTACATAAAAAACAAAGACGAAATTGATAAACTCATCTACCTAAATAAACCTGTGGTTATGTGTTTAGTGGAAACACACGTGACTGGTGATATTGAATTAAGTGAACTTTCTGTGATAGGATATCAATGCGTGAGGTGCGATTCTAATAGCAGACACACAGGTGGAGTAATTATTTTGGTGAGAAATGGTGCCAAGTATAAAATTGTACAAAATCTGACTAAAAGTGTGCCGATGGAATATTGGACTCTAGGAATTCAAGTAACGATTGATAAAGTAAAAAAACTTGTTTGTGGACTATACCGTTCTCCTAGTGGTAATTTGAAAAATTTTATTTCATTTTTTGAAGAATGGATTGAGAGGGCGGTAGGTATAAACCTGGCTACAATAATAATGGGTGATTTTAACATTGATATTTTAAAACATACCACGTACTCCAATAATCTCAAAAATATAATTGACTTTTCTGGCCTGAAACAAATGGTAAATCAACCAACCCATGTAACTAAAGGTAGTAGAACATTAATAGATCTAGTTATATCTAATGACTTTGATGTCAAAGTAAACATCCGGGGATATCCCATAATTACAGATCATGAAACAATTTATATTGATTATAACCTTCCTATGACTGACAAAATATGCAATGTCCAAAAGACATATAAGAAAAGAGATCTTAAAAAGTTTGATACCGACATATTTTCAGTCTAAATTGTTGGAATGTAACTGGTATCGCTCATCTACAGACGCAAACCTGTTAGCTGACAACCTTGTAAATAACAATAACTAACTGTCTTGACTTTGTTCCCTATTACAACTGTAATTTGTAGAGATACCAAATATAAACAAAACCCTGGTTTACTGTAAAAACAAATCAGGCTTTGAAAACAAGAGACTTGATGTATAAAGAAGCAACTGTAATTAATACTAATTATGTATGGGATAAATATAAGAAACATCGGAATGATACTTTATCAATGATAAGGCAAAATAAAAGAGATTTCATGCATAACAATATTGATAAAGCCAAAGGTGATTCAAAAAAAATGTGGAAAACCTTAAAAGATATTATCAAAAACAACTGTGTACATAATGATATACAAGAAATAGTATTGATGTTCCATGCTCGGATACTGATTTAATTGCAAAAAAATTTAATCAATATTATGTAGATAGTATTGACGAGATTGTAGAAAGTATTTATCAGAATAATACCAATGTTTGCTTGGGGGATAATCCACAATGCCCCTATTTGTGAGTTCAGTAAATTCGAAGAGATTACCATCTCTGAAATGAATAAAATAATTTTAAATCTCCCCAATAAATCTTGCACTGATGAGGGAATATCAGCCCATATAATTAAAACTGCGTATAGTGTAATTAAATACGACATGCTAAATGTAATAAATACATCACTCAATAGTGGTGTATTTCCTGAGAATTGGAAAATGTCGACTATTATACCAATACCCAAGAAACCTAATACTAACAAAGCTATTGAATTCCGTCCATTGAACATGTACCAATTTACGAAAAAAATCCTTGAAATAACTGTACATAACCAAGTAAATACTTCCTTAAATGAAAATAAGTTAATATGTGTAGAACAATCTGGTTTTAGGAAGATACACTCTTGTGAATCAGCAATACAACATGTAGTTACTGAATGGAAAGAAGAAATTGAACAGGACAAAATAGTTGTTGCGGTGTTTCTGGACCTAAAACGTGCATTTGAAACAGTTGATAGACATAAATTGTTAAAAAAACTAAGTAGACTTGGGATTATTGATAATGTACACAAATGGTTTACTGAGTATCTGACTGATAGGAAACAAAAGTTAAATTTAATCGCAAGTTCTCTGATGTTATAAATAGTAAGTATGGTGTTCCACAAGGGTCTGTGCTGGGACCCTTGTTGTTTTCAATATATATTAATGAATTACCTAAATTATTGCAATTTTGTTTGATAAATTTATTTGCTGATGACACTGTTATCTATTTGTCTGGCTATGACTTAAATACATAATTGAAATACTAAATAGAGAATTAAGACTAGTAACTGAATGGATGTCTGGCGATAATCTCAAATTAAATATTGATAAATGTAAATACATGATCATATCTACCAATGCTAAGTTAAAAAGACTGGGTGTAAATACTAATAAGATAGAATTATATGGTGAAGTGATCGAACAGGTCACTGAAATGAAATATTTAGGATTTGTTATTGATAATGAACTTAAGTTTGATAAACATATAAAATATATTGGTAAAAAAATTAGTAAAAAGATAGGATTTTTGGGACGCATAGGTAAGTCCTTGTCTATGTGGTCTAAACAACTAGTTTATAACACTATTATTCAGCCTCAATTTGACTACTGTGCCACACTGTTATTGTTAGCTAATAAATCAGACCTGTCTCTTTTACAAAAACTTCAGAATAGAGGAATGCGTATTATAATAGGATGTTACAAATATACACCAATATGTGCAATGCTCACTTACTTGGATTTTATGAATGTTGAAGAAAGGGTGCACTATTTGTCCTTAATCTTTATTTACAAAATGTTAAACAATATGCTGCCTGAATATTTTAAAATGTAAAGTTGTTATGGTAAAAGATATACATTCACACAACACCAGGGCATGTTTTAATAATAATGTGTATATTGAATTTAGGGGCAAAAGCGCATCAATGAAGTCGTTATTTGTGAAGGGTATTAAACTTTATAATAAACTACCAAATAACATTAGGGAATCTGACAATGTTGGATCTTTTAAAAGAAAATGTAAATATTATATTATGAAAGGTAAATACATCTGATTGTTATTATTTTGTGAAGGGTCAGGGCTATACATTTGATAGTGTTGATTATGTCTGATTGTTCTATTATTAAGAATGTATAAAGCATATTATGTTCTGTATCGATAATAATAGCTGAACTCAGCTAATAATAAACGATTATTATTATTAAGATTGCAGTCATCTTCCTTTGACTTTAAAATATCGTTTAGAGGGAGATCGCCGATACATTAGCCTTACGCACAAAAAACTTAACGCTAAGTTGTGCAGCATATTATTTTTGAACTCGTGTTTTTTTTAAATAGTTCAACAGGTAATCGATTTCTGCACTTTATTGACAAGCTGGAGACCTAATACTCGTATTATTAAAAATACTTGTCGCCGTCAATTCCTGAAGCTCTCTTAATTTCCGGATTCTGAAAACGGATATCGATTTGGTCGCAAGGTTCATACCACATTGACGGCATCGGTCGTTTTTTGCGCGTGAAATTTAGGTCAAATTAAAAAGAGGGTGTTAACCTCATTTCGTTTACTGTAGGGATTAAAAGTTCGATTCACAAAAAGGTTTACTATCACTTCGTAGTAAGGAGTTTCCAAAAATTACATTTAGGATATGTTTAGGAAAGTAAAAATATGTTTTAGTTTATAATACAAGTGGATATTTAATAATCTATGTGTTCACTTATTTCGGACAATAAAAACACAAACACACATTGATAGCTTAAGTTTGTATATTAATGTTATGTTATGTTATATTATGATTGTAAAAAATTTAAACGCTGAGAAAAATAGAACTATTAGTTGGAACAAGTCAGATTGTAAACATCTTACGAATTAAATATCAAATCCATACTTTATCAAATTACATCATTCATAAAAATAATAATTTAAAACAATTGTATAAAACAAAAATACTGTTCATTGTTCTTTGTAAACAATAACAAAATATTTTACAACATGAATAATATTCTAATGATTATATTAAATCAATTCTTGTAACCGATACAGGACTAATCAGATGTTTTTACATGTTTGGGTGAGCAGGCCTGTTTTCAATCATCGAAATTATTTAATAATATTTTTAAATCATCAACTTTCAGTTTTTTTAGAACACACAATACACAAAATTAATACAATTGTTGATAACACAATATTATCACTAGATTAATAAATACAAGTTAATACAATACCGAGCAACAATAGTGGTATTTTGTAATGCAAGTTTATAAGTAACAACGGTAACTATTGGTGCAGATGCTTTTCTGTTGTCTTTCATTCATATTTTTTTACGTTGTTCACGATGGCGGTTAGTATGAGAAAAGATGTAGAACAGAGAGGAGGAAAGCTAAGAGTGGTTGCAGGACAGAAGAAAATGGAGAGGCCTATCTTCATCGCCCCCCCCCCCCCCCCAAAAAAAAAGTAGAGTCTGACATGGTAAGATGATAAAAATGATAATGAATAATAATATTATCTGTCAATATTTAAAAATATTGAACACAAAATGAAAACTACTTGCTATAAAATCGTTGGTACATAATAACTTATTCCAGAACAAATAATTCGCAAACCCAACCACTAACCCGCGTGTGGAGTAAAGTGACATACAGCCGCACAATCTCCAAGTTTACACACTAGCGAGCCGAGTGCAGAGCTGCCAACATGCGCGCGATAAGTTATTTAAACTTGAACCACAACACTTCCAACTTTGTCGGCTTCCACATCGTTCACTCAAACTCGCCCGGGCTAAATCTTATGCGAAATAGTTTGTCTGTTTCGTGAAACCAAAGTCTGTTTTCCCGGGAGGCTCCAGTGTGCCCGGCTGATGATTCGATTGCGAGATAGAAAACTACTTTTATGGTTTCCATCTTGTGAAGCTCAACAAAAGATGGGTCGTGGTTTATACTTCAAAGTTTATTATATAAATAAATATATTACACACCGGATGTTAAAATATTGTGACGGCTGTCAGTAATAGCCACCCATCTTCAGGGGGGAGTAGGTAAACCAATGACACACATAATCGTAGCAAAGCGCTAGACGCTGTCTCATATCTTTCATCCCGAGCGCTAGCGTGCCATTATGAAGTGGGAAATCATTTCCCTGCCATAAAGATACTTCAACTAGTTTACTAATATGACGATTTAAGTGGCTGTGGATGGGCGAGGACTGCCATCTGTATATTATAAATATAAACAAATTTACAAACATAGAGGGTTTTTTCGAGGCCCTTAAGGCCGTCCCCAGGGCCATACTAGACAAATGTGATTGAATCATGGGGTAAAGCCCCCCCCGTGAAACATTTAATCCCCAGGTAGGCGGGAGAGGTTCGGGTATTAACCTTGTTTTCCTGCTTGTCCGTCCTTTGGGGAGGAATCGTTGCTGTAAAGGGGTTTCGGGGGGACTAAGGTGGCCCCTATTTTTAAAGGATAGGTAGGCCGGGTACTGGGTTTTTCCCCTCCTTCTTCTTTTTCCCCCTGATCCTTATCAATCACCACTCATCGTGTCGAATAGCCTTTTACTAAATTTAAAAAGAAAATTTAAGCAAAAAAAAATCAATCAATCAACAATCAATCAATCATCAACAATCAATCATCAATAAACAATCAATCAACAATCAATAATCAATCAATCAATAAAAAAACATTATTTCTAAGGATCCCCCGCGTAGCGTTACATCATAACCCGGTTGATCCTCTTGAGGTGACTTCTAGATAATTGGGGGTAAAGGGGATTGTGAAAAAAACCCCGGGGGTTCTTAAGAGGACTTAGTCTCAGAATTCACCTACTTGAAGAAAACCTTGGAAACTTCAGTGAGGATTGCCGAAGGCTGATTTCGATCTGTGACCGCGCTAATGAAAGTTGCATGCGTTATGCCTGAGGCGCCTCGTCTGGGATGTCATCGTCGACACTATACTGGTGTGGGATGGTGGGGTTTGTATATTGAGTGTTAAATTTGACGTTTGGTTAATTATAAGTACCAAACGTATTGAATTTCAATGATATATGCAATGCAATACAGAAAAAGTACTTATTAGTGAAGAATTGAATCCGTATCTCCTACTTATCTGGTCAGGTCTAGTAATGGTTTTCTACATACTAGGGAAACGCCAAAGTCGTTTTTTAAAAGAGTGATGAGGGAGTGACCAAGGTTGATACCCCGGGACATCCCCTTTCTCCCGTATACCTAAGAACTGCCCAGTATGAGGAATGATACCGGTTTCTCAACACATGGCTCACCCCTCGTTTTAAAAAAACGACTTTGGCGTTTTCCCCAGTTATTTAAATGAACATTTAAAAGCGAATCGTTTTCAAAAAGTATTTGTAAAAAAACATTAACAAATTTCCAGATGAAACAAAATCACCTAATTTTTTTTTCCCTTAAAACCCCTCAAAAAAAATATTGGATGTAAAAATAAAAAAGTTGAACTAACGGGTATGAAACCCGACCCTCCGTGCGGGAGGGTAAAAACTTACCACTGTGCCAGCAGCCACGCAGATCTCGTCCCGATAGTGCTACTAAAAAAGCTACATTTAAAAAACACATTTTATTTATTGAGGCTTTAATCGCAAAGGATCTAGTGATTTTGTTTAAAATTCTCAGTAAACTCGCCGGATGTCGGTTTTAAAAATTTTAGCGAAATCTGTTTGTGGGTTTGGTGATTTTCGACGTACGACAGACAGAAGATAGACAGACAGAATCACAGAATAAGAACCGTTCGAGTTGAAGGGGAACTCGGTCGCTCCCCTCCCTCGTTTTAAATTTCTAGGGAAAACGCCAAAAATCGTTGTTAAACGAGTGAGAAGGGGGCCCAAGTGTGAGTACCCCGGAAAACCCCTTCCTCCAAAACCTAAGGTGGTCAAGCCCCGTAGGGGGGGGGGGCCCGTACGGGTATCACTCGTTTAAAAAACCCCTTTTCGTTTCCTAGTTATTTAAATTGAACATTTAAAATGCGAATCGTTTTTCAAAACGTTTTATATAAAACATTAACAAATTTCCAAGATAAAACAAATCACCTAAGTTTTATTTCCCATTTAACACCCCTCAAAAATAATATGGGGGTGAAAAAATATAAAAAAGTTCGAGTAAAGGGTTTATCGAACCTCAACTCTCCGTGCGGTAGGCTTAATGCTTACCACGGGGCCATGTCAGCCAGGTAGATCTCGTCCCGCTAGCTGCTACTAACAAATGCTATCGATATTTAAAAAATCACATTTTTTATTTATTGAAGGATTAAATCGCAATGGATCTAGCTGATTTTGTTAGCAGTTCTCAGTAAACTCGTACCGGATGTTGTTTAAAATTTCACCCCCAATCTGTTAAAGCGGTTCGGCTGATTTCGACGTACAGACAGACAGAATACAATGAGAGCCGTTTGAGTTGAATGGAGACACTCGGTCGCTCCGCCCCTCGTTTAAATTTAAAAAATCACATTTTATTTATTGAAGGATTAAATCGCAATGGATCTAGCTGATTTTGTTAGCAGTTCTCAGTAAACTCGTACCGGATGTATGTTTAAAATTTCAGCCCAATCTTTTCAGCGGTTGGGCTGTTTTTTCGACGTACAGACAGACAGAATCACAGAATGAGGGCCGTTTGATTTGACGGGAGACACTCGGTCGCTCCGCTCCCTCGTTTAATTAATGTAACAAGGAATAGGCAACATTTAATCTTATTTCTTCAGAGTTCAGTTGGTAAGAGCATGGCCCTGACATATAAGGTCTCGGATTCAATCCCCGGTAAAGGCACTTCTGAATTTCTGTTTATAATACCATCACAACAGCGTCATATTACCTACTAAAAAAACAACGTTAAAACATGTACATACAAATGTGTATACATTCACGCACCAGTACTTATGTGTTGTGACCTAGGATACCAGAATACGTTATTACCAACACAATATCTCTTTGCCAACACAGTGGCAACTTAAAAACTTGAACCTTTTTACACTTACAAGCAAGCTTTGTAATTCCGACTCTTCTAAAGATCACCCGCATATCACCTCGTTTCAAATTATTGACAAAATATGAGACATTTTACAAATTGCATCGTTTTTACGTTTTTATAATATTATCAGATATTATCACTCATCTCTCCCCCTTCTCTTCTTCCCTTTGTATCACCACCCTATAGAATTATTATCATATTTGACGCTTACATAATTCCGAAATGAGTTATAATTTTGATTGATTACTCAAAAAAGCGTGTATAATCATCAAGCCGATAAATGGTATTAGATTCCAATAGTGTAAAGTGCCACTTAATAACTATTACCGGCGGTGCGTCATCGACAGTAATGTCGGCCTGGAATGCTGGAACGGCGGGAATAATGGAATTCCTGGCGGTGTCAGTACGAACTACGAATACTACACGGAATTCTAGCCCTGAGTTTGAGGTTTGTGCGATGGTCTCGTTTAGAACTTGGCGAGACGATTGGTCGTCGCCTACAGGGGAAGCTCTCGGGTAGGCGCCAGGACTCTGATGGGAGGCCGAGGTTCGAGACAGCCACTGGTAATACACGGAATTCTAGCCTGAGGATTGGGTTTGGCGATGGTCTCGTCTAGAAGGGGCGAGACTGTGGTCGGCCGTACAGGGGAAGCTCTGATGCGGGAGGGCCGAGGTTCGAGACCAGCCACTGGTAATACTACACGGAATTCACGGAATTCCAATGCAGAAGGGCTAGGGTTCGATTCCCGACAAAGTCAGAAGTTTTTCAACTTCTGATTTGGACTTAGGTCCATCAGTTCTTGTCTTAGGAGTTTGTAAACGGTGACTTTGGAGCCGTCCTAGCAACGAGGCGCATAATAAATTCAAGGTTGTTCTGAATCGGCCTTGTTGATTCTGGCGTTAATCCGCGGAAGTTCGCACTGTCCATACATTCCTATTAAAAATATCGATCTTTGGTTGGTTATTGATCACTCGTCGATTGCGTCGAGGCCTACAGGGTTGGCTTGGTCCCTTTGGTTTACTGTCCCCCACTGAAAATCAGTTATGTAACTGAGTGGGTAGACTCTAAATACAATTTATTTATTTAAAGAGTTTCTTCAGATGTGAAACATTAAAATTTACATTTCAAGTGGGACACCTGCCCAGGGTGTAATGCATGCCCCTTTTACAGTGTTTAACTAGATATTTTTGGAGTTAGGACATTTGTGACGGATATGTCCGAGGGCTGTTTAAGAGGAGTCGCTGAGGCTGGCGCGGAGACGAGTTTAGACGTTCAGCTTTAAGTTTTTTCTTCGGGTAAACGGTTAACAACATTGGTATCATATTTCAAAATAACGTTAATCAAGGATCAATCTATGAGATCCAGTATCTACGTGTATTTTTTTCATCGGCTTTGAATTAAAAAATCTTGGAATCTCCATAATTTACTCAATTTTGGTGAGATTCGTGAATTTATTCCAAGTATACAGAATTTTTAACTCAAATTTTCATACTGAATATCAACGTTGGTTTTATCGTCAGGTAAACGGTTTAATGAGAATTTCCTGAATTGAAATACATGTTTTCGATTTTCGATTTTTTTTACGATTTGGACTGACTCCTCGCACTGATTTTTAAAGCTAATTGTTTGGCAACCAAGTGTGGATATCAATACAAAGGACATTGACATTTATTTAAATAATTTGGTAATGATAATATATTATCCAAACGTTCAGCTGCAATCGTCAACAACAGAGCGCGCGCATTTGAGTTGGGCCCCCTCTTTAGAGGACTCAAACCCTTGCATTCACATCAACGACTAATTTTCACTAATCGGCAATAGGTGTGATACTAGAACTGTACACCGCAGTCATTTAGATAAAAGTCACATAGAAAAGATGCAAAAAGATATTTTTTAAGGATCTGTTTATAAGATCTTTAAAAAACGAAAAAAAAATCGAGGTCGTCTTCAGTGTGCATGTACTATTTTTTTAAGAGAGTTCGGGCATTCCATTCACAATCTAACACCATCATAATGTTGTTAGTCACCTTTAAGAGTGTTCCTACCAGGTTAAACGTATGTGTATCCTATACAGCGGGTATCCATATGCAGGTATGGCTCTGCAATCTACTCATATCAAGTGTTCACCGACTAAGCTCGTATAATTATATCCAGAGTGTGCTTTGACTACCTGTATGGCGTCAACTCCTTGCACGATTCTGCGTTCATGCGCTCTATTATTATGCACTACTTGCACCAAGATCGGCGATGCTCATAATACACCCTCAACCGCACGTAGCTTCAGAAGAGAGTGGTAAACCACTTCACTTCTGACCTAATTTAGAAAACTTGCTTTGTATACTGTGGGTAAAGACCGTACAGACTTCCGTTAGCTTTGATGGTTGTAGTGCGACGTTTTTGCATTCGTGATACTCTATAATTAAATAGGGTTTTATTAATGATAACCGTCGATGATACAGACAAAAATATTAAATGGCGGGAATAGAAAAAACACGAACTATCCTAGATGATTTTTTTTATTTACTACAATTCAGAAATTAAAAAAGTTTGCCCCAATCGGGAATCGACCCACGGATCTCCGCATTCCAGACAGGCGTCTTAACCACTAGACCATCAGGACGGGTACATTTTAATCTCTGAATTGTAGTTGCATTATACATCTGAATGGATGGAACAGTACTGCAACGAATATCTGCTGCCTTTGAACTGACCACCAAACATTAATTAAAATGTCATTACCTTTACGCAGGTATGAGATGATATCCTAGATGACTCAAAAGTTTCAGATAAATTGCTTTCCAGTTTTCAACAGCCTCGATAGCTCAGATGGTAGAGAATCGGTACGTTAAGCCGGAGGTTCTGGGTTCGATCCCCAGTCGACAATTTCTATCATTCAATACCTATGACTTCTAAACGGGCTAATGCTTAAAGCACTTGTTTTAATAATATGGTTTTTAGTATCTTTTCACACATTTTTACTTTTTATCTAAAATCCTGACAAAATACATGTTGGTATTTTAGTTAGAAATTACAAAAGTGCCTTAACCGGGGATTAAACCCGGAACCTCTGCTCTAACATTTCTGCCTACAATACCATAATAACAACACAATAGTTGTTTACCATAAAACAAAGGTTAAATAAATATATAAAACGTACATCTGAAATTAGACCACAACTTCCCTGATATTGCTCTACGTATGTCCAGACCTTGTTTGCTACAACCGACCGCTCTGCTTCTTCTTTTACTTGCAAACAGCTGTAGAACGACTCAACTGCGCCTGGCTGGGATGTCACTGTCCAGCCCTTGTTTACTCGTGTATTGAATCTAAACTGGGTCAAGTCGAGTCCTTGTTTCGAGTCCCGGATGATGTTTGGACATCGGTTGATGTAGTTCTTGCACGAGTGTTTCTATTTTCGGAATGTACAAAGCCAACACGGTATATTTGTTTTGAGTTTAGACTTGGTTCCTGAAATAGTTCAAAACATTTTGTTTGGTAAAGTAATTTAAACAGTACCCTAGAAAATTGTGCTGGATTTTGTTATTTTGTTAGTTTAGATTCTGGAATTTTGTTAAAACTATTGCCTTCGCTCTTATGATTAAATCGTGACTTCAAAAGTTCTCTTTTGAATGTATTAATGAATGCATGTTTCATGTAATGAATTTATAATAAAAAATGAATTTAATGAAATTATGAAATGAATATTAATATAGGTATGAAATAAAATGTGGTAAATATAATGATTATTGAAGAGAGTAGTAAGTTATTTACGTTTTGACGTAATGCACTTCGTTTAAATGTATACACAATAATAATAATTCAATGCCACCTTTCAGTTTGTATCACACATATTGAGTAATTTAAGGAGTATTCACCCACTAAACTGGAAAAAAATCATTCAGGCTCTAGTTATGAATTTTGAAATTAACAGAAAAATTATTGGGTCCACCATTGACCCCAAAAAAATTGTCAAACATTTTTTTTTTTGAGCTTCTGTAATTAAAATAAAAAAGAAATATAAATTTATGTAATAAAAAATTCTCCCATGAGAAATAACGTGGGGACAATCTTTATGCCCCCTGACCTTGGAGGATTTTGATAAAAAAAATATTGGCCATTATTATTGACGTACTCGACATTCTTTTCTGTAAATCTTTTATATTTTGTTTTGTAGTTTGGGCAAGTGGTTCGGTCAAAATATGCTGATTACCAGGAAGGGGTGTGATTTTGGCATACAGATTTTTGGTGTTTGAGTGTATATTTGTGCACAGTTTCAAGACACGATGTTATAAACGGCCATTTTAGATTGGTACTATGATCTAGTATCTATGTGGAACAAAAAAGAAGCAAGCTAAAGCCGATTTAAGAAATTTTCCCAAAAACGCCAATTTTCGCTATTTTCTGGATAAAAAAATTGAAAAATTCGTGTAAAATCACAGCTACAAGATTTTTTTAAAACGGTCATTTTAGCGTAGCATTTGGCCATAGATTATGTGTAATTTTTTGGGGTAATAATAATAGCCCCTTTAATCGTTAAATCTTTACATATTTTCCACTCTAATTTTGCTTTATTTTGTTTCAGGGCTCGTCAACCGTTACGTCATAATGCACCACTCTATACTGGGAAGAAAGACATGTTGGAGAGATCCAGCCACGGTCAGGGGGATAAAAGAGAAGGTTCTCACATCGTCGTCGTCGGGTAGGTCGTCAAGGAGTGGAAGAAGGTCCCCGACAACGACTGCCAGAGCTCGCGCCTCTGGTTTCGAGTAGAGACTGTGGAAGTGTAAACTATGTTCATAAAGTGACTCTAGTTTCGGGTACTTGCTAGCTGATGTTTGCGAGTGGACTTTGCCTCTCTTTTCGCCTTGTATGTATCATATTTAGAGGTACGTGAAAATAGCATTTGTGAATAGATGGTACAAAGCGCTATTTTTTTCACTTAAAACTACGGTTTTCAAGTCCTATTTTATTTTACATAGTATACTTAATTTGTTTATACACATCTTAATTCAGTTGATATAAATTCAATCTTGATGACCGAATTTCAAATTAAACAAATCTGAAAAAAGTTCATACACAAGGTTTTGAAATTAGCAAAGAAAATAGATGCTACAAAACGTTATAAAATTACACTTGGAAATGCAATATACAATTCTCCGATCATATTCTAACCTGGGCTCCTCATATGGGGGTAGCCATTATCGTGCATTGATATCAATCAGTGTTCTTAAGTTCCTTTTCATTTTAATTTTAAAATATAAAATTTATAAATAACGCGTGCCTTGACATTAGCTAGTGCACTTTACGCCCATGTGTACCCTCGGTGCGTCTAATATGCTACACTGTTACACCGGTCGTTGGCCGCGCGCAGTGCGCAAGCGTCGCTCAGCCGGCGCCTGGCGTCGCGTCGAGTATCGTATCTCCCAGTCCTGAGTGCTTTGTAAGGTCGCCCGCTCGGTCCATCCCTCCTGGATACAGCTTCAGTTCAGTCAGTGTCCGCCTAGCCGTCAAGCAGGCCGTATCGCGCGCGTCTCTCGCCTCTTGTATCACCTCACCTCATACAACGTGACAGTCACACATTGTCACACCGGTTTGTTATCGTCGTTGTCGCACCTGCCGTGTGGCGCAGGAGTGGCGCGGTGGCGAGACTTTGTAACACCGACCGGCGTTTGCGTGTGTTGTGAATATTTTATGGTTATGTGAAATGAGTTTGTTTGGTATTGGTCTAATTTAAAGTGCAGTGTTTTTGTTAATGACTGGAAGTTTGTTGCTATTGCTGTGCTACTGGATGCTCTGGATGTAGATTCTTCACTTCTTATCAGGTAAGCCAAATATTTATTATTTACACAAAGCTACACCCTTTAAAATGAACATAATATAAATACTGATCTTGTTGTATATAACATGTTTTTTTAGCAACGTGGTCTTCAAAACAATTCTTTAAGTTTTTTGCGAGACGAGTATGTTGTTTGTCAACAACCCCTTTAATAAGTTGTCACTAATATTATACAGCTCTCAATTAGACATTTCTTAGTTATAATTTAATCGGTTAAGACATCGTATTACTCAGTCAAAATTCTGAGAAAAAAACAATGAGTATTTAAGTTAAAATGAGATCACTTTCCTTGTTACATATTTAACAATTTGCATCTAAAAATTACCAACAATAAATTATGTTTCTTCGTCACACTTTTAACTAGCTACTTGAGGTATAACTTATATTTATAACTATTTTGTATCTTTTCGATCATTATATTATTGTAATCTTCATGTAAGGGAATTGAAGAACTTATAAGTTTTAAATTGGATACACATTAGAGCAACTTCACCCTCACAGCATTTACAATTACTACTTTAAACTTCGTTTTCTTGGTTCAACTTCCACTCACATTATCACTGGCTGGTAATAACATAACCGCAGTTCAAGAGAATTGTACGATAGATGCGATTTTCCGAAAACTAAATGTATAGGACGTAAAATAAATCTACTGTACTTTGTATTGGACGAATACATTTTACTTCTTACATTCGACAACCGAAAGTAGTTGACAAGAATAGCTGACGTTCATTTTTTAACAACGAAGCAAATAGTTGTGACTATCTACGATAATACTTTATCGCACACATTAATTAGTGATTATTAAGGTCGTTTGTATGGCAACACTTGAGGAAGTTTTAACATTTAATTTCATATTGCGGTTGCCAGACACTATTGTGTTCGGGGCTAAGCACTTTTCTGGCAGTCGCCACATTTGTATTGTTAATGTGTTCATTGCAACTGTGAATAAATAATAATGTAATAACACATACATTTTGTGAGTTTTAATTAGTTGAGGTCGAAGTTTGTATAAAAACAACAAAGTTTTCACATTGATTGGATAATGCGGTTGGCAGACACATTTGTATTGATAATTTATATTCATTACAAGTGTGTATAAATAAGATTATTAATAGCTTTCGGCAAGTGTTTTTAAGAATTGCAATGCATATTATTATCGCCAGTACGATTCAATGATTGTTGTGCCGGGTTTCTTACAGTCCGTCTAGACCGCAGCGAAGAATGTGTGTGTACCGCATTGCTTACACGGGCCGGCTTATAATTGTACCTTGCACTTCACTGGGCGAGTGCATAGTAAACCTTGGACCTGCAATCATACAACCACACTAAAATATTTTATAATTGAACTGCGAGCGCGTTTGTAGATTTAATATAGACATTGAGCGCCGCTGTTGCAAACGAGATAAACGATACATTGATAAAATAGAGACCGCATTTAAAAACAAATTCCATTTCTGTTGGAAAACAACGCACCAAACCCACGTTGTTTTTATATACATAACAGATTACCAATTAGTAATTTTGATGGATGATAGCGGAAAACGTATTTTAATAAATTAATAATAAATTAAGTTTGTAAAAAACTAAAAACATTTCTTGATTTTATTAATCGCGAAACATTTCCGTAGGAATTTATGGAAGGGAATCGACTTAGGAATTAAAAAATCCATGTCAACCGGGTATCGAACCCTAGTCTCAAGATTGATTGTGTCTTGGGGGTTAAAGCGTCCGACCAGAAATCTGGAGACTCGGGTTTGATACCTGTCTGAGATATTTTTAAATTCCTGGATTGATTTCAATAAACTAAAAAATTGTACATGTCTCTAATAAATATCCGTGGTTTATTCATATTAAACGTCACATATCTATAATACCAGATCAAAGTACGTTGTTGTCTGCACGTAGGCTTACATTACAATACTTTCGGAACTTCCACAAAACAAATGTTTCAAAAGGTTTTTATACGCGAAACGTGTCTAAAGCGTCTAAATATGAACGAAGGTTTTGGACGGGAAGATAAAAACACGGGAAGCACACGCGATCCGCAGACGCTATCCAAAACGTCTTCATTCATAGAAATCAGAACACAACGGAAGGAGATAGACTTAATGTTTTCTTGTGAAAAACACTCGGGATTTTAATCGTTTTACGTGAAATGTATTTACTATTGTAAAAAACAATGTTTGTGGTCATGATTTAAAAAATATCAATATCTAATGTATAATAATAACATTGATTGGGGCTATGCCCTTTTCTAACTTGAATCTTTATCGTTGTTTTATGTGTTATAAATACAACAGTAAAAATATAATTCACTTACACAGAGTTTTCATTATTACTATCTGCAAGTTTTTAAGCGAATCTTAGTCTTAGCAATACTTTCTTACATTCATGCGAACTATATAAAAGTCTGAAAGTGTTATTTTATGCTCGTATAAAACCAGCTTGAAGAAGTTTCCGATTTATTTTTCTTCAAGATGTAATGTTAGTTCTTCTGAATTACTCACTGTTGGATACGAAATAAATGAGCTGAAGCCTTGGACAGATCTATGTTTAAAACAATAAATACTTATCAACTATAAAACAGAACAGATTTTAATACTCGTTAATAGAAGAGTATAGAAACAGCGTGTGATTACTTTTTAACTTTATTTAGTGTTGCTGTCAAGTGTTTAGATAATACTTGTACAACGTTTATAACGTTTATTATTGAGAGATTTTTGTTATCGTTATTTGTTTGTCAGCTGTGTTTTAATTATATGTTTCTAATGGGACTTTGAGGCATTGAAAATTCATACATGCAAATTAATTCATAATTTACAAATTTACATGTTACAAATTTCCTGATTATTCCGAGTTCATTTATGAGTTTTTTATCTGAAAAGTAATTTATACAATTGCCATTAACCTAGAAAAAAATCGTGGATATAAAACAAGATGTTCAAACATAACCGAAATAGTTTTTGATTGATTTCAAATTACGTAAAGATTTGGTCGGTAAAGGGCTCGAACACATAACGTTGTAGTGGAGAAGCTAGATAGCAAAGATCTGCCTTGTAACCCGATAACTCAACTCGTAAGTGCATCTGCACTTAGAATCAAAGAGACTTGGTCGGGGCAAACTTTTACGAAATTTTGTTTCATACAAGTATAAATCTAATTAGTTTACCGAATACAACCCGTTACAGGGTGCAATGTAGACCTATGCCCCTCTTTAGGTGAACTAGGTATGTTGCGTATGGGGATGGGGGGTATGTTAAGACTGTTGGTAACCCTTTTATCGCGTAGCCTTCTTCAGGCAATGCAGACAAGTTTTTTAAATTAAATATTCTTGGACGAATGGTAATCAACGAAACCTTGTTGATCGTGAGTGACCATTTGGTAAAGAGAAACCCGTGTCGAGAGTAATATCGAGAGGGTCCAGGGTTCGATTCCCGCTTTAGGCAGAAGTCTTTTTTACTTCTGATGTGAACTTAAGTTCATCTTTTCTTGGCTTTGGAATGTGATTTAAGAGCCGTCCTAGCAACGAGGCACATAATCAATTCTATCGTTCCGAATTAGCCTCGTTCATTCTGATGCTGTCCGCGGGTGGAACCGTGTCCAGCTTGATTGATCGGTGTTTCCTACTTAGATATGTTGGTCTCTTGTTGGTCATTGTTCTTTCGTCGATGGTGTCGGCGTCTATGGGGTTGGCTTGGTCTGATTTAAATTTTATGTCCCTCACTGAAAATCAGTAATGTAAGTGGGCAGACTCTAAATACGAATTTATTTTATTTCATATATTCTCTTTACTAAATTGTCACTTTTGATCGAGAAGTTGTTGTCCACCCGGATACATTCACTCATCCAATAATAATAATAATAATCATCATCAAAACTCATTTCCAACAATGTCAGGTTGAGTGGTGTTCTTCACACCGATATCTAGGGCACGAAACTATTTTTTGCCGAGATTGCCAGGCTCAGCGTTTCTTCATCATCATCTTCATCGTCATCTTCATCCTGCATCTGCTTCTCCACCAATTTTCTCCACTCTTTCCTATCCTCCCACAGCTTCAATTCCGTCACCTGGTTCCACGATTCACCTCTCTCTTCAACGTCTCCTTCGATCAATCTTCCCCATCTTTCTCTCGGTCTTCCTACTTTTCTTTTACCTTTCTCCTCTGCTTCAAAATCTCGTTTTGGGATCCTATCCATTTTCACCCTCTTCATATGACCAAACCATCTTAAACGTTCCCTCTTCCTTTCTCCAGACCTAATTCCTTTCTTATAACGTCGCTTCTTATCCTGTCCAGTTTCGTAACTCCCTTGATACTTCTTAAAAACTTCATCTCTGCTGCTTCCAACTGACTCTTTTCCTTTGATCCAACTGTCCAAGTTACTGCACCGTAAGTAAGTATTTATAATAATATTTATAAAAAAACCTTATCTACATTGCATGACAAAAAACAGACTATTACAGCCTAATATATTCGTAATAATGTCTGATGTAGGAATGACATAGTCTCCCGATATAGATCGTGACGTTTTTTTTGGGGGAATTTTCGATCCCGAGGATTGTATAAGAGGACTCGTCCTTCTATCCACTTTAACGACTGTAGGAATTCTCGAATAAACTTTGTCAGAGTTGTTATTGGTGGGATTCGAACCCGCAACCCCTCGAATCAGAGTCTCTCTCGCTACGCACGAGCTATCTCTGTCGGTGGAGAAATATCGAGCAAGGGTGAACGATATGGTTTGCGTGCGCAGATACAGTTAAACGCCTTCCTCGTCAAACGCGGCTCTAAGTGTTGTCAGTTAATGCGATTACGGAGTTTATTAATTTAGACACGTGTTTGGACTAGCGGGTGGATTGTTGATTATGGCGCGGGTACAGTCTGTGCGCGGATTGCGACGTCGTTACTGGCTGGCGCGCGGCGAGATAAGGGGAAGTGTTCGGGGTGTGATAACAGAGTTTCGAACTTGGTGCGGCCATTGACAACTCGGAATTATTACAACTGGAAGGGAAACTTGTTATCTTCGGCATTTACCACCAGACATTAATGCATTTTGGTTGGTTTCCTAGTCGGGGAAGCGACTCTGACCTTTTGGAAATAAATTAATTTTTCCTGATGAAATTCATTTTAGATAAAACTTTGCGTTTACGTTTACGCGCTTTTGTGATTATTTAAATTAAATTAAATTTCCTAGTATTTTGAATCTGTCGAAAAGGTCAAACACATCCAAATAACTCTGCTAATTATGACTATTATAACAAATGCTTTTCAACTAAGTAGGAACGTACATTTATGCATTGATGGAAATGATACATTGTTGTATTCAAATAAAATGATGATTGTCAATCAATTATACTCTCTCTTATGGGATATTGTCTGGCTTTCGGTTTAACAGACCTATACTTTTCACATAGGTATTGTCTAGTTTGAGTAAGAATCTTTTTATTAAAAGTGTAATTCTGCATTTGATTATACATTTAATAAAACATTGATTATAAGATATTTAAAAAAAAATACTATGAAATAGTTAATTTGTAATTCAAATCATTATTTGAATTAAGTTACAATTATACGTAAATGAATGTATACATGCATACTTTTGAAAGGTTGTTTGTTTATAAATGAACCAAAACAAGTGTATTGTTAGCTAGGTGGAAAATTAGCAAACATTTACACACTGAAATCAGCACTGATTTTATGGAATAGTGAAAATGAACATCACTATTTGCTAACCTTATTAATTTGGTTGGAACTAATTTGAATTAAATTTGAAACTATTTAATGTTAAGTTAGAAATGAAACATGATTGTGAACTCTAGATTTATTTTACTCTTTGGAAAACAACAATTTTAAAATAAATACATGTATATTTTCTGAAAGAGAGAAATGCACTTTACATTATTATTCAGATACTCGGAGAAGCATTTCTGTACAAACGAAATAGGTTTTAGTTCAGTTCTTTTTAGTTGTCGTGAGTCTTTGGCTTTGGCACGTACGTGTAAAGTTAAAAGCGCAAAGTAATTCGTGCAAATGGTACGTGAAAAATAGTAAGGGGAATGGGGAAGTGGCTAGCCCCCACAGAAAGCTTGATTTCTTTTGTTGGTTGAGACTACTTATATATTTTGCAAAGGTCCTAGTACCCCTGTCAAATCATGATTTCAAAATGTAAGTTTATATAATAAGTTGCTTAGGCCTAAAAATAATAATTTATTTTGGAGAACATTTTCGTCGAAGAAGAAACAAAAATCATCGGCCTACATGACAGTGATAGTTTAGTTGCTTCCCGTGAGGGATCTGACTTCAAATCCAGGTAGAAGTCCAACTATTTAATATCTGATATAGTCTCTTCTCAGGATCGAGTCGACTAATACTACAATAGTTTGTTTAATACATTTATTATTTAAAATCATAAGGATGTTGTATAGGTGGTTTGTATAGGGAAAAGCGCTTATCACACTATCCTGTCCAACAACCTTTATGGGCACTGATAACTCTACTGTTGAGTGCCCTAAAACAAGATTTACTTACTAACTAACAACATTTTATGGGCAATGATAACTCTACTGTTGAGTGCCCTAAACAAGATTTACTAACTAACCAACAACTACCTTAATAAACGTAATCAAACTTGTCATTTTGTATTAGGAAATTCTCTCAAATCCATTAATCACACACTTGTGACTTTGGATCTATACGAGTCACGAAGAATATACCAAATCTGATAAAAATGTTCTTCATTAAATAACAGTTTTGTATCTGAGTGCTGGGAAGACTCAAAATATAATTTTATATTTTTACGCTTAAAACAGCATGTAGTCTACCAATATAAATTTAGTAATGGATAAAAACGCTTATAAAAATGAGCGCCCTCTTTAATCCATTTAATCTCCACTGACCAAAGTTCAGGCAACGCGTACTAATACTTTTTTCCGAAAACTTTTATAAAATGGCTTTTAATTCGTTCTGACGATGTTTTATAGGGCAATAAAAAACACCTCTGCAAAATTAAGAAAATATACATTTAGAAATTCAACGTCATTATCAGATTATGCAGTAAAACTCCACCCGTTACGTCTTTGTTAACAACTCGAAGTTTTAGTATTTTTTTTAAACATTAGTTACTGAAACTTTACTAGCACGTTATGTAGACCAGTGACTATGCTGATAAAAGATCCACGTTGTATAAAACTATGAATTAGTTAATAAATAAATTAAATCGTATTTAGAGTCTACCCACTACATTTTGTAGCCGACACATTTGTTAAATCTGCATTGAAATAATTTATGATTGTGTCTGTTGTTCTTGTCGCTTTATAACTTTAATTAGACAGTTTTTTAACCCTCAAGCTGAATGCTAGGTTTATATTACAAGTAATTAGTGAATCATTACTTTTATATGTATTAAATCTCATGTCGACAATATCATAAGAACTTCAAGCCTTTTTGACCTAAAATCGTATTTATTAATTTTTTGGCGAATTTCTTATTCAGTAAAATAAAAAGTGATTTTAAAAGGAAGCCAATACGAATGTTCTAAACATTTATCTATAATTCTCACCAAATTTGTTATCTAAAAGCTTTCATAAAAAAATCCGTATCGTGATAGATGGATATTCTAATTCTTGTGATGTATCAATATTGTAATTTAATCGAATATCTATCATCTACAAAATTTTAAACAACACTTCGTCACAAAACGTTATGATTAAAATTGATTTGATGTGTTACGTATCCTTTTCGAATACGATTCCTGATTTATACCTCAGATGGAAAAGTTTTTAAGACTTCGTAACAAAGGCATTTGAATTTGAATACTATTGTGAGGCAATAACAAAAAAATCAATTTTTGGGCAAACGTCAGCTTACAAAGACCTCCTTTAAAACGTAAAATTTAGTGATGAACTCAAATATAATGATTACACGTTTCCATGGTAACTTGCGGGGGGAGACGAATGATTGATTGTGACACTGACATGACAATCTCTGTAGTTTCATTGGTCAATCACGATTCACATACAATGTTGCAACATTTCACGTTTCACACTAGCCTTCGTATTAAGCGAACTCTCTAGTAGAAAATTGAAAATAAACCCCGTACAATCCGAACTGTATATGAGATAACTAGGTCAAATATATGCATACTTTTTATTGTGATTTGCCCTTCTGCAAAGCCAATTTAAAAATGTAAATGTTAGGTATGTGTTATTGTCAGTTATTTTCATATTGGTAATGTATATTCTATAATTAATCCAATACATGCTCATAGTTCACATAGTTAGACTTAGCTTCGAAAACCATTCGGTCAGCTATGCTGGTGTCGGGAATCAAACTTTACATATCCTGAATTAGAGTATTTATGAGGTAGAATATTCAAGCAAAAACGTAGCCGAGACTTCAATAGTTACTTTTAAGAAAATGACACAGGTGTACACAAACAATTTTTTTCTGTTTGTTTGCGCTCTACCTGACGAACGGCTACTCTGATTTGATAGAATGTTCAGGGGACTAGGAAATGTCTTAGCTTAGACCTTTTATACTTTCGGATACAACCGAACAAATATTTTAAATGAAAATCGTACATAACGATTTAAAATTTTTTAAACTTGGACATTTGCCACGGGTTGGATTTAATTTAAGAAAAATTTCTTATGCAAATCGTACTTTACGATTTGTTTCGATCTTAAAATTTCAGGCATATGGATAAATACGCATATCCATTAACGCCATTGTAAGACGTGTCTACGAAGGGGATTAGTAGCGATTATTTTCGTTTCAAAATCAGTTTTAATAACTGGATTGTAAAGAAACAAATAAACGTTCATTAGTCGTTTGGAGAATCTCTAGCTCCTGAAGATGTGAACCTATACCCTAGTGGCTCGCTCACATGCGTGCTATAAACTCTGATACTCTCTCCCTCACGAGGCTACATAATGTAGGGGCTCGAGCGTGTATAAAAGTCACGTTACACAATATTTGCACGGCTGTCAATGCCAGCGTTTATTGGGTGTCCCTCAGACGGGCTCCTGTATAGAGTTGAATTCAAGCAACTTTGAATGACCTTTTGACACTTCTCGGCGGCCATTTCGCACGTGGACCACACAAAAAAATTAATGGCTGAATTGAAAGCCTTCTTCTTATCTAATAAACGACATATAAATGATGAGTAATAATCTCCAAGGAAAAATTATTATTTTAAAAGTTATTTTATTAGGCTACTACACATATATTTCAACTAAAACAAATAAAAACATTTGAAACATCAACAATCGATTTAACAGTTGGCAACATTGTTAAAATATAAAGGACCAATGAGAGCTAGCTTCAATACCATTCTTGCAACAACAAAAACCAGACAGACTGTAATCTACGAAAAGTTTTTTTTTATCTGTAGGCCCTGCATCCTAGAAATTATTTCAACTTCTATTTCGATATTACTATCTTTATGAAGTAGTTAATGTGTAGGTATATCTGAAATACCACTTTAATTTGAACAATAACGTCAATAATATGACCTAATAATTCAGTTATCAAAGTACTTCCAGTGCTCCAAACTCAGGCGGCCATTGCATGATAGCATTTTAGTTTTTCTGCATTGTTTGTGCTGAGTTGATCACGTGACCATTTTGAAGGTCGATCAGACTTACCTGACTTTGAGTCTACGTTACTCTAGTGTACACTGGAGGTGATGGGGATTGCAGCCACCAGTGCCACCTGTGTCACGCGCCATGAATGTGTGTCGGACTGCGTCTCCCTCACAGCCACGTAGTCTGCAACACACCTGATTATATGGAACTCAGTGTGTTAAACCCAATTCAAAGTTTGACGTGAATTATAATAACTCAACCAAGCACAGAATCACTATGCATGGGGACAAAATCAGACGAAACAAAAACATGCGTGGTATAAAAAATGAATAGCGAGTCTATAAGTTCAAGATCAAAATATTTTTAGCCATGCCTGAATGTGTTGGTTAGTAAGTTCAGCCTCCGATGATTTTTACACTAACCTCGGTTTTAAAGTAAAAAATCTAAAGCAAGTTTGTTTAACTTAACTTCCACCAAATAAACAATAATATGTAAATAAATAAATAAATAAATAAATTGTATTTAGAGTCTACCCACTCAGTTATAATAACTGATTTTCAGTGGGGGACAGTAAATCAAAGCGATCAAGCCAACCCTGTAGGCCCCGACGCAATCGACGAGTGAGCGATAACCAACCAAAGATCGATATTTTGAATAGGAAATATAGCAATCAGTGGTATGGCACAGTGTCGAACACCTGCAGATCACGCCAGAATCAACAAGGCCGATTCAGAATCCTTGAATGTATATGTGCTTCGTTGCTAGGACGGCTCCAAAGTCACCGTTTACAAACTCCTAAGACAAGAACTGATGGACTTAAGTCCAAATCAGAAGTTAAAAAACTTCTGACTTTAGCGGGAATCGAACCCTGGACCTTCTGCAAGGGAAGCAGATACGCTAACCACAAGACCAACGAGCCGCACATACTTGACTTACAATAATTCAGCCTAAAACACAATTTTGATCGAAATTTATTGCAAAATTAGTAAAATTATTTGTTAATTCCTTTATTTATTTCAAAATTCTTAAACATAATTGTATACTGCCATAATTTTAATTAGGTAGATTTTAATAAACGGCTCATTTTATTGAAAATAAAATTGGTGTTAAAAGCCACAAAGCAAATATTAAAGCGTAAAAACTTGAAACGAAAAGGATAAGGCATCTTCAATTATGCACATTGAAGACACTAATGTTTGACTATAATTCTAGGTATAGAATCTGATTGAAAGCGCAGGCTATGTATTATCGGCTACTGCAGTGTATGCCAGCGTGCGAGCCTATGCTATATCCCAGGCCCTGCTTATCCCCGGCTAGAGCTCAATGGTTTGATAAATCGCGCTGCAATGATAAAACCGCTCGAATGGAAATAACTAAGAGCATCAATTGCAGCGGACAAGTTTAACAGCCGCAATAAAAGACTGCTTCAAATGATGGAAATAAATGATATTGGCGACTGTTGATTGATTCGGTGCATTCACGCTATGTCTGAGCTCTGGACTAGAGAGGGTGACCAGATGACGAGGCTAGAAGGTGGCCGAAATGTTAGTTGGTTTGAAGGGTTTACGTTTCAAATGTATTTAATTAATTACTGAATTACAAAGGACTCAATGTATAAAAGTAAATGCGATAGCAAGTACTCGCATAAGTAACGCACATTTAACAAACACACATTTAAATTAAATAGGCCTACATGCAAGTCGAATTTTATCTTTTTGTGTTAGTTTATAGTAAAAACAATTTTATTTATGGAATATATTAATAATTAAAATCTTTTCATTCATTTATATTTATTTTCGTTTATCTTATGAATAAGTTGATATGTATTTTTTGTTAGAAAATTGAGCACGATTTAAATATTTAAACATGAAAACACAGATTTAAATATAATTTTGATTATTTTGGTTTTGAAGAAATCGAAATCCTTAAATTTTGAATTTCTTTCTTTCATTTCATAACAGAAGCATGAAGGTAGAAGCCCTTTGTAATTGTGTGACACTACAGGATATTTTAAACCGTATTAAGTATATGTCGGTAGATGCAGTTCTTCTTGATATAATAAAGTGATAAAATGTATATGTACCTTCGATTTTACCACATATAGGTATCCATATCTGTATATTTTAAGTTCACACACAAATTGTTTTTCTTGGAACACAATTTACATTAACGAAGCGTCTTTCATACAAATAACTAACTCTTCAATTACAAGCAAGTGCATGAACTGCACGAGTTAGCCAACAGACAACATTAAATCTACATACGGAATGTGATATGAAAAATCACGAGGATTTCCCGAGAAGGAACTGAAGAGAAAATGTTTTCATTTTAACATCCTAGCAACAGATTGAAGAAAAACATTTGCTTTTTGCACGAAAGAGAAATGGCTGCATATTATTTTGATTACATTTTTAGGAGGGAGCACGAACGTTGATGTGTGAGCATAAAAGTGACGATTCTTTACCCTTATCGTTCGTACGTAAAAGAAAAAGTCTCTAAATTATTATTTTTTCCAACTGTAAGAAATAGTCCGTAAAATTGTAAACATGTTGACAGGGGCAAACAGTAATAAATCAACAACAAACTTTACAAACTCAATTCAAAATATAAACCCACTTTTTAGCCGTTGTTCATAATCAGGAAATAAAAAGTATTTACATTTATAAAAGCCAGCGTACATTTATTGGATAGTTTGTGACGGTAACTGCAATGAAGTCTTTATAAAATTGATAAACTTTAACACAGCCACGCTATTAAAACTTGCGTTTCCACCAATGGCCGCCGATAATTTTAACACGATATGCTCATATAACTCAGGTCACGACCTTCAATCCAGCCACCGGCAATCCTGACTGAAAGTTTTATTCCGTGGTTTTTGTCAGGAGTAATGCAAAAGCTGGGATTGAGTTCTCTTATACAGCTGTTATAAATCATTCTATTCACAATTACCGCGTCACACATTGGAAAAATATATTTGCTATGTTATGTTTAACTTTTAAATAAATCCATTAAAAATAGTATTTCGAGTCTACCTACTCAATCACAAAACTGATTTGAAGTAAGGCGACATTACATTTAAAGCAGACGGCTAGTAGGCGGCTATGACTATCTCCGGTGGAATCACTTTTTCATTTCTGTATAATACCATTATTTTATATATTTAAAATTTGAGTACATTTTTTATTAAAGTACAATAACTGGAAAATTTATCATGCCGGAAATATAGCATACGTCGCACAGAAAATCAATATTATAATCTCTACTCGAGTTCAACACTTTACTTTTATATACGTCAATACACAAGCGATTGCTCAAATTGTTTTATTACCCACGCCTCAGGCATAATTTGTAAACTTTTTGTTTGTGTTGGAAGTTAACGCATTCCAATAAATGGTAATTAAAATTAAAATGTGTACGAATTACTCTCTCATTAGCAAAGTGGACCCTAAAAAGTGATTAATGTTTAAAGGGGAGCAGATTCTCCCCACAAATTAATGATACGAATACTGTAAAAAACCGAACATACGAGTAAATCGAGTGATAGACAAAGTTTGGTGAAGAAATTGATCGCAAAAGCGTTCACTTGTATTGTGTCAGTAATATTGCCGCCATCGACTTTCTTCACGAGCGTTATTTTTTACCGTTGCGATAATTGCTTCATATCACACAAATTCCAGTAATTCCATCTAATCAATTAAGCCTATCATTTTTCGTAAGTAACCTGCCCAGGGTGCCAAGGTGTCTAACTTGGTATGTTTCGGACAGGAAAATATTGTGAACAATTCGAGGGCTGTTCAGAGTTCAAGGACTTGTTGCCTTTTGAAGGGTACTGAAAGTACCCGAAATATTGCTTTTCCATTAATTTAATATAATAATTTACTAAAGAACATGCCGAGTCCAATTTATTGATTTATAATTATAAACTAACTGTTCTAAATTCAGGACTTATTAAGAGGACTTATTCCCTTGCATTCGCATTAACGACTGAGGAAAACTCAAGAAAAATACCTAAAGTCAGGATCGCCGGTCTCGAGGGATCTGAACCCGGGCCTCTCGAATCAGAGTCTCACGCTTAGCGCTCGAACTAACACTGTCGGTTAATTCCAACTACATCTTTGGCCTTATAATGATGGTACTACCATTGAGTGTTGTATACTCAATGATAATACGCAGATATGTTGCAAGATGGTAGGCTACGACACGTCGAGTAATCAATTATCGTGGCCCAATCATAACATAAGCCAAGTTAATCAGATGTCTTAAAAATATTATAAATTTGAACTCCAGCGTAACGACCGACAGTGTTGGGTCGGGCGCGAAGAGCGCGACTTCGGGAGATCCCGGGTTCAAACCCTGATTTGGGAGGTCAAATTTTGTAGGCTTAGAATTAGCCATCGTTTAAAGGATGTTTTAGATTATTTTTTGTTAAATATGATTTTATATAAAGTTTTTTTTTATCAAAATGTGATTTTAAATTTATTAAAATTAGTGACCCGTCGAGACAGGCAATCCTGACTGAATGTTTTTTCCGAGGTTTTCCTCAGTCGTTAATTAAATAGTCCTTAAACAGCTTCGACATCCCTTCACAATGTCCTATCCGCAACATACCTAGTTAGACACCTGAAGGGCATAGTTGCACCCTGGGCAGGCTTCCCACAAAAATCATAATTATTATTCAAGCTTAACGTACGAGACTGGACGGGAGGTGTCGAGTTCGATCCCTTCCACAGGCGATAACTGAAAGTTTAAGCAATGAGTTTTTAGACGCTAGTGCGAATGCAAAGTATTGTGTACTCTTAATCAGCCCTTGAGCGCGCCTTTACAATTACTCAAACGAAAAAATCTAGTAACGCACATGAAAAAAGGCATGTATTGTCCTTAGGCAGGTTTTCCTCGAGAAAAATAAAAAAAGTCTTTTGAAACGAGAATGAAAGAGTTTATTCATCATACGTGGAAAATCCCTCGTACGTTCCAGTCAGCATTACTATATAATGAGTTTCTAACAGGTCGGCTCGTTTTACTTAAATCCTAAAGAACTGATTGTAGGCACCTGGCTTACCTGTCAGAGCCCTGCAGAGTGTCCGAGTGGAAGTCTACCTTTCAATTTACTTTCAATTCTCGTTTACTCGTGATCGCCTAGCTCGTAGACGTCGACAAACTAGTAAAATAATTAATGAGGGCGGGGGTTGGTTCGGCCGGACGTTTAAAGCTGATGGCAGCACATAAAATTTCAAGAGAGTCGTTATTTGGGTTCGACCCCCGTCTCTCCAGGGAGCGACCACCGATAGAAGGGGGGGGGAGGGGGGAGAAAATCATGACGCGACGAAATCTTTTGGGGGTTGAGAAATCCCTTATTTTTTAGAAAGAAATCTGGCTAGTTAGTGAGGGGGTGATTTGTACAGATGGAACGTGATTGTTAAGGGAAGGTGGGAACCTATAGCAATCTTGTTGAATGGAGAGGTTGAATAGGGAATACATTTTTGTGTGCAAAGATAAAAGGGAGGCTGAAAGACGTTGCGTTGGGAGTTGAACATAAGTGGGAAAGTAACAAATGTTAATCTTGCTGTTAAATCGTCTATGCGTAGTGTTCTGTTTATAGATTGACAGTTAAAAAAAATTGTAATCATATTTCATCAACATAGGTTGTACGCCACAAGTGTGATATAATATATGTCTAAATTAACGTAGTGGAATATAAAATAGTGGTAATAATTATATACAGTTCAGACAATAAGGAAAGCTCAGTAACCTATAACTGCTTGCATATGATTATGGGTGTGATGTGTGAATGTGAGTGCGTGTGTGTCAAAACATAGGTGATGCAATTGTCAAGCATTTACTTATTACAAACAACGCCTTTCTTAAAAATATTCAAATATAATAGTTTTAAATTGTTCCTGTATTGATTTGAGTTTTGATCTTACCAATTATTATTAATCAGGATGTTACGCGAACGTTTCGTGCTCTTAAACAAGACAAGTTGTTAGCAACTCGATGAAAATGTCTAGACGAGGGGGATGTTAGTAATAAACGTGACTTTCAGGCGAAACTGCAATCAATTGATCAGATTCGATCGCTGTTAGAGGCTAGACCATGAAGGAAGCAATGCCCTTAAACTGAGTCAAGATCGGTAATGTTGCGTGTTGTTTCCGGAGTAGAGAGAATATAAATAGTTTTAATTCTTTTAAACGATTTACTTCGTGGTCTTGTTTTAACATTGTATATGGAGTTTATTTGTTTGTTTCACCGGATACGTGCTAGTATATTATATTGTAAAAATAAATAAATACATAAATAAATAAATAAATATTTTTGTAGAAAGCCTGCCCAGGGTGCAATTCATGCCCCTCTTCAGGTGTCTAACTAGGTATATTGCGGATAAGATATTGTCAAGGATCTCCGAGGGCTGGTTAAGAGGACTAAATCCCTTGCATTCGCATTAACGACCGAGGAAAACTTCGGAAAAAAACTTCAGTCAGGATTGCCGGTCTCGACGGGATTTGAACCCGAGACCTTCCGAATCAGAGTCGCGCGCTTAACGCTCGAGCCAACACTGTCGGTTATATTATATTGTATGTTTTTTGTGGCTCGTTGGTCTTGTGGTTAGAGGTTTTGCTTTCAATGCAGAAGGCCCAGGTTGATTATCTCTCTAGGCAGAAGTTAATTAGCTTCTGATGTGGACTTAAGTCAATCAGTTCTTGACTTAGTGTAAACGGTGACTTTGCAGATATCCCAGCAACAAGGCTCATAATAAATTCTAAGGTTGTTCTGAATTAGCCTTGTCGATTCTGGCGCTGTCCGCGAGTGGAATCGTGTCCAGCTTGATTGATCGGTGTTTCATAGTGTGCCAGTATCTAGTTGATCATTGTTCGCTCGTCGATGGTGTCGGCGCTTACAGGGTTGGCTTGATTTGCTTTAAATTGAATTTCCCCCATTTAAAAACAGTTATGAGAGTGAGTGGGTAGACTCAAAATGCTAATTTATTTATTTAACGTACTGTAAAAAAATGCTTAATAAACAAAACTAGTCGTTGCTTTGTTTTCAGAGAAAATTTTTATTTGGTGATATTTGCTGACTACGAAATAAAGTTCGTAAATATTCTCCCAACTAATGTTTGACGTTGCTTTACATTTTAAATAAAACATACAGTATAACCAGAGATTGTTGGGTCATAAACTGACTTGATAGTCACCGACATCGCGTATCTCGAGCCTATAACAGCCGTCCGCGGTGGCTAGCTGTAGTAGAACGCGGGTTCGAATGTCGCATAATGCACTGGTATTCGTAGTTCACCCTTATCTATCACCACTCATCGTCTCAAATCGAAATGTCGTCACCTCAGAACTTATTTGTGCCATATCCGCTTTTACCAAAATGGAGAAAATGGGGTTTGAATGTTTGATTCACCGCCAAACCATGATTTATAGTTGAATTTGAGAAACTTTTGTTGCAATATTCTTACAATAATAAATATTATTGATTTAAAATGTATAACATTATTTTTACCCGCAGGGTATACGTAATATAAGCACTTCCATTTGGATATGGCACAACGATTTTCAACTTAATGGATAACTTGATTAAAATTTGTGTGCCATATCCACTGATTTTCATTTTAAGTGGAGATAAGTTTATGGAATAGAGAATAACACCAACCATTAATGTTCTCAACTATTATGATTGAATTATTGTGGGGTTTAAATAAATAATTAAATCAATGAAGACTCAAATAGACAAAATAAAATATTTTTTATTGTTTATGCTTGGATTTAAGCAATTTTTGCTGCAATTATCTTCAAATGGTTAGATGAAAGGTATTTCATATTTTTTAATTGTAGGGCATGCGTAAATTAGCACTTCCTATTGATATAGAACAAAATTTCATCAAATTAGATAATTGGTTCAGTACTTATTTGTGCCACATCCACTTGTTAGTATATGTAAATTGGATATGGCACAAATAAGCACTAAGATATGGTGTCATCTGATGGATATGGAACAAACTGACATCGTTAAAACACTGCTTTAGCTTAAATATTTGACTATTTTATTTTTTTTATTAGCAACAATAAGCACTAACAATAACTCTAAAACATCTAACTCCAAAAAAGCGAAAAGTGGATATGGCACAAATAAGTTCTGAGGTGACGATGTGGTAATATTAAAGACGCTTATGAAATCCATCATCACCTTGAGCCTTATAACGATGATATTATCGATGCCTTTTCTTACTATCAAAGCTATAATGCTGACAATACATGTATATGTTACTTATATGGTAGTCATCAATTTTTTACTTGCAACATTATCAATGTAACAATTATTTTTTCATCTCATAATTTGACATATTATTCAATTTCTTTTTACATCTAATTAAGTTGAATAATTATTATAAACATGATAAATATTGATTAAATTGTTTTTAAGCAACCCAATTGAAGGATATTGTTGTAAGCAATTAATTACATGCGTTGTGAAATTTTGCACTTCATTATATATTTTATTATTTACCATGATGACGTTTAAATTGTATTTTCTCATATTATCACAGAGCCAACACAGTTCTTTGTATCCGTTATGTACGCTTGTAGTGTATTAAATGCTAATCAAACAAAACTATTCGAATATATAGAAAGTAAACTTTTTGTGTTTTTGTTCATCGCTTTTGATGTTTTTATTATTCCAGTCGGAACTCTTTACGATCTAAACTAAAATCACAGTAGACAAAGTTATCAAATACAACACTGTAAATTGTTAATAAGTTTTTTTTGTTGAGAGAGTTCTAATTTATAATTCATGTTAATATCGTTTGGTTCGCTGCTCGAACAAAACCCCGTTGCCAACATAAAAAGTGAAAATAAAGCGCACGTAGCTCGTTGAAACGTGTTCGCGTTTTGTTTTGTTCGGTTGTTACCCCCGACAAACCGATACTGAACTTCGCGAATAGTAACGTCCGCAAAACAGTGTTGCGGTACCCTCGTGGAATAGCTGAACTTAAATTTATAGCTTGGACTAAGTTGTATGGCCAGTTCGAAGAATATTTGACCATTGCGTACATCAATTGATTCGAATTATTTTGCAAGAACGTTGTATTATATTCCAACAATATATTCACTATAAAAAAGTTATTATGTATTCTCGTTTCGTTCGTGTCGTCTCGTTTTCTCGTTTATAATGTAATATAACAGTATATATTTTCAATATGAAAACAAAACAAGCAAATAAAGTGTACGCTATATTATTAACTATTAATTAATTTATATTTCTTTTCATGGGAAGCCTGCCCAGGGCGCAATGCATGCTCCTCTTCAGGTGTCTAACTAAGTAAATTGGAGGAAGGACAATTATTATGAACTCAATCCCTTGCATTCGCATCAACGACTGGGGAAAACCTCGGAAAAACCTTCAGTCAGGATTGCCGATCTCGACGGGATTTGAAACCGGGACCTCCCGATTCAGAGCCGGTACTATAAGTTATAAATAACAATGTGCATGTCAATCTCAATGTATGAATGATTTCAAATGTTGATGCCCTTGTCCATGCAGAAATGAATAAAAACGAAGAATGGAAATTGAAAATACAAATTAAATTATTATTTCTTTTGATGGCGATTTTAATTTGCATTTAATTTACATTCGTTATATATTGGCAGCTTGGACTCACAGGCGGTTTGAAGGGGACTAACATATTAGCCCTTTGGTAATAATCACGTTCATAGTTTCCAGTTCTAGCTGGAAATTATTTCAGAGTTGTTTATTTTGTACGATATTTTAAAAAATATCATATTCGTCGGTGCAAATACAATTTCATGATTTGGATTTTTTTTTATCAAAGAACATAATGCCAAAGCACGGGCCAAAGTGTTGTCGTTTGTTGAAACGAAAAACAGCGCGTTAGCTCATTGGTGTTTGCAGGATCAGCCAATTATCTATCGTCCATTTATCTCCACCCGTTCGATTGGGCTGCCGGTCATAAAAGCTCTCCACAACCGTTGCCATGGAGATGTGACGTCACCTACGCAGAGCCAATTACACACTTTTGTTTTAGGCTAGGCCATTGATATCCGATATATTTCAAAACAAAGATTAGTGTTTGACAAAACTGGCTTTGATCGTAAAACAGTTTTGAAATTATAATTAAAATAATCCGTGTTTTGTATGTTTTATTTTGTAAGGAACATTCAATAGTGTGTTTCGATATAGAAAATAAATTGTTAATAGATTTGACTTTGACAAAACTGACTTTGATTTTTAATTATGGTACCGGAATTCAACAGATTAACTTTTAAAAGCTAATTTAAATACTTTCATAAAATGTTTGTTTTATTTTGTAAGAAACAACAGATTGTGTGTTATTTTAAAGAATGCCGAATAATTTGTCAAAATTAAAATTTGTACTAAAACATTTTAAAAACATATTCTACTAACTTAATTATTAGAAACTAATAAAATGATTTTAGACCTGACTGATTTAAGACTAGAAGCAAAGTCACCCACACTTTGCTCATCGGAAATATTAGGTTTGTGTCAAATCCGCCTTCTTGCATTGATACATAATAATTATGTCATCGTTATTTACCGGAAATCTTTACGTTTAATGTATTGACTAACATTGATTTCAACTATCTACAATTTATAAATTGAGTTTTAAACTTTTACAATTACATTTAAAGTGCAGCAGTTTCCCTGTGAAGTTAACTACATGGCATTTGAAGCAAACAGCGAATTTACATTCCTAATGAGTAATGACTAACTCTGTTCGTTTTACCGATGAGTTTCTATAGAGTAATAGTGGAACAGAAACATGATTACGATGCAATTGTTTCTATAGTGGATTTAATTGCGAGTTTACAAGGGTTCTTCATTAAGTAGGTCTATTACGACAAATAGGCTCGTTGGTCTTGTTGTGTGGCTCGTTAGTCTTGTGGTTAGCGTATCTGCTTCCAATGCAGAAGGTTCAGGGTTCGATTCCCGTTAAAGTCAGAAGTTTTTTAACTTCTGATTTGGACTTCAGTCCATCAGTTCTTGTCTTAGGAGTTTGTAAACGGTGACTTTGGAGCCGTCCTAGCAACGAAGCACATAATAAATTTCAGAGTTGTTCTGAATCGGCCTTGTTGATTCTGGCGTTAATTCGCGGGTGTTCGCACTGTCCATACCACTGATTGCTATATTTCCTATTAAAAATATCGATCTTTGGTTGGTTATCGCTCACTCGTCGATTGCGTCGGGGCCTGCAGGGTTGGCTTGGTCGCTTTGATTTAAAGTCCCCCACTGAAAATCAGTTATATAACTGAGTGGGTAGACTCTAAATAAAATTTATTTATTTATTTTATTTAAAAGCACTAATTTATGTTTGATGTTTTCAAGGGAGCAAATATTTCCCGATATATTGAACCAAATTATTTTAGACTTTTACCATGTTCATTTAAAAAAGTTTTGATGCAATATTTCGGGAATAATCAACTCTCTTCTAATGGTAATAATTAAAACATACAACTTTTCATTGCAAAAATGAAATTACAATCAATAATTAATTAATAAATTAATAAAAAAATGTCATAAATAACAAGTAAACGCCTAAAAAAATTATTTCAATTTAATCCAACGTTAACGTTTATCTGACGCTGTTCCAACAATCTCAGATTTTCCCGATATGAATCACTTTTTGTCTCTCCGTCTCTGTGTGATAAAAACCGAACATAACCTCCGATTAATATGCGTTTTGTTGTTACATTGCCCCTGATTAAGGCTATTCGACCGCGTTTTTCTAATTTTCCAATATGCTATCAAGTAAAAATATAGTGAATGGCTTTGAAACCTGGCTCTTTAACAAGATCAAAACTATTTTTTTAAATTTTTTCTGATCGGACACACGGCTAATATCGCCTCTTCAAAATAATTTCAAACTTCAATTCGCCCAAGCACACCATTTAACGTAGGTAGTTGTGTTTTTGTGACATTAATTTTCAACTGGTTTTCGATTGAGAGAAAAGAGATTTTTTTAAATAAAATGTTTTTCCTGTGAATTATTTCGCTTGTCGGTACAATTCGTTACAAAATACCGCCAAATGAAAAAATTCGCAGGAAAGACAATTGTTTAAAAAATCTTTTTTCTCTCAGTTAGCGTCTAGAAAATCAGTTGAAAATTAATGTCAGAAAAACACAACTACCTACGTTAAATGTTGTGCTTGGGCGAATTGAAGTTTGAAATAATTTTGAAGAGGCGATAATAGCCGTATGCCTGATCAGAAAAAAAATAGATTTGATTTTCTAATAAAGCCAGATTTCAAAGCCATTCGCTATATTTTGATGACTTGATAGCATATTTGGGAAAATAGAAAAACGCGGTCGAATAGCAAGAGGGCTCGGCTTACCCCCCCCCCCCCGACACCTCCTCCCACTATTGAAGGATGGAAAAAGCGTTGAACAACATCAGAAGCTTTGCTTCCTGTATTGGGTTCTACCGTAATCGTGCTTGTTTATTTAAAAATAAGCACAAATGCATTTTTAAATCCTTATCTGAATTTTGTTAAGACATAGTTTTCATTATTTGAATTTGTTATGGTCTTATTCAGTTACCACTACTGTAGTGGAAGCCTGTTACTTACAACATTCCAAAAGATTTCAGGTAATGTCCATGGTATTACTTCTCTTTTACCCGCTGTACAATAACCTGAAAATGTTTAAATTCTATTGATATTAATTGGATGAGCGTAGCGATCGAAGCGAAGATTCCATTCTACTACACTGGAGAAAAAATTCCGGAATGTTTTTTTTTCTTTCTTTTTGTATTTTTGTCTGTTTGTCCACACGATTCCGGCTAAACCGATACTCCGATTGCAATGAAATTTTATGGAGGCCTTCGAAATCTCTGAACTTAGAACTGTCACGTTTTTTAGAGCAATCGAAAAATTATTTCTCGTGAAAATCGCAATTTTACGATTTTTTTCGATTTTTTAAAATTTCTTCGATTTATAACAGCTACATGCTTTATCCGATTTTAATGATTTTTTCACAGAACCTTAATTTTATGAATTTAGGTATTCGTGTGAAATTTGAGCGCAATCGAAAAATTATTTCTCATGAAAATCGAAATTTTACGGGTTTTTCTTTTTTAAATCAATTCTTTGCCTTATAACACCAACATGCTTTATCCGATTGTAATGATTTTTTCACAGAACCTTAATTTTTTGAATTAATATATTCGTTTGAAATTTGAGTACAATCGAATAATTATTTCTTATGAAAATCGAAATTTTACGATTTTTTCTTTTTTTAAAATTAGATTAACTAAATAATTAAAAATTAAAGTTTATTTTTAATTTAATTTAAATAAATTTAAAAAAAATCTTCAACTTAGTAATGATTTTTTCACAGAACAATCGAAAATCCGCATAACACTTGGCTTCTCAATGCACCAATTACGCTCATCCAACAACGCGGCGGGACTTAAGCGTTTTCCTAGTTAGAACATATTTTATTCTTTGATTCTTTAGTTATTTTGTGTAAGTGTATGTGTTTATCACACTCACTCAATACATTATTTCTCTAAATTTGTTCATTATTAACAAAAATGTTTCTTCTCCTCGTGATTGCATCCTTGCAATGTGCGTAGGGTCTTACTTTATCTGCTTAAGAATATGTAGGCCTTTGCAATGTTTAGTTAAGAGTATACATCTGATTAGGAAAACTTCATGTTGTCTTTTAATGAAGACTTAATAGAATTATCTCTCTCTCTCTCTCTCTCTCTAAATTAGGAACTTGTTAACTTCTAATTGATTTATCCAACGAACGATGAAAACATACTTTGCAAACTCAATCTAAGCCACTTAACAATATTGCCATGCGTTTGAAAGTTGCTCTATTTAAAAGCTGACGCAAACTTTCTACACTGATGATCGCACTTTAATGATTATTTTTTAAACTTTCTGAGTTTATACTGTAAAAAATAGTACAATCCATTAGCTGGATGACGTTGAAATAAGGAATAAAGTTGATTCCAAGAATTATGAATGCCGGAAGTAGGTTTAATACTGTTAGGTAAGTTTAACCAAACTAGGCAGTGCAAGGAATATCTGGAGTACCTTTTGAACACGAATTTTCAACCAACATGTTGGTTTGTGTTGTTTAAAAGTTTGTTTGACGCACATGTAACAATAATTGATTATACCATTATTAATATACATTTTTAGCATTAATACAGGCCGAGCATACAAAACAATCTATTCGAAATACTCATAAAAAAAACCCTCATAACTTGACTTTAATGTGGAAAGTAATACATTTTAGTAGATAATAATTATACAGAAGGGAGAATAAACCAATTTTTAATAATATGAAGAATGGATAGTATATAAGTATGTGGTTTATTTTTTTTGTTAACTAGTACAGTAGTTTTCGCTCATTTTTGACATCCAATACAGAACAGTCTACTACACTTATACTAGGGAAACGCCAAAGTCGTTGTCAAACGAGTGAGTGAGCCAAGTGTTGAGTACCCGGGAACATCCCCTTTCCTCCCATATACCTAAGGCTAAATCTAGCCCAGTTTGGGGAATGATACCGGGTACTATACACATGGCTCACTTACTCGTTAATCGACGACTTAAGCGTTTCCCTAGTTTAAATTGAACAATCAAAATGCGAATCGTGTTCAAAACGTATTAGCGTGAAACATTAACAAATTTCCAAGAGAAAACAAAAACACCTAGTTTTTATTTCCCCATTAACACCCCTCAAAAATAATATGTGGATGTAAAAATATAAAAAAGTTCGAACTAACGAGTATCGAACCCCAACCCTCCGTGCTTACCACTAGGCCATGCCTGCCACGTGTATCTCGTCCCGCTAGCTGCTACTAAACAAATGCTATCGATATTTAAAAAATTACATTTTTATTTATTGTAGGCTTAAATCGCAATGGATCTAGCTGATTTTGTTAACAGTTCTCAGTAAACGCGTACCGGATGTCTGTTTAAAATTTCAGCGCAATCTGTTCAGCGGTTTGGCTGATTTTCGACATACAGACAGACAGACACACAGAATCACAGATTGAGCGCCGTTTGAGTTGAATGGAGACACTCAGTCGCTCCGATCCCTCGTTTCATAAATACATAATAAATACAGCCTTTCACTTTTTTTAACTCCACATAGTCCCACAGTTGACTTCATCATTTATAACAACCAGCAACCACCTTATGAACACTCATTTTAACAAACTCACGCAACTGCCTTTTAAACAAATACATAGATTGAATCTTTACATTAGAAAGAAAACGTTATTTTCTCTTATGTTTTGTTGCACTTCTAATTTTGATATATTTGTTTATTGTTCATCAACATATTATAATTATTTTTTGTAAGTTTGTAGGTATAAAAATTTAATTTTAATTTTTACTTTATTTATACACTACATTATAATATCGTCTATGCAAAATGGTACTTGTGCTGTACTTGACTCTTATATAAATAAATAAAATAAATAAAAGAGACCGCTGTTGCGAGCCTACACGTAATAGAACGCCACCAACGTGTCGGTATTCATGTTGCGTAACAACCCAGATTGTTGTGGTTCTTGGTTTTGTTTGATATGGTCAACTAGTGGCCTGAGTTACTACGTAGCTAAACAGCCTCGTCTCAGACGTCTACTTTGTATTACGCAGCGTTCTGGGTGTTTATATTTGATGTTTAATATTGAAGAAGGAATTCGTAGATAACCTAGTAGGTTTGCATCACAAACAGAGTGAGTTCCTTCACTTTGTAATCATTAATTTGTACGCTGTCTGTGGTGCACATACGATTAGGGCGCTGGTCAGAAGTGTGTACGCTGGCTCTACGAAGACGTGGACACGAGTTTCCCATGAAGCATGTTTTTTTTTTATAATCGTTATCGTTATCGTTTTAATCGTCAACGTGGTCCTGTCACCACTCACCAGCTAGAATTGCCAAAAAAATTACCAAAAATGAGTGTAATTTTGGAATGTATATTTTTGTGTGTTTGGGAGTATATTTGTGCACAGTTTCAAGATACGATGTTATAAAGGGCCATTTTAGATAGGTACGATTCTCTAGTATATATGTGGAACAAAAAAGAAGCAGGTTCAAGCCGATTAAAAAATATCAAAACTTCAATTTGCGCAAATTTCTGTATTTAAAAAAAAAATGAAAAAATCGTGTAAAATCATAGTTACAAGATATAATTTTTTAAACGGTTATTTAAGTGTAGGCCTATTATTGTACTGTAGATTATGTGTAAAAAAATTTTTTTGGGGGGTAATAGCCCCTTAAGCATAAGTCGAAAAGAAATATTTTTATTCGTTAGCATATAGTAATTACATTAAACGAATGTCCATTTTATTTTCAGCAAAATAATTACTCACCAAATTCAAATGAATTTATTTAATAGGGAGCAAAGCTCCCCTTATTATCAACAAATGTGCTGGTGTCGTGCCACATGACACGACGTACGATTGACACGTTTTTGTCTGTTGACATTATCATTCAAAATGGATCGTTCTGAATGATTTCGACTCTTTGGTGTCCTTTCTAGCATGTTTAAAACTGGGACCCGGCACCTCCACCAAACTCCGTCTACATTTCTCTGTCCACGACATCCGTGTTAAGTTCCCTACATCTGTAATATAATGTGAGTCCACCATGCAACATAGTTTTGCCTAAATCTCTAGTACAGTTTACTTTTTAAAAGTATTCACCTAGTAATTACTTATTACAAACTTAAATTCGTTTTACAAACTGTTTTTTTCGTTTTGACCGTACCTCTTCATGATAAAATATAAGTTATGTTTTACTTTTCATGAGAATATTTTAATTTGACACTAATAACAGTGAAACTTTCGAAATATTCTGAGAAAGATTTGAATTTCCTTAACTAATTGTAATACTAACAAGGATGGTCACGATACCCATGTTAAAGCTTCGTGAACGTATGTATATACCCCGTCATGAAGCAAGTTATAATCTGTTGTATAAATATGTACCGATTCTCTGAGAAATATACTCGCAAATCCTAGCACAATCGATTAACAAGGAATGTTCATCAGAGTGAAATAGAGCCAAGAAGTATGCTCCTGCTAATGAGAACAATTTGTTTTATCATTACATTATTTAGGTTGTTAAAATATGTTTTAACAGGTTAACGAGCAGTGTTTGTATTTAAACATAAATTAGATTTCAACTCATTATTATAGCTAAATTAAGTATGACAATATACCACGAGAAGGATCGTCGTATTAAAGTTTCGGTTGAAGTTTGTACGCCTCTAGCGACAACCACACCTATAAGCTGGTTGTTTACAATCATGTTCACTCATCTATATATTCAATAACATTAAACACTGTTGTCGTGACACAAAATTATTCTAGAGCCCAACTAAGCTACGGCAACAATTTTGTTAATTAATAATTTTAATTAATTAATTAATTAATTCTACTTCGGAACGGATCTCGATATGATTAAACAACCTTGCCATGTTTCAAACAGTACAGTAGCCTTCTAGGATTTCAGTTTTAATTACAAATCTAACCTTGTCTGAACTTTAAACCGTTTTAAAACTTAGCAATATTCTTGTGATTTCTTGTCTTCATTTTTTTACCTTTTATTTTTCTAAATACATGTGTTTGCGTTGGAATACATACTGTGAGCAACACATTTTACCCTTAAGAGTTGTGACCATGTTCAGATGTCTAATTACGTAACAACGATATAAGGTGAATTTGTAGAAAAGAAAAAAAAGTACCAAGGGCGGTTCTTTTAACTCAATCTCAGCATTTGGCTACACACTTGAAAATTTGGTGGGTTTTTGGAGGATGTGTGTTATAGCCTAACTTATAGGGAATAGGACACATTTTGCAGTGGGCAAACAGCTATTCGCACGGCCGGCCAAGTAGCTTCCAAAGTATAAACAACTTTGCAAAATAGTCAATAAAGCATACCTGGACAACCCTACTGTCGTAGATTAAAAAAAATTGTCTCAATCAGCCACAAAAAATTCACGAATATAGTCAATTTTGTACTTTTTAACAAATTTAAAATCGTGAAAATCAATTAATTTAAAAAATAGTTTTCAACCCTATTTCAGAAAAGTGTTTCTATAGAGCCCTATATTTCCACTTTCGTGATAACTATTCAAAATTTTTAAACACCTGTGGTGTCAGTCAGCAGAGCGATCAGAAATGTGGGTTAAACGCGTGTCTCATCTCCAAAATACAACATCAATGGGAGACTCTATATCTGCAAATAGCCACCGCTTGTTTATTGATCTTACGCAATCCATGCGAGCACAATACTACCACATTTACAAAGAAAACTAAAAACTATCGTTGTCGTAGAAAAAGTATCCCGATATTAGTAAGATTGTTACGTATGATTGCGTGTTTGCGTGCTGCAGGGTGTGTGTGTTATGTGGGGGGCTTAGTTTGTCTGTAATATTGGTTTCTCTAACGATGTCGTTCATTTTGAACCAACCGATCAAACGTGTTTCTTTCTACAGCAGAATTTGTTTGTTTGTAGGTTTTGAACAGCAGATATTCATATACTTACAAACTACGACTTTTTAATAATTTGATTTTTAATGTTTACAGCGTAATTGCATAAATCAAATTAACATAATTTCATCAAATTTAAATGCCCACTCTGATTTTTACTTTCGCCAAATAGTCATTTGACCTATAAATAATTTATTTATCATAATACTTTGGCAGACAGTGTTCTTTGGGCATCTTATGGGCTTTTGGAGTAGGGGATGATGTTCACTGCGAGTGTGAGACGAGACAATACCCTTCTCACCTTCTAGTCTGCCCAGCAGTGGGGAATTGCTGTAATCAAGACGATTTAATACAGGTAAATGAGAGGGTCATAGATACCGCTGTTTTTTGGGGGTGGACGTATTTAATCTGGACACGGAAATTCATTGTCATCTTAACACTGAGGAATGTTCCCCAATTAAAAATTATATTTGAAATCTATTGCAATTTGCGACAATATTTATGTTCGCCAAACCACCACACTATTGTGATCAACAATGTTAAACTTTGTAAATAATTGTTCTGCCCACTAGATACCATAATAACTATTTGAATTACTGTTTTTGTAAAAACACATTTAAATAAAAAATACATATCGCAAGCTAAAAATATGTTGCTTTATTCTAAGGCAGTAAAAACAAGACAGGATGATTTAAATATTTAAGTCGAAACTTTACCAAATTCATTATCCTCAATGAGTGTGCAACTACTGTTTAATTTAAAATGTCACAGTATGGTATTGTTGACACGTATCTCGCTTATGTTGAACTATATAGGATGGAAACATATTACTTTATTCGGACTGCAACGCCAAGCAATAACGTTAGGAGTGAACGGTGGTGCACAATACTAACACACTAGTGCATCAAGAATGGAAATTGTGCTCTTTGAATGGTGTGCGGAATATTTTATTCTTTGTGTGAAACAAAATAACTTGTTTGGCGCGAGAGCAACATTCACACTTGTTTCACGGTAGTCAATTGCGGAGTGTTCTTATTTCTTGGCGTATAGAAATAGGTCAACAATAATAAAGTACTGGAACATCCGGAAATAAGAAACCAAGTCCTCATTTTGAACTTATAATTTAATAGTAGTAGTGTAAGTGTATCGTTAAAAATAAAAATAAAATACCAACGTGTTAACAAAATTATGTAAAATTGTATTATTTGCTAAAATGATCATTACATCAGTTGATGGTCAAATGCATTTCCCCCTCTATTCTTTTATAAGCACATTCCTGTTAATATTTTTACATAAATATTATTTAACTCTTATGTTGTGTTGCACTTTTAATTTTGATATATTTGTTTTTGTTCATCACCATATAATTTTTTTGTTAATTTGTTAGTGTAATTTTAATTTTAACTTTATTTATATATTATACTATATTGTCTATATAAAATGGTACTTGTGCTGTACTAGACTCTAATATAAATAAATAAATAAATAACTTCTGACGAGTGATCGTACCATTTATTTGTATTTTTTGTAATTAAAAAAAATATTTTAACTGGCTAAATAACAATCAAAATGGCTCATTCACAATGTTTCAATCTTATAATTTTTTATGCACCACTTCCAATCAAACAGTCTAAAAATTCCACGACTCCGCGTTTTCATTATCAGACTCCCCATCATGCAGTATTGTATGGCCATCAGAGATCGGGATTTACATTACAACTCACGGACAAAGCGTTCCGATGAGAATCAGAGACAGAAAAAAAATTATATGCGTTGCTAGGATGGCTCCAAAGTCACCGTTTACACATTCATAAGCAAAAAAATTGATGGACACAAGTCCAAAACAGAATCTAAAAATCTTTTACCTACAGCGGTATTCGAACCCTGGACCGTCTGCATAAAAAGCAGGGATCTCCCACCACTGATCCATGAGCTTTGGACAAAAGGTGGCTAGAAGTTAACAAATAATAAATGCGCAAAGCTTTTTAATATTTTATTATTTATTTATTTTTATTCCCCACCTTTTTTTATATTTGACACATTCATTAATTGCATTTAATATCCTTTTTATTTGTTACCAAAATTGTTTTGTTTTAATGCATTGTTGTTGTATTTACTTAAATTTTAATTTTTTTCCTTTGTTCTTTTTATAACTGAATAGGATAGACGTTAAATAAATAAAAAATCTTTTTGAACTATTTTTGAAATATCTTGGAGTCAGTGTGATAAGTAATGCGCGTAGCACTCAATGGATAAATTGTTTGCACAATCAACAAGTCGCCATCTTCTGATGTTCCCGAAGGATCTTTATTCAACTCCTAGTATTGAATGAGACCTCGTTTGCCCTGAGGTATTTATTAAGAGTGATTCCGTGCTGGAAAGATGGAGGAAATCACAAGTCGCATGCAACCCAATACCGGGTTTAATGACGCTTTGATGGCCGCGTGAGAAGTTATAGCTTCATATAGGTAGGGCGATAAAATAGATTTTCCTCTAGCTTTCCGAAGACGGTCCAAATCACAAATTGTCACTAAACTTATTACATATAGCCTAAAGAGAATACACCACGTAAATTGGGAACATCTCATTAAAAGTTAAAACATATATAATAATGTATTTATTGCTGAACTTTAAATTGGTGTAGGCCGACAGTAAAGCATTTAATATGCGTTTCTCTTATTAATTTAGTTCCTCCCTTTTTTGTAAATGTAATATGAAATATTTCCATCCATGATTACTAATTCATTAATAAAATATAAACTGCCAAATAAATGTGGCTTGAGAGATAAGAATACAATTGTCTGAGGCACATAAACAAAATAACATAATTTTCGATCAATATGTGCTTGAAATGAAAATTAAATTTAAATGTAGTATTTTACCATATCTTGTTTTAAAGGGGCTACTACCCTCAACAATTACTTTTTACCACATAACCCATAGCATAATACTACGCCAACATGACCGTCCGAAAAATTATATCCTGTAACTGTGATTTTACACGATTAAAAAAAAAAATTATCCTGAAATAAAATTGGCGAAAATTGTCATTTTTAAAAAAAATTTCTTAAATGGGCTTTAACCTTCTTATTCTTTGTTCCGCATAGAAACTAGAGCTTCGTACTAATTTTAAATCACCCTTTATAACATCGCGTCTAGAAACTGTGCTCAAATATACACTTAAACACGCAAAAATATGCCTTCCAAAATCACACCCTTTCCTGGTAATCAGCATTTTTTACCAAACCACTTGCCCAAATTACAAAACAAAATACATGTAATTTACAGAAATGGCTGCCGAGTATGTGAATAATGTCCAATTATTTTTGGATCAAAATCCTCCAAGGGCATAAATATCGTCCCCATGTTATTTCTTAGGGTAGATTTCTGACGATGGGACCTAGGTCGAAAATTACCAAGTTTGGCAAATATTTTTTCTGTTACCTTCTTCATTAATAACTAATTTGCCTGAATGCAATATTTTTTTGAGTTTAGCGGGTGAATATCCATGTGCATTATGTGTAAGGCCTGCAAGTATGTATCTGAATATCACACACCACACATGAATAGCATTGTCGGTCTGTTATTCTCTGTTTCCGCTAGAAATCTAATAAATTTCTAGCCCAGCAACAATTACTTGATTACACTGTGGGGAAAGTGGTCCCTAAACAAAATACTCGATTAACATGTTAGCCTAGTTTTTACTAAAACTCTACTCAAATAACGCGGCGGTAAAATGTTTAGTAGTAAAAAGTTGAAGCTGCTAATTTCGAGCGTTCTCATCCCTAAAAACTAGCGCTGAGTTCGTTTAAGATGCAAACGTTTTTTAGTCTCTTTAATCTTAAAGTCTGGCGTAATTGCGCTCGTAATTAAAGTCGAAAAGAAGTAAACCTTGTTTGTTTTGGGCTGCGTAGAGTAATGAAATTGCAAACATGGACTTGTACGCTTTTAAGAGTCTACAGTAATGAGTAGGGACCCTTAAATTTCGTGAATGACTTATTTCACCAAATATTGCTAAATATGATTGTTTTATTTTCAAATAGTAAAATAAGGCTATAATCACATTTTCCTGCAAAATAAGAGCATAATCGGAAACTTTTCTCAAATATTTTGTAAGTTTTAGCTCCAAAATATGCAACTAATTTGGCAATTGGGCGTTGAAATCAACATTTATGTTTTAACGTAGGACTATAGTTGGCACCATGATAGTTGAAAATATTATTATTGAACACGCCTAGCTAATTCCAAGAAGGTGAACTTTATCTGGCCTTTTAATATTCGTCAATGTTTAATATACGTGTTCATTTCGCTGAAGGGTGGTGATTGCAGTGTTATATTTATGACGAAATGTTGCCTTTACCGTGAGTTTATAGACTGAAATTGAGGATTTTTTATAACGAAATGACAACTTTTTATTTGCTATTTCTTAGGGTCCCTAGTATAATGATTGAACATTCGGGTGCAAGTGCCGGTTTTTATTAGAGGGCCGTAGTAATGAAGGTGGAAATTCCAAGTTGATACTTGTGATTTAAAATTAAATTAAAACTAAATAAAAACAAATAAATACAACAGCTTATAATACATTTAAATATTTAAACATTGATTTAAATGAACAGATTTTTGCGGGGATTACTTTATAAATATATATGTTTTCGGATAATCTCTCTGCAATAATTTTTGGTTTAATATTGTTAATTCATTAAACTTAATAATTAATAATATTTCCACCTAAATTTACATCGCAATCAGGTTTTTAATGCCAAGAATCAAATCTGAGGACATATCTGCATCGTTATTTTTCAAGTAAGTGCTAAATTGTATGAACAAAAATGCTATATTTTGATTCTAGAAAACGATTTTGATTTGTGAAAAATAGGTTTACGGATATTGACGACAAATCTCCTTCTGTCATTGAACTACTTACACCGCAATAATCGATGTTCGCTCTTTTTAGAAGATATTCTCACTTGAACACATGGAAAAAATATATTTCCAACGCATCATAGTTTTTAGAAATTCTTTGACTTGGGTTTTTTAATTTTGAAAGTAGCACGATTGTTTTTATAAATACGTTTAAGCTTCAGAAGTAAAATATTAACTAAACCATGTTTAAATTTTGTAAAATAATAAATAAATAATTAAATAATTAAAAAATAAAAGTGTCAGAATGATATTTTTTTTACTTTGATACCTTGAACGAACAAGTATATTTATTTCAGACTCAATATATTTTTTTAAATAATCGAATTTTTGAGACCTACAAAACAAATTTAAAATTGCAAACATCCCACTTACTACTCTGCACCCCAAGCTTCTTCCCACCTCATGACGTAGCCGGTGCTGTGCATGTTCTCAGCCCCTAACTCTAGTATTCGCTCAAGATGTCCACCACAACGTATTAATTAGCCAGGTGTAATGAGTAGTTAAATCAGGGACCTCGCGTGCTACGGGCACATTATCTTAGCGCAATGTTAACACAACAGACCCTACCTCTTATCTAGATCCACAACTACAGTTCATGTTTAGATTGGTAAATTGGCCATTCATTACTTCACATAATTTGTCCGGTTAGACAGATGTATAACGGTGATAATGCTGGCAAAATGACCGGCCGTTTATCGGGCAATGTCGTAGTTTGGTGTTTATTTGTTTAGGATATTGAGCACACAAAGCCCTGAGGTGATTAGCAATGTATATCGTCCGCTACTTAAATCAATTATTGTGGTGAGATAATGGTTAATGTGGGTAATGTATTGGAGTGGACAAACCTCTACCTATTGAAATAAATTTCTAGTAATATTTGGCCAGGGAATCTATTCTAATTTAGCTGTTATTAATAAGAATTCAATAATATTAAATATACCTGAGTGTGGTCTAACTTAAAACACGATCAATCACAATCTATACCCTCAAGTATGCTAAAAAGTAACTGACAAAATTTGGAAATTAATTATTATAAATTTAGTTTTCGCTTGTATAAATTCTCAAATAATATTTTACACAATGAAGTTAACCACTATATGCATAATTCATCAAACAAAAACGAATCTTAATATTCGTCAAGAAACTTTAATTTTTAAATTGCTCTGTCATATTCTTCCAAGTACAGATTAAAGTTCAAGAGATGTATGTGTTTGGCAAACAATAATGAATTACATTTTTTACTATGTCTTATTTCTGTAATATTCTTCACATGTAAAATGGGACAAGCCATTCCTTGAACAAAAGATTGACTTTTGAATTTTCAGACTTGTGGTGTACAACATTTCATTTTCTATATCTGAATCTTCTTGAAAGGCAAACGTGCACAAATCTGGCAGCACAAATCAAGGTTTTGTTTTATATTTTCGCCCTGATTAGACCATCAAAAATGAGTTTGAATGACACTGAGTTATGATCTTGTCATAATAATATATCCGACAATTCATCACAATCGCAGTTTAAGCAGCGACATTTGCAACTCTCCACTCGTTAGATTTCACGTCACTCACTGCTGGATTTTTACATTTTCTCGTTTTATCTAAATAATCGTTTTGTGTATTTAATGGATGGCCATTTGTTTCTTATAATTCTGATTTGTAATCGTGCGCAATAAACGTTACACCATTAAAAAACATGTGGTTTAAATAGATGGCCATTAAAACCGAAAACCGAAATAATGTATGATACATCGGCACGCGAATGCAATTTAGATAAAAAGTATAATTCGGTAGTTAGATGATTTCCGATTGGCGATTAGTTTAAAAATGAAAGAAATTAGCAAATAAATAAAACGAAAAGAAAAGAAATTTATATTCTAAGAACTTGTAGACTGAAAAACATAAATATTTGTAAAACAGGTCATACAATGTGAAACGTGTGATAAGCGTTGGAAAAGGAACGGGAAAATAAAATAGGAAAATACGGAATGCATAAAGCTACCAGTGTAGTAATTGGAAACTGTATAGAATATCTAATAAATAACGGTGATGATTTTGGTTGCTTCTCGTAAGTAATATTGTCACATCGATATTCAAGACGATGAGAGGTGATAGATGAGGGTGAAGGACAATCACAAAATACATGTCTTATGCAGGATTCGACCCCTAACCTCGTGGTGTTCAACGCTACGGACCAGCACCTAATTTGAATGAGTCGCCGCTAGGGTAAAAATAAATAATATTAAAGTAGATATAGTTGATATTATTATAACTAAGAGGATGACTTTGCAGTTAAGGTGGAGATGCTAAGTATAACATTTGAATTGAGGTAGCATGATTATATATTGTTGATGTTATAAATATGAGTGTTGACAGTTTGTTCGAGTCGGAAACTGAACGAGAAAATCAGATATCTGAAAAAGGAAACACAAAATACGAAGTCGTTCAAAACGATACAATCCCAGAAAATATTGCGCATAGACAACCCTAGATCCAGATTGTCGTTCTAAACGTCACCTAGTTTGTAACGTAGAACCTATACCGCCCACCATAGAGTAATAACTACCGTCCAGCATTGCTGAGGGTGGCACAAGAAAACAACCTTCCGAAACACAGCCACCTTAACTCTCTAAAAACTTGTTAAAATTTATTACCAATAAAATTACACCGCCTTCTTTGCAGGTGGAAGCTCTTTTTTCCACGGCCCTCCAACATCTGTTTGTGAGTCACGGCCGCCTAGAACCACAACAGCGTGTTATTTAGAGGGCTGTGGATTACCCCCTTGGTCTCAATGGAAGAATGATTGCTCGGCGAGTAGCCCTGGCAATAAAACTAAACCGCCATTCACGATTAAACAAACCGTTTCGAGAAGAAAAATAAAATAAAACGCAACTGTGCGCTTTGGATCAAGGTGATGGGAGGAAAATAATGAGTTTCGGGAATAAGACTAAAATCCGTCAAATATTTCATTGGGAATGTGTTGGCTTGGAGACGTCCTAGCAATTAAACACGTACAAAACTCAAAATTTCCAAACTGGCCTGGTTGATTCTGGTGCAATGCCAGGTATATAGGTGAAGCAACCTTCCAAAATTTAATTTTCGGATTTTTGTATATAATTATTATTCTATTAAGTTTAATTTATATTTTTTTAAATTGTATTGTTGCTTGTTGATAGCTATAGCAACAACCTTGTGATAAGATGTTTCAACTTTAAACCTGTTTTTCTCAGAATAATATAATTTTTATTATGTACCTTTTACTCCTAAACCACTTGACCGATTTGCCTAAAATTTCCAGGTTATGTTAAATGTGTTACATTACAATATACAACGCCTATCTAAAAAACTTGATTGGTTTATTATTTTTTGTGATATTGTTCTAAATGAGAATTTTTCATTAAAGTTTGAACTTAAGCATGTTTTTTTTTTATAAAAAAACTGAAAAAATGTCATGTATGGGGTTAATTTTGATAGGGCTCATTCAGAATGTGATATTAAACACACCCTCAAAGTTGTAGCCAAATTTATTGAATAGTTTTGGCAAAAATGGTACATGAAGTTAGCAAAATTAGCATTGCCAGCATATGGCAAAAACCTCCCCACTGTGAAGACTGGTGGATCGTGTTCAGCTACTTTTATCGGTGTTTACTATTTAAAATACCGGTTGCTGGTTGGCGTCGATGCTGTCGTTGCTGTCAGTGTTGGCTTGCCCAATTAAAAAATATCAAGTCCCCCACTAAATAAGTAAAATAAAAAGTGGGATTATTAATATATCGTTAAAAGCAAAATACATTATAAGTGGACAGTCATAAAAGAGAACTTGCTTTTTTATCGTGAATGACAAAAGAGTCATGTTTACAGTTTGATGAAATGAGGGATTGATGATTACCATGCATTTGAAACATTACGCACCTTAAGAATATAATTCATGAGAATGATGATGTAGATCAACATTAGAAGAACTTAAACATAATGCATATAAACAGAAGCGATTTTGTAGAGAATATTACAAAGTAATTTCCTCAAAAAATTGTCTCTTTTTTTGGCAAATTTATGGTTATGTTTAAAACAAATGAAGCGATATGATGAAATGTATTCTTTTTTAGCTATGCGTAGGCCCCTATATCTTTACCTTTAGTTTCAAATTTTTAGGCTGAAAATGGGAAGTAAAAATATGTTTTAGAATAAACCGGTATATTTCGCGTTATAACCTTGTTTGTCCTTGCAATCTCATCCAATAGTCTTAAATTTTATCTATTAAATAGAATTAAAAAAGATTAATTTAATTTAACTTGAAAATAAAAACAACTATTTCAAAACTTTCATCAGTGTCGCAAAGCGCAACGGTTCTATCGCAGTATATTGTGAGTGAGCACATGGAATCGCCCCATTACCTGAAAGATAACCGTTCGTATTCGTGGCGTTATCAGTCCGCGCCATCTTGTTTTAGCCAGGGCAAGTTTATCACTGTTACATCCGCGGTGTAGATTGCGCGCAAGATTAACCATTGCCTTGCATTACTATCCGCTTGCTAATTACACACTAGAACTAAGTACAAAGTTATAGCAGTTGCTTAGAAAGTATGTGACAGTGCTTTACATGCGAGCATTTACTTGCACATAGTTTGATGAGAATAATGAGTCGGAACTCGGAACTAGTATAATTGCCATTGTGAAATGTAAAATGCACACAAAAATGTTCAAAACAATGTTTATAAATTGAATGCTTCTTGACATGCTCTTTATACGGTAAATTATTGTTTTATTCTCGTTAGACAAATTTCTTTGCGGTTTTTCATACATGTTGAAGCTAAGAGCATTTTATGCAACCATTTTGCCTTCGTTTGATTACTTTAATAAAAAGCAGCATACCTAATACAATTTTGTATTTAAAAACAGAAAATACGCAAGACAATTAATTTGTGTTACTTATTAATGTTGCTACTTGATTTCTTTACTTTATTTACCCAAATCTTTAACGACATTTTAATCGTTATTATTACAATGCCTAGTTAAGTATTTATTTTGTAAGTAAAATGCTAAACTAATCATTTAGTAAGCTTTTTATTGGCGGTTGAAATGTTAAAAAAGGTTTTTAATGAATAATTTATTAACCGGATATTGCATTAAGAAGATTAATTAGATTTGACGTAGTTTATACACTTTATGCTATGTTTTTTGAGAAGATAATACATAATAAAATAAACAAAATTTATCTCTTATGAAAAATTGTAATAATAGAACACTCTTAATTCATTTTTAATTAAAACAAATTTTCTTTCGTCACAAAAATGAAGAGGAAGTTGATGTTATTAAATTATAATAACTTTTAAGTGATCGTAGGCGTAGCTGTTTTCACTATAATATGTAAACTTCTATTAAGTTATTTATTAGAAATCATGAATTCACCTCCCGAAGTAAAGTCAGTTTCTGATAAAAAGTATGGATCACCAGACATTACATTGAAGTGGCCTATAGATCAAGAACTAGAAACAACTTGTTATCGGGGAAACCGACAAGAAGTTGGCGGTAAAAAAAAAAGTTCACAGCTCTCTTAAAACAAAACGAAACTCTGTGCGTGACCAACCACTGCCAGCTGAAGTAACTACTTTACAAGGCTGTGAACTGCTTGAGGGGGTCTATTAATCTTTAGACTGACCGTTCTAGAGCGGTACTGACTTCAGATAGCATTCATAAAATTACAAACAAACAAAATTAAAACGTGATTGAATATGTTTGTAGTAATAACTTAATAATAATAATAATAATAAAATAATAATAATAATAATAATAATAATAATAATAATAATAATAATAATAATAATAATAATAATAATAATAATAATAATATATTTCTCTATTTACTTCTATTCAAATTAATTTACATCATTGCCAAGCGCAGCTGTGCTGTTACTGATAATCTTTTTTACAGAAAGAATTTTAGAACTGAGGTCAGTAATATCTACGCGGGTCCATAGTATCTATTTAAGGCTATTGTATCGCCCTCTAAACGATATTTAAAAATCAAAGGAAAATGACTGAAATCTTAGCTACATCAATAAGAGTCTTTAAAAAAACAGAAACATGTTAAATTTTCTTTGGGGGGGGGGGGCGGGACCTGACGTCCTTGTCGGCCATTTTATGCACATTTTTGGACAAAAGTGGAAACATCACTTAGTTAGGTGCTAAACTTGATTTCGACCGACGATGTTTTAAATATTGTTTCTACAAGTCATTACCTTCCACCTCCTTATAAGGAAAAACAACTTTAAAATATCGTTCAATGTAGGATTTTTTGGGGCAGACGGTACAAACAAGAATTTTGTACATGCGGACCAAAAAAAAACGTACATCGTACGATATTTCAGAAAACAGTTTTTCCTTAAAGCAGCTATTACTCCCAAAAATATTTTTGTATCCGATTGTAATGATTTTTTCACAGAACCTTAATTTTATGAATTAATAGATAATTGTTAAATTTGAGCGCAATCGAGAAATTATTTCTTATAAAAATCGCAATTTTACGATTTTTTTTTTTTTAAACAATTACAATTAATTAAAAATTAAAGTAAAATTAAAGTTAAATTTTATTTAATTTAAAAAAATTCAACTTAGTAATGATTTTTCCACAGAACAACAGAAAATCTGCACAACACATGGCAGCTCAATGCACCAATTACGCTCATCCAACAACGCGGCGGGACTTAAGCGTTTTCCTAGTATAAATTATATTTAATTATTATTTTTGGGGTTTAGCGGGTGAATACCCCTTTAAAAGGAGGTGAAAGTTGCTTAGTTTTTTTTCCACTTTTGTCCCAAAATTTGCATATTATTCACGTCCCGCCCCACAAAAAAATAAAAAAATATATCCTGTTGTTGTTTGTTTAGGTTTTAGCCATCTTCCTTTGATTGGATGAGCGAAGCGAAGATTCCATTTTACTACACTGGAGAACAATTTCCGGAATGTTTTTTTTTTTGTATTTTTGTCTGTTTGTCCGCACGATTCCGGCTTAAACCGATACTCCGATTACGATGAAATTTTATGGAGGCCTTCGAAATCTCTGAACTTAGAACTGCCACGTTTTTGAGTGCAATCGGATAATTATTTCTCATGAAAATTTTACGATTTTTTCGATTTTTAACAAAATTCTTCGTTGTATAACACCTACATGCTTTGTCCGATTGTAATAATTTTTTTCACACAACCTTACTTTTATGAATTGATATATTCGGGTGAATTTTGAGCGTTATCGAAAGAAAAATTTCTTTAAAAAATCGCAATTTTAAGACTATTTTCGATTTTTAAATTTTCTTTGGCTTATAGCACCTACATGCTTTATTCGATCGTAATGATTTTTTCACAGAACCTTAATTTTATGAATTTATATATATTCGTGTGAAATCTGAGCGCAATCGAAAAATTATTTCTTATGAAATCGAAATTTTACGATTTTTTTTTTTTTTAAAATTACGATTAATTAAACAAATTAAAAATTAAGTTTATTTTTGATTTAATTTAAATTAATTTTTTAAAAAATCTCAACTTAGTAATGATTTGTTCATAGTACAACAGAAAATCCGCATAACACATTGCAACTCAATGCACCAATTACGCTCATCGAACAACGCGGCGGGACTTAAGCGTTTTCCTATTTTTTAAAACATAGGTTAGAGGGCGATACAATAGCATTAATGTGTAACTCATTCAGGCATAAAAACAAATTTAAGAAGGAGGACAATGACAAACTAAGCACATACATGTACATACGTGGTACACTTATGAACTGTAGCTAAAAAAAATTGGAAATAATAATATTTCAACGGTGAAATAATATATAAACGTACTCTTAGCTTGCAAACTTACTATTCAGTATATTTCTTTAAATTCAGCGATTCATCAAGTGTTAAAATATGCGTATCGTTCTTCCTCACAACATAATATCAGGTACCCTTATTGTATAGCATTCAGTAAATGATCATAGTCATGAACAAATCACAAACACGGCATTTGTTACAACTGAAACGTGTTCTAAGAATCAAAACATCTATGCTGGGCAGAATGTAGTGCAACGTTCCTCAATGGACAACGATAATTGGCCATTAAGAAGTCTAGCCGTTCGCGTTCTCTCTCGTAAAGATTAATTTTTAAGATGGCTAAATGTGAAGATCTAATGTGTTGGCCAGACAGCCATTAGACACTGCAGTGGCAGTTTGTAAACCGAACACTGTATTCACGGCGAGATACTAAGAAATATGAAACGTTATGGATAATTAGTAAAAACATCGTGTTAATCTTAAAAGAGTTATGTTGGTAGTCAACAAATGTGTTGGAAGCAGTTATATTTTGTGGCAAGCAAATTGGATTAGTTAATTTGTGACTGCGAGCGAATAATACAGAAAAATGGGAATGGGGCACAGTTTTTGGAATTTTACCAAATAGCTTTTCGTTCGGCCAAGGAGTATGAAAGTATATGAAAGTTTAAATAACTGTGAAGCAAGGCTACTTAATAATGTACGGCCGTAGATAATAAATATAAATTGTAAATAAGTAAAAAACAAGCATTGAAAAAAGTCAAATTATTCGAAATATCATTCTTTGTTTTACAGCTAAAATACAATTGTTTTAAGAAGCGTGTGGCTGTCAATAAAGCTCTTCATTTCAGTCTCCTTGTCAACTGAGATGTCAGTTAGTCGAGCAAACAGGAATATGTCTAAAACCATGTCCTGTATAACATGTCCTGAATAACAATCATGCCATGTATATCATGTCCTGAACTTTTCAACCATGTCCTGTATAATATGTGCTGAACTTTCCTCCATCAGATCGTCCAATCACAAATACCGCACAAAAAATATAGATAACGTTTTCATTCCGTTCTTTACATGTTCATTTTATAAAAGCAGCCTACATTAGCCATGCTGTATTCTCTTTAATAATCAACCACAAAACAAAATTGTTTCGGTTCGACTTAAAAAAGTATGTACATAAATCTTTTTAAACCCTTGACAAATTCCCGAACCTTTCGACTTAAGAGTTTCGTAATGTTTTTGATTACATATTTTCTGTGATGTGTTATGTGTATTGTAAGGGTCATGCATATAAATAAATATAAAATAACTAATAAAATATTTAATACATCTGAAATAAAATTCGCATTTAGAGTCTACCTACTCAGTCACATAACTGATCCTATGTGTACCGTGAACGGGGTCATGTAATTGAATTTTAATAAAAAATAAATAAATATATCCCCTTAATCCTGCAGCATGGCATTGCTATTGAGGGTCTAGTTAGCTCGTGCAGTCTATTTAAATCAGTGGCTGCAGCTGGATTCATCGCATGTTCATTTTTTACATTGTCACCGGATGGCTAATCTGATTGTGCTTTCCACTCCATAGGTGGATTTCTGTATTTGTCGTTCATCATTGCGTCACTCTTCATTACGAACGTGCTTGAATTGAGTTCATCCAACGCCCTCGTCGATAAGTATGCAGTTGCACTAGTTCGAAATGTGTCTATGATCATCACATGTGTTGGACACTTGAAATTGATTTAGTCGGAACGTTTCGACGAAACCAACTCCAATAAACTCGATAACTACGTTTTGAAATCAATGCCGTGAGTTAAAGTCGTTAAATTTGTTTCGTTTATATTTTAAAATAAAATCAGAACTTTTTCAAATTTTGCACAGTTTGTTTATTTTTTAGGTACCGGTAGTTCTCAAAGAGAATTTTTAACCTGTTCGTTTTGAACGAAAACCACGTTTAAATGCATTGATATGTCAGTTTTAACAAAAATAATCAACATAAACAAATATAATAAACGGATGATTTAAACGTAACTCGATTTCAGCGTAGAAAAAAGAATTTGTGTACAAGACTAAATTGTATCAAGCTTGTATCAAACTGAATTTTTAATTAAATTAAATCGAATAAATTTGGTTTCTAATGACCCAACATGATGTTAAACAAAATATTTTGTACTCCTTTGAAAACCACTAGTTTTTCTAGAAAATACATCGTTGTCCCTGTGAACACGTTGACGTAATCGTATACGCTCGATGGCGTCGATGGTGGAATTTGGGACAAATTTTAGATTTTAAACTGAAGCTACAATTTTAATTCAAATTTTAATTTTAAGCGCATTTCTAAAAGAAGATTATTTTTCTTAATTTTTTGTATATTTTAGATTTTGCTTATCTAAAAAAAACAGCAATACTACAATGATATTACATTTCCGGGAAAAAACAAAATTTTCACTTTTTTAGCAGTTTTTGCAGATATGTATTTTCAATCTTCTCTAACAAAGGTAAAGGTCGACCGATTGAAATGTGTTTGTTTGTTTGCTTGTTTGTTTTTTTGTTTTTTTTAATTCACCAAATTTTTTTTACTATTATTATTTATTTAACGTCTATCCTTTTCAGTTATAAAAACTGATTTACAAAGGAGAACAACTAAATAAATCTAATTACATAGATGCAGAAACAACAATAAACTACATTTTCGTAAATATTTGAAATAGTAGCATCATTAAACACAACAATTTTGGTAACAAATAAAAATGATATTATATGCATTTAATGAATGAATCAAATATAAAAAGGGTGGATAATGAAAAGAAAAGAAAAGAAAAAAAGGAAAAAAGAAAGAAAAAGAAAGAAAGAAAGAATTAAAAAAATATTGTCAAACTGAAAAACCTCTCATTTACCCGGATTAAAATTAAGAAATTCATGTCCATGATGATCCGGTGTCTGAAGGGTTAAGTGGTTGGCTTGGTCTGCTTTAAGTTGAATGTCTTCCACTGATATGGTTATGTGACTAAGAAGGCAGCCTCTTTATATATTGTTTTAATAACAATCCTAACCTGTGGTATGAAGTCTACGTGCTGATCACTGAGGATTCGGCGTGAACAGAACTCTAGTCTTGCAGCAGTCAGTGAGAACATTAATAATTACCGCATTATTTGCTATTTTTGTTCACCAAAAGTCACGATTCCGTTGATACGAAAGTCGAATTGCCCGTTACCTAAATTTCTTTGGACACGTTCCTCTGATTGTGGCACGCCATAAAGATTGTGAACTTAGTTCTAAGGAGTGTGGAGTTAGTTGTAAAGCTATGTCTTACCATGTTGCATCAACCAAGACGTTAGTGTTCCTTGTACTAATCAACCTTGGAATAATATGTGTGCTCATCACGCAGTTTAAATTTCAAACTCAGGTATGATTGTTGTGTTTTAGCCGTTGCGGTAGAACAGCCGACGTTTGAATGGACTATACTAGGAAAACGCTAAAGTCCCTCCGCGTTGATGGATGAGCTTTTTAAAGTTTTTAGTTTTCGTGGTATATCTTTACTTTTGCAAGTGCTTTGTTTTGCTACCTATGCATTGTAAGTGATTGTTGTCAAATTTCTTTTGTTACCTGTCAATTGGTATTATTTACTGTAAAAACTTATATTAAAAGCTTTATTTCTATAGATTTTTGGCTAACTTTTTCACATTTTTCTTTCAAAAAGCAATACATCACCATTACCTTAATGTCCATGTGAAATATGAACGTTTTATCCCCACCCGTTTGGTCAGAATCGGCCCAAATGACACGAAAATATCGCACTAAAAATCGAAAAAAATCGTAAAAGTACGCTATTCATGAGAAATATTTCTTCGATTGTACCCAAAAACGTAGCAAATCTAAGTTCAGAGATTTCGAAGGTCCTGTCAAATTTTCATCAAGATCGCATTTGCCGTTTGCCCGGTAGAGAGCGAACAAAAAGACAAAAAATAAATAAATAAATAAAATAAATAAATAAAAATAAACACCCGAGCTAAATTTTTTGGGGGGTGAGTGAAATTGAAGTCTTCGCTTCGCTCATCCAATTAGTGGGTGGTAACGGCTGCGGTTTAATCGGATGTGTCTTCACATAAACCGCACCCGTTCCATCGCAGCGGCTGAAACGTAATATGTGGACCGGACCATAGAGTCGAATTGAACGGGACAAAGAATTAAACACAAAACATAATCGCTAGAAAAAGTTTAGATTGCTAAACTAAAGGTTGGTCCAGTGGTTAGTCTCTGCTTCCAATGCAGAAAGTTCCAGGTTCGAATCCCTCTTCAGGCAGAATTTCAGTTCAAACAACAGTTCGAACCAACACTGTCAGCACCAACGCCATCGACTTACGAATATTTTCCCAACCAGTGATCAGGATTTGAAATCTAAGCTCGCAAGTTGGCCACGATTCACTCGCGGGCGACGACAACATCGCCAAGGCTAGTTCGGAACAACTCTATACCATTGTGTGCTTCGTTGCAACGACGTCTGCAAGCCCACAGTGCACATAATTTTTTATGATATGATTAGTTCACGAAGTAAGCTACTCTGCCTGAATCAAGATTTGAACCCGGAACCTTCTGCACATTGATTCTAAGCGCATAGTCAACCTCAATAGTTAAAAGCAGGCATGTGTATACCATCTACGACAAGTAAACCAAGTGGTCTATAGTTTTATCTACTATAACCAGCCTTTGATTTACTTTTTTGTCGAGGGTGTACCAGTTGGCTGGGTGATTTGAAAATGTTCAATTTCGGTCTTCTTCTGGGGTGGCCGTTTTCTAGTAACAAGAATTCTCGTTCTCATTCTCAATTAAGGCCCTATTTACAAAACTAGCCTTAGTCCAAAACTCTCGATTTCAAGTCAAAACCATAAAAAAATTGTATTTTCACTTTGAATCAAAATATCATATCAGTTTTGACAAACTAACTTAGGTCACAAGTTAAGGCTTAAGAAATAACGTTGGTTTTGAGTTTTTACAAAAACCGCCATAGTCGTTGTTTTGATAGTATAAAAGGCGGTGCATTCAGATGACAGCTGACAAGTGCTTCTGTCAGAGTCGATAAAGAAGTTTCCCCTTTGGGGAGGTCCTCCAGCCCTGGGTAAAAAGAAGTCGATTTTTGGCGTTTAGACTTAAACGTTCCGCGCGACTCTGTGTGATTGTTGGTGGAACTACTTCAATAAAACTACGTCACTTTCTACTAAGAGTTAACAGTCGTTGATGACGAATGCCGTGAACCGTCAAAACATTAAATACGGTCAAATGTGGTCGAATGTTTTGGCATAAAGAAAACTCTCTTAATTGCAGGATATGGTCACAATCCCAAAAAATCAGAAGACACTTAAGAAGATTCTTTTCTGGAACAACTTCTTCGACGAACCATATTACTATTTCGGACATGGCCGAGGACCATTCATCAATTCAAACTGTTCAGAGAATCACTGCTTTGCGTCCAACCGTATTGTAGAAAATATTACAAAGTTCGAGGAATACGACTCCATAGTTTTCCACAGGGTCGACTTTCCAAGACGAACTGAGCTGGACATCCTGAAATCTCGAAATGCCCGACAAAGATACGTATTCTTATTAATGGAGTCACCGAAGAATGTTCAAGGCAATCTACGTAATGTACCCTCAGGATTCTTCAACTGGACAATGACCTATCGCCTGGACTCTGATATACCTAACATGTATGGTGCTTTTAAAACACTGACAAACCATACTCAATATATCATAGGCCTACCACCAATGTCAAATTGGACGTCGTACCGGTCATAGATATCCCATATAGTATGCTAGATTAGCAGTCAGCGGTCCACTTCCGGGACAATTGGAAGCCATCTTGAATGGGTGAGTTTGCATGTTAATTAGACGGGAGCGAAAAATCGAAAAAAAATATTTTAAAAGATGGCCGCCAGTTTGACAGGTGAGCATATTAGTCTTTAACACCAAATGATTGCTATATTCCCTTATGCAATAACTTTGCATTGTTTCTGTTTGTTCAATACCATGCTGCACAAGCTAAAACCATATCAAACAATCCAGTAAAATACTTTATTGCATTAAAAAAGCATAAATTAAAACGCCAAACCGCCATTTTGAATGGGTGGGATTGACGCTTCAATTTGGTACGCTCGCGCCTGTGCGGAGGTATTGGAGACTGCGTATCTAGCCTACTATAGGTGTTAAGATATCTATGGTACCGATACATACTACAAGTACCAACCTGAAAAGGTATTAGAAAATTGTGATTGGAAACTATATTATGATCGGGCTGTTATTACAGATAAGACGATACAACATAACAGGCCTGATATCATTTTAACGGAAAAATAAAAAATGCAAACATTCATTATTGATATAGCAATTCTACTAAGCCAAAATATTGAAACAACGTGGGACAGAAAAGTTAGACAAGTGTGACATCAACAAGAATCTATTCATCAAAATGCAGAAAGCGGTTATAATGCACATGCCATATAGTCCGAAAATTCCTCAATGGCAATGTTTTATAAAACGATTTTATGTTGTATATTTTGTAAGGATTAAGATAAGTTTGTGTTTTGAATATTATGTTGAATACTGTATAGATTTTAGATAAGTTTTAAATTTGAATGTTTTGTTATTATTATAGGCACATGTATTGCTTGACATAGTCCGCAATGCATTGCATTTACTTGTACCGGTTTGTACCGAGATGTGGGAACATGTGAATAAAAATAAAAATAATAATATAATAATAATATATAATAATATACTAAATGAATAGAATAAATATATAGTTTTTCATCGCATCGGGCCCCTATGACATTGCTCTTCTCTCCGAAGATTAGCATGACGTGTAAATGAATATGAGACTTAAGATAGGACACTTCTTAAATAAACATTGTTTTTTCAGGATCCAGTTACAATCCCAAAAAATCCGAAGCCACTTAAGAAGATTCTTTTCTGGAACAACTTCTTCTCCGATCCATATTACGATTTCGGACATGGCCAAGGACCTTTCATCAATTCAAAGTGTTCGCAGAGTCACTGCTTTGCGTCCAACCGTATTGTAGGAAACATTAAAAAATTTAAGAAATACGATGCTATTGTTTTCCACGGGGTCGACTTTCCAAACAGAACAGAGCTGGACATTCTGAAATCTCGAAATGTCGGACAAAGATACGTATTCTTATTAAAAGAATCACCAATAAATCTTCAAGGCAATCTCTGGAATGAACCTCCTGGATTCTTCAACTGGACAATGACCTATCGCCTAGACTCTGATATTCCTAGCATCTATGGTGCTTTCAAAACTCTGACAAACCCTACTCAATATATCATAGGCTACCACCAACGTTAAAATGGAAGAAAATCCTAGATGATTTCAAATATGATAATTTACCAAAAAGAACCAAATCGATCCTTGTAAAGAAGAATAAAATGGTAGCTTGGTTCGTCAGTAATTGCAATACAGCAGGGGAGCGTGAATCATATGTGCAGGAACTGCAGAAGTACATACGTGTAGATGTTTATGGCACGTGTGGCGAAAATGTTTGTCATAGGTACGCTGACAATCATATGTGTTATACACTTTTAGAATATAATTATAAATTTTATTTATCTTTTGAGAATTCAATATGTCGTGATTATATAACGGAGAAATTCTTCGATGTGATGAAGTACAACATTGTTCCGATTGTGTATGGAGGTGGTAACTACTCGCTAAGAGCCCCACCGAGGTCTTACATCGACGTCAAGGACTTTGATTCCCCGCGCCACCTTGCGGAACACCTGTTGCATCTGGCGTCCCACCCTGAGGAGTACGCCAAGCTGTTCTGGTGGAGGTCATACTATGAGGCGGTTGGAGCACGGGATCAGGGATTCTGTAGACTGTGCGAGATGCTTCATGACGAAACATTGCCTTCAAAGACGTACGATAGTATTTGGGATTGGTATGGTCAGCCTGGGATGTGCCAAAGCCGAGAGGATTACTTGAACGAATCCAACCTGATGTATCAAACCTGACTTGTTGGTTGTCGCTGAGGAGTTGCTGTGAGAATTAAGCTAGTCTTGCGCAACCTTTTTAGCAGTCAGTAACAACATTATTTACTATTTACTGTCACTAATAAAGTCACAATTTCATTGATACAAATATTTCCCTTGACTTAAGTTACGTTGTACACCTTCCACTGATTGGCGCACGTCACATAGATTATAAACTTAGTTTTGGGGATAATATTGTAACGAGTTATTTGGGCTCTACACTGTACTTGTAAATAAAGACAATATTTCGACGACTATTCAGTCATAGTTTTCCTACGTCGATAAATGCTTTCATGAAAAAATGGTTGCCCGAGCCAAATGTTCCAACTTATGAATTTTGCACCGGTGGTTGAGATGAAAGACAAAATACAAGATCTTGTCCAACGACTCTCGTCCTAGATTACTACCCTTATTAACGAAACAAATTCATACTTTTTTATCTTTGTTTGGGTTCCGAACTCTTTTACAATCACCTGATACGTTCATAAGCATTTTAACAGTAACAAAGCCAAAAAGTGATGCTCATTCGTTTAAGAATGCGGTCTACTCGATCTTATGTCAATGTGGTGACATTAACATTAGTGAGACCAAGAGACCACTGGAGGTCCGTCTGATGAACACACGACTAATGTAGCGCAGCATGAAGTTCATTCCACAAAACTAGCGGAACACGTTTATGAGAAGCACCATCATGTGAGTGACATAGGCCTTGATTAGGCAGAAAGTGACGTCACAATGTAGTGATATGTTGCACATCTGTGGGCAGCTCAAAAAACTACGCGTTAAGATTCGGACAAACATTCAAACGTCACTCATTGTCATGTCACATATTTTAAACAATATTTTGCCATAAAATAATTATTTACGTTTTCACGCTATTGTGTGCATGGTCTTCTGCAAGATTGAACAGACGTTATTGAAACCATTCCTAATGGAAATAAATTTACAAAACCGGAATAAACCTCCAGTATAACGGCTCTTCTATCATTCTCAATGGGACTAATCTGCATCAACGCCGGTTAAAAGCGACTACATTTATGGCGTGAAGAAAAACGTATTTGGTATTGCCAGTTAGAGTTTTCTGCTGTTAAAGTTTCACTCATAGCTTGATAAGGTTGAGATATTGTGTTTTTATCTCAGTTGGTTGGTAACCACTTCGACTGAAAGAATGTTTTATAAGATGGAAGTCGTAAGTTTTTTCTGGTCAAATTGAGATGGCAGAATTTGTTTATATTTTGTGTGCTTATGCTTACTGTTGTTAAGTCATCTGACCATGGACTTATAATAGTAACTGCGCCTTGTAAATCCATGATATGACAATATACCTGCTCTATGGTTTCATTATAATAGTATCTATGGTTTCATTTTTGAAATATGTAGTAAGGAGGTTCAGTGAGTTGGTAAGCTATGCTTTACCATGTTGCAACGACAAAGACATTATTTAGTGATCCTTATACTAATAAACCTAGGATTAATATGTTTATATATCGCGCAGTTTAAGCTTCAAACCAATGTATGATTTTTAGTTTTAGTTCATATTTTGCGTTTTAGTAGCTGCGGTAAAACGTGTGGTTTGAATAGAGAATAGTTTAAGCAATTACTTTAATTTTACACCACGCTTAGTGTAATAATATTAAAGTAATTATTATTAGTACTAAATGGTAACGGCTGCAGAATAACCGGGTACGTCTCCCCATAAACTGCACCCGTTCTACCGCAGCGGCTGAAACGCAGTATGAACTTCTTTATGTACCAGGTGTACCAGGGGTCTGGTTTGAAGTATTTTATTTTGGTCTTCTTCTGTGGTCTCCATTTTCTAATATATATATTTCTTACACCTGTTTCCAACATAAGTCGGGTCAGGGGGTGGCTTTAACCACCAGATTTTCTAGGGCACACAGAGTTTATTAACACCGGCTTTCCGGGCCTGTCATGTCCTCTTCTCCTTCAATTTCTTCGTCTTCAATTTCATCTTTTCCGTCCATATCGTCTTCTTCTTACTTGCTTCTTAAGTCATCTTATCTATAATAATAATAAAATAAAATCGAGCGTGCTATTTTTGGATGAGCGAAGCGAAGACTTCAATTTCACCCACCCCCAAAAAATTTAGCTCCGTTTTTTTTTTTTTTTTTTTTTTTCCGTCTGTTTGTTCGCTCTCTACCGGGCAAACGGCATATGCGATCTTGATGAAAATTTGACACGACCTTCGTTTTCTCTGAACTTAGAGGTGTATGTTTTTTGGGTACAATCGAAGAAATATTTCTCATGAATATCGTACTTTTACGATTTTTTTCGATTTTTAGTGTGATATTTTCGTGCCATTTGGGCCAATTCTGACCAAACGGGTGGGGCTACAACGTTCATATTTCACATACATTAAGGTAATGGTGATGTATTGCTTTCTGAAAGAAAAAGTTAAAAAAGTTAGCCAGAATCGAGAGAAATAAAGCTTTTAGTATACGTTTTTTGACTTTTTGTGCGATATTTTCGTGCCATTTGGGCCAACTCTGACCAAACGGGTGGGGCTACAACGTTAATATTATACATGGACATTAAGGTTATGGTTATGTAGTACCTTTTGAAAGAAAAAGTGGAAAAATTTAGCCAGAATCCATAGAAATAAAGCTTTTAATACAAGTTTTTTACGGTAAATAATACCAATTGACAAGAAACAAAAGAAACTTGACAACATTCACCTAGAATGCGTAGGCAGCAAAACAAAGCACTTGCAAAAGTAAAGATATCCCACGCAAACTAAAACCTTTAAAAAGCTCATCCATCAACGCGGCGGGACTTTAGCGTTTTCCTAGTCATAAATAATGGCGTTTTCCATTGGCCGCACTCAGGTCGCACTAGTGCGCATAGTGCGCACTGGATTGTCACTTGTCTTTTCATTTGTTCAGTTTTGTGATGTTATTCAAGTGGAGGTTGACAACAATGACATCTCTGCACTCGCCGAGTGCATGCCAATGGAAAACGCCATAAGTTTTATTCTCGTTCTCATTCTCAACCAAGACGTTTTGTACATTGCTTCTGACGTCACCGATGATTGATGGTGTCAAATTGAGAATGAGATTATGGACGTGTTTGAACTATATATCATTCTTATTCTCAGTCTCATTCTTATTCTCGATACTAGTTCCTACGTTAAGTGGTGAAGTGAAGTTTTCGGTCGTTTCTATGATGAGAGTATCAACAAGAGCAGTGGATTTAACATATACAGAAGGCCGTCTGTTTGTGATCAATGACATCTAATAACTAATATTGGTTACTCAACGTGATTTGGAAGAAATTTATTTCGATCGTCTCCCGAGGACGCCATTTGTTAGTTATAAGAATAAGATCGAGAGTGGTCATTTCGTTACAAGGTTTCATTCTCGATAGGAACCTTTGTACATTGCTTCTGATGTCCCCGATGATCGATGGACTCAATTTGAGAAAAATACTAAAAATCAGCTACGTTTTTCAAGCATTCAGACACTTCATAAAAATTAGTAACGTGTTAGTATAGACCTTTCGGATACTTCTTGAATAATCATTTTTTCAGGATCCAATTACAATCCCAAAAATTCCAAAGCCACTAAAGAAGATTCTTTTCTGGAACTACTTCTTCTACGATCCATATTACGAATTCGGACATGGCCGTATACCTTTTATCAATTCAAACTGTTCGGAGAATCACTGCTCTGCGTCCAACCGTATTGTAGAAAATATTACAAATTTCGAGGAATACGACGCCATTGTTTTTCACGGTTGGTACTTTCCCAAGCAAACAGAACTGGACATTCTGAAATCTCGAAATATCCAACAAAGATACGTATTCTTAACTAGGAAAACGCTCAGTTGGACGCGTTGATAAGCGAGCACGTGCTATAGCTAGACCGACATTGCACATTTTTTTAAATTTTAAAATTTGCGACGTTCGCAGTCCACGGGGCCATGTTTCCAATATTATTTATTATTGGCAAGGTATTTGGGTAAACCCGTGGGTAAACCTTTGCTTTGTGGATAAAATCCACCGCCATCTAGAGGACCTTGACTCCTTGGGAAAAATATTTAAACTCTTTGGTGACAAATAATAGACTGCTTCCACGAAAGTATTTTGATTACTTCTAGGTGGCAGTGCATTAGAAACTTCGCGCGTCTTTTCGTTGCCATGGCAACGTTACTTTTGTTATAATGTAATTTCCATCTACACTACTTATCGGATCAAAATAAAATTAACATATTCGTGACCGGACGGACATTCTAAATGATTTGGCCATCTCAGATATTGTCGCCGTTTAGTTTGAAAAAAACTTTCGATTAACTTTAATGTAACTTTTTAACTTTTTGAACGATTTTGCCACAAAACTAATGGCATTCAATCGAGAACGAAGCTTGCGGAAGGTCAAAATTTCAACTCGATCCGAGCCTTCGTTCGAACGTTATGGCGAGACATACAAACAAACAAACAAACAAAAAAAAACAAAAAACAAAAAACCAAACAAAACCAGTGACTAATTTTTCCGGCAGAGTCAAATGGAAACGCTCGCTTCGCTCGCTTAATAAAGGTTTCACCGAAGAATGTTCATGGCTATCTCTGGAATGAAACTGCTGGATTTTTCAACTGGACAATGACCTATCGCCTGGACTCTGATATACTAGCATCTATGGTGCTTTCAAAACTCTGACAAACCCTACTCAATATATCATAGGCCTACCACCAATGTCAAAATGGAAGAAAATCCCAGATGATTTCAAATCTGATAATTTACCAGAAAGAACCAAATCAATCCTTGTAAAGAAGAATAAACTGGTAGCTTGGTTCGTCAGTAATTGCAATACAGCAGGGGAGCGTGTATCATATGTGAAGGAGCTACAGAAGTATATACGCGTAGATGTTTATGGCAAGTGTGGAAGAAAAGTTTGTACAATGTCCCCTGGCAATGATAAGTGTTATACACATTTAGAAAATAATTACAAATTTTATTTATCTTTTGAGAATTCAATATGTCGTGATTATATAACGGAGAAATTCTTTAATGTGATGAAGTATAACATTGTTCCGATTGTGTACGGCGGTGGTAACTACTCGCTAAGAGCCCCACCGAGGTCTTACATCGACGTCAAGGACTTTGATTCCCCGCGCCACCTTGCGGAACACCTGTTGCATCTGGCGTCCCACCCTGAGGAGTACGCCAAGCTGTTCTGGTGGAGGTCATACTATGAGGCGGTTGGAGCACGGGATCAGGGATTCTGTAGACTGTGCGAGATGCTTCATGACGAAACATTGCCTTCAAAGACGTACGATAGTATTTGGGATTGGTATGGTCAGCCTGGGATGTGCCAAAGCCGAGAGGATTACTTGAACGAATCCAACCTGATGTATCAAACCTGACTTGTTGGTTGTCGCTGAGGAGATGCTGTGAGCATTAGGCTAGTCTTGCGCAATGCCTTTTCAGCAGTCAGTAACAACATTATTTACTATTTACTGTCACTAATAAAGTCACAATTTCATTGATACAAATATTTCCCTTGACTTAAGTTACGTTGTACACCTTCCACTGATTGGCGCACGTCACATAGATTATAAACTAAGTTTTGGGGATAATATTGTAACGAGTTATTTGGGCTCTACACTGTACTTGTAAATAAAGACAATATTTCGACGACTATTCATTCATAGTTTTCCTACGTCGATAATGCTTTCATGAAAAATGGTTGCCCGAGCCAAATGTTTCAACTTATGAATTTTGCACCGGTGGTTGAGATGAAAGACAAAATACAAGATCTTGTCCAACGACTCTCGTCCTAGATTACTACCCTTATTAACGAAACAAATTCAGACTTCTTTTTTTCTCCGTTTGGGTTCCGAACTCTTTTCCAATCACCTGATACTTTCATAAGCATTTTAACAGTAACAAAGCCAAAGAGTGATGCTCATTCGTTTAAGAATGCGGTCTACTCGATCCCATGTCAATGTGGTGACATTAACATTAGTGAGACCAAGAGACCACTGGAGGTCCGTCTGATGAACACACGACTAATGTAGCGCAGCATGAAGTTCATTCCACAAAACTAGCGGAACACGTTTATGAGAAGCACCATCATGTGAGTGACATAGGCCTTGATTAGGCAGAAAGTGACGTCACAATGTAGTGATATATTGCACATCTGTGGGCAGCTCAAAGAACTACGCGTTAAGATTCGGACAAATATTCAAACGTCACTCATTGTCATGTCACATATTTAAAACAATATTTTGCCATAAAATAATTATATAGGTTTTCACGCTATTGTGTGCATGGTCTTCTGCAAGATTGAACAGACGTTATTGAAACCATTCCTAATGGAAATAAATTTACAAAACCGGAATAAACCTCTTCTATCATTCTCAATGGGACTATTCTGCATCAACGCCGGTTAAAAGCGACTACATTTATGGCGTGAAGAAAAACGTATTTGTTATTCCAGTTAGAGTTTTCTGCTGTTAAAGTTTCACTCATAGCTTGATAAGGTTGAGATATTGTGTTTTTATCTCAGTTGGTTGGTAACCACTTCGACTGAAAGAATGTTTTATAAGATGGAAGTCGTAAGTTTTTTCTGGTCAAATTGAGATGGCAGAATTTGTTTCTGTTTGTGTGCTTATGCTTACTGTTGTTAAGTCATCTGACCATGGGCTTATAATAGTAACTGGCGCCTTGTAAATCCATGATATGACAATAACCTGCTCTATGGTTTCATTATAATAGTATATGGTTTCATTTTTGAAATATGTAGTAAGAAGGTTCAGCGAGTTGGTAAGCTATGCTTTACCATGTTGCAACGACAAAGACATTATTTAGTGTTCCTTATACTAATAAACCTAGGATTAATATGTTTATATATCGCGCAGTTTAAAGCTTCAAACCAATGTATGATTTTTAGTTTTAGTTCATATTTTGCGTTTTAGTAGCTGCGGTAAAACGTGTGGTTTGAATAGAGAATAGTTTAAGCAATTACTTTAATTTTACACCACGCTTAGTGTAATAATATTAAAGTAATTATTATTAGTACTAAATGGTAACGGCTGCAGAATAACCGGGTACGTCTCCCCATAAACTGCACCCGTTCTACCGCAGCGGCTGAAACGCAGTATGAACTTCTTTATGTACCAGGTGTACCAGGGGTCTGGTTTGAAGTATTTTATTTTGGTCTTCTTCTGTGGTCTCCATTTTCTAATATATATATTTCTTACACCTGTTTCCAACATAAGTCGGGTCAGGGGGTGGCTTTAACCACCAGATTTTCTAGGGCACACAGAGTTTATTAACACCGGCTTTCCGGGCCTGTCATGTCCTACTCTCTTCAATTTCTTCGTCTTCAATTTCATCTTTTCCGTCCATATCGTCTTCTTCTTACTTGCTTCTTAAGTCATCTTATCTATAATAATAATAAAATAAAATCGAGCGTGCTATTTTCATAACTAAGTTTTATTCTCGTTCTCATTCTCAACCAAGACGTTTTGTACATTGCTTCTGACGTCACCGATGATTGATGGTGTCAAATTGAGAATGAGATTATGGACGTGTTTGAACTATAACCATTGTTATTCTCAGTCTCATTCTTATTCTCGATACTAGTTCCTACGTTAAGTGGTGAAGTGAAGTTTTCGGTCGTTTCTTGATGAGAGTATCAACAAGAGCAGTGGATTTGACATGTTCAGATGGCCGTCTGATTGTGGTCAATTACATTTAATTTTTTTTATATTGGTTACTCAACGTAATTTGCAAAGTATTTTGTTTCGATCGTCTCCCGAGGACGCCATTTGTTAGTAATAAGAATTAGATCGAGATTGGTCATTTCGTTTCTATAGGTTTTATTCTTGATCGGGCCCCTATGTACATTGCTTCTTACGTCTCCGATGATTGATGACGTCAAATTGAGAATGAGAATAAGAATAAGCTACGTTTTTTAAGCAATTAGACACGCCTTAAAAATTAGCAACGTGTAAGTATGGACCTTTCGGACACTTCTTAAATAAACATTGTTTTTTCAGGATCCAGTAACAATCCCAAAAAATCCGAAGCCACTTAAGAAGATTCTTTTCTGGAACTACTTCTTCTACGATCCATATTACGAATTCGGACATGGCCGTATATCTTTTATTACTTCAAACTGTTCGGAGAATCACTGCTCTGCGTCCAACCGTATTGTAGAAAATATTCAAAGTTTGAGGAATACGACGCCTTGTTTTCCACGGTTTCAACTTTCCAACTCAAACTGACTGGACATTCTGATATCACGAAATGTCGGACAAAGATACGTTTCTTATTAAAGGAACACCATCATATATCTTCGTGGCAATCTTGGAATGAATCTCCTGATTCTTCAACTGGACAATGCCATATCGCCTAGACTCTGATATCCTGCATAGCATTACTATTATTATATTATACATTGATATTATTATTACATATATTTATATTATTATATATATATTGCATTACATATTCCTAGTGCTTTCAAAGCTCTGACAACTCCACACAATATATAATGACTTACCACAATGTCAAAAAGGAAGAAAATCCCAGATGATTTTAAATCTGATTATTTACCAGGAAAACTAAATCAATCCTTGTAACAAGAAGAATAAACTGGTAGCCTGGTTCGTCAGTGAATCGTATGTGAAGGAACTGCAGTTGTACATACGTGTAGATGTTTATGGACACGTGTCGGAAAATGTTTGTCATAGGTACGCTGACACATATGTGTTATCACTTTTAGAAATAATTACAAATTTTATTTATCTTTTGAGAATTCAATATGTCGTGATTATATAACGGAGAAATTCTTTGATGTGATGAAGTATAACATTGTTCCGATTGTGTATGGCGGTGGTAACTACTCGCTTAGAGCCCCACCGAGGTCTTACATCGACGTCAAGGACTTTGATTCCCCGCGCCACCTTGCGGAACACCTGTTGCATCTGGCGTCCCACCCTGAGGAGTACGCCAAGCTGTTCTGGTGGAGGTCATACTATGAGGCGGTTGGACCAATGGATCAGGGATTCTGTAGACTGTGTGAGATGCTTCATGACGAAACATTGCCTTCGAAGACGTACGATAGTATTTGGGATTGGTATTCGAAGTCTGGGTTGTGCCAAAGCCGAGGGGTTTACTTGAAGAGAAGTAATTCTAAGAAAAAGGTCGTTAAATTGACGAAAAAAGGGATAACGTGAAGTGGAACGGTTTTAAAAAGTTTAATCAACGTGTTGCAAACGACAGTACATTTACAATTCCATGATAACTATTGAGTCACTTTCTTTTGGTCTCTGAAAGGACCATCTATATTTGAAATGTATACTAGTTATTATTGTTTAACACGAAAAGAATAAGCCAGCGGTTTAGCCGAGGTCGTTTAACCGTTACCCACTCGAGCACCGAAGTTAAGCAGCCTTCGGACGTTGTCAGGGGTAAAGTGGGTGACCGCTCTGCCCTAAAACTCACGTATACCGCTGGTTAGAGTAGATGGAGGGTTCGAGAGCTAGTGTAACGGATTCATTCTCCTCGACGTCTGTTCGGCAGTCCGGGTTAGTGGAGGAACCTATATGACTGTCAAGGTTACACCGTTCTTTCGGATAGGACGTTAAGCCGTTGGTCCCCTTAATACTTTTCGAAATGAGTAGGCTACGTGCCGGTACAGGGTTTCCCCTCCTCCCTTCTGTTCATACTTCATCCTCATCTATCACCACTCATCGTCTCGAATAGCCAAAGTGCATTAATAAGAGACGTTAAGCAATATCCAATCAATCAATCTCCGAAAAGAATAGTTAATTCAAATAATTATGATTACACTTATATAAGTAATTTATATCGTTACAAAAGCAATTATTAAAGGATAATTTTAGTGTTGTATTAGAGTGGATTAGACTAAAAATTGGTATATGGACTTGTGGTTGAGGAGGAGAGGATGGTAATACAAAGTTAATTTGTAGATTTGGGGGAGTGAGATGCGGTAAATTAATATTAATGGTTCAAGTTAATAAATAATACATAACCTAATTTACAACACATTACACACATACAACACAAATTTTTGAAAAGTTAATTAATTAAAATTTATAAATTTAAATTGAATTTATTATTCAAATTTTCCCATCAATATGATTTTACACTTTGCAAAAAAAAATATAACAATTTACATCAAATTTTCAAATGTAATACAATTCAATGAAACAATAGAAGTTAATTCCATACTAAAAAGTTTAATACTCCACGGCACTTATAGACTGCCTCATTTTGTGGTAATATCGATTAAATATTATTACTCCCATTCACCGTAGATTACACGAGCGTATTATTTAGTATTGGCAGAGGTAATTTCCCTTTCTATATAGTTGGGTCGGGCGCACCGGGGTAGGAAATCGTTATCGCTCTAGTTCTGCTAGATTTTCTCTATGACGACGGGAAACGAGAGTTATGTTAGTAATTTATCTTAAATATTATAGAGAATTATCTTAGATCTTCGAACTTTATTCTCTGCAAGTCCACACTTATTAGCAAGAGAAAAGCAGCATGGTTGAATAGAGAGGCGAGAATTCTATGGGGAAATTTGAAACTCAATGTTAAGTTTTCGTGGAAAATAGTCAATTCATTTTCACGAAATAAATCTGTTGGAACTTAGTTGTCATGATTTACAAACGATGGTGATATATAACGATCATAAAACTTTCTCGGTACGAACAATGGCGTGAATGTAGAGGGAAGAAGATGGAACATATTTGCGCGTTTCTTTAATTACAAAATGGATATACACGCGATTAAAGACCCATTATTGTATTGTACATAATTTATTTGGGAAAACGCCAAAGTCGTTGTTATACGAGTGAGTGAGCCATGTGTTGAGTACCCGGTAAAATTCCCTTTCTTCCCCAAACATAAGGCCTAGAGTGGCACATTATGGTCTTACAGTTGACGCGCCCTTATATCAACGTAAAACCCCTATTATTTATACCAATATAATTATTAAACTTAAATGCTTAAATGTTCCCGGGTACTCAACACATGAGTCGCTCACTCGTCTAACAACGACTTTGGCGTTTTCCTTGTCTAGTTGGCTAAGGCGCTCTTATACCCGAATGGTCGGGATTTTTTTTTAATTTCTGGATTCTATTTTAAAAATTATTTAACATGTTTTGAAATGCATATAACCCAGTGTAGTCCATCATCTGTGACTAGGAAAACGCTTAAGTCCCGCCGCGTTGTTGGATGAGCGTAATTGGTGCATTGAGCTGCCATGTGTTATGCGGATTTTCTGTTGTTTTGTGGAAAAATCATTACAAAGTAAAAATTTTTTTTAAATTAAAATAAATTAAATAAAAAATTAACTTTAATTTTTTAATTTTTAAAAATTAATTGTAATTGTTAAAAAAAAAAAAAATCGTAAAATTGCGATTTTTATAAGAAATTCTCGATTGCGCTCAAATTTGACACTTATCTATGAATTCATAAAATAAGGGTTCTGTGAAAAAATCATTTCAATCGGATAAAGCATGTAGGTGTTATAAGTCAAAAAATTGTTAAAAAAAAAGAAAAACACGTAAAATTTCGATTTTTATGATAAATATTTTTTCAATTGCGCTCAAATTTTACACGAATATCTAATTCATAAAATTATGGTTCTGTGAAAAAATCATTAAAATCAGATAAAGCATGTAGGTGTTATAAGTCGAAGAAATTTTTAAAAAATCGAAAAAAATCGTAAAATTGCGATTTTCATGAGAAATATTTTTCCGATTGCGCTCAAAAACGTGGCAGTTCTAAGTTCAGAGATTTCGAAGGCCTCCAGAAAATTTCATATCAATTGGAGTATCGGTTTAGCCGGAATCGTGTGGACAAACAGACAAAAATACAAAAAAAAAAAACATTCCGGATTTTTTTCTCCAGTGTAGTGAAATGGAATCTTCGCTTCGCTCGCTACGCTCATCCAACAATACTATGGAAAACATAGCCAGTACAAAATACGTGTAAAGATTGCAAAGTTAACTCAATCTCAGAGCGGAATTTGGGGATACCTTGAGCGTGCAAGATTTGATACACCTTAAGCACTGCATTTCATAGCCATACAAAAAACAGACATTTTTTTAAAAAACAAAACCATTGTTGTTAAAATAATTCCTTCACATCGCAGCCTATTTTAAATATTTTTTTATTTCTTGTAGGTTTAAATCGCAATGTATGTAGCTGATTTTGTTAGCAGTTCTCAGTAAACTTGTACCGGATGTCCGTTTAAAATTTCAGCGCAATCTATGCAGCGATACGGCTGATTTTCGATGTACACACACAGAGACCCACAGAATCACAGAAGAAGAGCCGTTTGAGTTGAATGGAGACACTCAGTCGCTTCGCTCCCTCGTCTAATTAAAACAGCGTGAACTTTAGGGAGCACAGCTCACCTTTATGTCCGTCCGTCTGTACGTGTGTCATGTCTCACGATAAAAACAGAACATGACATCCAAGTCGGTAGTTTTGTTGGCGTTTTCATTCTACACGGATGGTCATTCAGAGAATTACTCTGGTTAACTTTTGGGGTCAGAGTGGTGAGAGGAGGGGGGTGGTATTTAAAAAACGGTTATTAAATAAAACTGGGTACTCCACTACAGCGTCGAGTAAGTGCCTTGTGCCCAAAGCAACTAAGCAGCTATAAATTATTAGGTTATTCCGATTTAGCCTTTTCGATTCTGGCGTTGTCCACGGGTAAATCGTGCCCAACGAGCTGGGTAGGTGTTTTCTTTTAAAATACCGGTCTCTGGTTGGGCATTGTTCGCTCGTCGATGGTGTCGTCGCCAACAGGGTTGGCTTGGTCCGCTCTAAATTAAAGTTCACTTAAAAATCAGTTACATGACTGAATGGGTAGACACTTAATATGAATTTATTTATTTAATTTAAGAAATAAGTGCATTTGGTTTTAAATTTCCAACATTAACAAACTTCAAACAGCTGTCAACAGGTTCATGAACCACTTACAACTTCCAAGGCAACAGGTTCCATCAAAACTAAAATTGCAACACAATAACATTTCCACCAAACGTCGGACTGAAAATCCATCAGTGGCCATGCATTATGTGGCACCTATCACCTCAACCGTGTCAATAACACGCAGAGTAAAAGTAAAAGTGTCAACCCTCTACACATACAGTTGAAGGGTGTAACTCTTAAAGCTTTCTGGATCACTGTCGCGTCGCCCCCTTGTAACTTCCACACTTAAAGTGCATGTAAGAACCAATATCCTTGTCAACCCCCTAGAAACACTCTCGCCTATTTTATTCAACTCCCCGCGTGTCAAATATTAGGGCGCACACTTTGTTTCCACGTCACTTGTCTTGTGAAATATTACGCCGCCTCCGCCAGCTGTTGTTACCTGATTAAACTTGCATGCGGTCCTGGGCAGAGTCGAGATTCTTGTAGGGTGACTTACTTGCTTTTAGGTGGGTATTAATTTATAATCAAGAAACAAAACACGGTCTCGTGTGAAGGCGTGTCGTCTCGCCTTTCTCACAGACGTGTGACGATGTGGGTACTCCCACACATATGCGCAACAATATGTGCGCATTAGGTGTGTAAGCTTACTTTGCTTACATGTAAAGTAAGAGTATTTTCTATGTTATTTATTTATATCTTCAAAGGTATGGTTAAAACCGCACTACCCACAAATTCATTTTCCCGCCTATTACTCTTTATTTCTATTTATTTCTATTATTGTTTATACTTGTCATTATACATTAAAAAAACAGCAAGAAACGGCGTCGACGCTAGCAAATATTTTGCTTAAAAAATACTTAAAATCTATGTAGAAATCTCGTGCCACGAAGAGCCTCACACAAGCACGTAAAACTAACATGGCACATGTAGATGGTTCTCCCACATGTGCTCCTTGCACAGGGAAGGGAAATGACTCACTGGGCAGTCTTTGAGGGCGGGCGTTAGGTCGTTCCATGGGTGAACAATCCGAAAAGAAAAACTACGTCGGCCGAGCACTTCTTTGGACGAAGGGGGTTGGTAGGGTGCGATACTCCCATAAACGTTTTACTTAAATGTCAGTTCGTCTGTGTGTATATGTCCTATTGACATACGTTTTATTATATGGAAATCAACCCATAAATTAAAAAATCCATCTGAGGAATGTATCGAACCCTGTCTCCCAATTGCCGGTCAAGTGCTTTACCCCAAGCCACCGAGACGTTAAATTGTATAAAATCTGAATTTTTGGTGCATTGCAGATCAGAATAGCTTTTTTCTGGCTTCATTTCCATAATTCAATTACACACGGGAGTTTTTGTGATTAATGAAATTAAGAAGTACGTTTTATTTTTGGCATTGCTAAACAAATAAGTTTAGCCCTACATCATGTGTTTGTTGAGCCTGGAGGTAAGGAAGGAGCGACTATCCCCCCAAAAGTTTGAAAACTCATGACCCGGCACCTCCACCAAAAGTCTCAAATCACAGTGAATTATTTATTTTTATTTTGTTAGATGCAACACTTATTAACCTTGATATAATAATGTAAAACAAATTTTTTTACAGAAACAAATAAAATTTTAAATAATGAAATTACCATGGATGTTAACAGAAGAATATTAATAGTGTCCTATAGTTGTTCCTTTTTAAAATTGGTTAATGTTAAACATAAGTGGGTTGTTATTTAATATTTAATATTTGAAGTCTTCTTGGACGATCTGTTGATTAAGTAGCTTGCCTGTTTTAGGTGCACCTGTACCCGTGCTTGTTATGTTATATACGCATATCATTTTCTTATGGTTATATTTAATATATCCAGAGATAACAAAATCTGAATCGACCGGGAATTGATTCTTGCTGCGTTGCCTGCAATGCCGGAAAAAAATACTTTTTTTACATTAATTGTTGTCAACTTAATGAGTGGTTTGCAACTTACTCAACCGAGAAATTTTATTGGGTGAGCAAAGCAAAAATGACAATTTCAGTACACTGTGAAAAATAGCCTAGTGTTAAATGCAGTTGTTTACATCTTTTTGCTTTAAGTGCGCTCTATACCTCATGACTGTGTATTATGGTATTATGGTCAGCGGTGGATACATTACATGGAAGAAGATGACAGTTAGTTCAGTGTTGATTTTGAGTCTGCTATTGGTAAGGGGATTCATCTGGACTGAAAAGTGAATCTTACTATTGTAGAGTGTGGTACTAATGCTGATGCATTGATTAAAATGCACTTATATCTCGGGTTTCCTATAGAGAGACTCATGGTTGTTGAGAAGTTTGACGTACCATGCTTTGTGGTTTGTTTTCATGAATGTTTGGCTAGAGGATTCTCATTGAGAAGCAGGAGAGCATTGAAAAGGTCCAAGTATGCGAGGCGTAAAGATACTAGAATGAAAAATGAAATATCTCTGTGTGCGTTATCTCTGCTGCTAATTGCTTTATCTGGCGACATCCATCTCAACCCTGGACCCGCAACTTTGCAAACGAATGAGCTGTCATTAGACTACATGAATGCACGTAGTATTTCAGGAGTTGACAGTTTGGTGAACTTCAATATCTACTATGCAGACAATACTGACGTGGATATCGTGTGTGTTACTGAGACATGGCTGACTGAAAACATATTTGAGAGTGAGGTCCTAGATCATTCGCAGTTTGTCGTTCATCGTAGAGACAGGCCGAGTCCTCCTAACCCAAGACATAATGTTGGTGGCGGAGTTTTACAGCTGTGTCGACAAAATTTTCATCGCGACGTCGTGAGGACCTCGAGTCACCGACAACTGAAATTGTGTGGGTTGAGATTGCTACCTCAGCGCTCTCCAATATCCTTGTTGGCTGTGTCTACATTCCTCATCCATCGCCGGAAAAAATTGAAGATCTTCATCAGTGTCTCTCAGATATTTGCACCAAACTTCGACCCAATGACAGTGTTATCTTGTGCGGAGATTTCAATATTCCTGAGATAAGTTGGTCAAATGGCGACGGGGGAGAAGTAGTTGCTAAAGTTGGCGCATCTCCGTCACCCAACGTAGCATTATTTATTGAAATGGTGGCTGATCTTAATTTCTCTCAAAAACTAGTTACTCCATCACGAAATGATAATTTTCTTGATCTAATATTTACTGATAACCCAGACATTGATGTTCAAATCTCCAGAATTGAAGATTCACCAGTTGTATCTGATCACTTAGCATTTAGGTGTTTATTTAAACTACCAAAATTATCATTCAACTTCAAACCAAGATCAAACTCTCAACATAATTGGCGTAAAGCAAACCTTAATGAATTGAAGTATGAACTTGACCTTAAGCAATGGGAACGAATGAATGACTGCAAGGAAGTTGATGCAAAATGTGAACTTTTCTATGAATTACTAACTGAGGCTATTGATGAAACAGTACCCAAGATAAGAAGTAAAAAACATAAGTATCCAACATGGTTTGATAGAGATGCAATTACTGCACTGCGTGATAAGAACCGAGCGTATGTAAGATGGAAGACATCTAGTTCAGAGTCTCATAAACTAGCATTTCAGTCAAAAAGAAGGTTGTTTCATCAGCTTAAACGCCTCAAATACAAGGAGTATTTACTAAAAATAGACTCTGAAGTGGCAGATAATCCCAACAAGATATGGAATTTTATTCGCAGTAAGACAAGAAGCGCCCGAATTCCAATTGAAGTTGAGTATGATGGAAAAGTAGCTAATGACAGAAAAACATGCTGTGAAATGTTTGCTAGTTATTTTAAAACCACCTTTCTTCCATCAAGCACTGCAGGTCCTTTACCAAATGTAAGTGCATGTGATCAATTAGGGACTTTATCAGCTATAACCACATCCCCTCGTGAAATTGCTGACGTTATAAAAAATCTGAAGAACGGAAAGTCACCTGGTGCTGATAAAATTCCCGTTGAAGTTATTAAACACTGCCGAATACCTTTAAGCTATCCACTTGCACATCTCTTCAATTCTGCACTGACTACTGGCATTTTTCCCTTCAAGGTGGAAGCAAGCTATTGTAACACCGGTTCTCAAAAAGGAAGTCGCTTTAAGGTGTCAAATTACAGGCCGATATCCCTTCTACCGATCTTTTCTAAAGTCTTTGAAATAATTCTACACAGAAACATTTACAACCATGTGTTAATGGCAATTGCTCCGGAGCAGCATGGCTTTGTGCGCAAACGTTCTACAGTAACAAATCTTGCAATATTTTCTCAAGATATCGCTGATTGCATGAACAAAAAGGTGCAAGTTGATGCAGTCTACACTGATTTTAGTAAAGCTTTTGACACTGTAGACCATCGGCTTCTTGCGCATAAACTAGAAAGCTTTGGTATATGTGGAAAGATAATAGAACTTCTACGAGACTATCTTACTGGTAGAACACAATCGGTTGGTATTGATGCAAGTTCATCTTCATTCATTACAGTCACGTCTGGAGTACCACAGGGGTCGATTCTTGGACCTCTTCTATTTACTCTCTTTGTAAATGACCTTCCATCGCAAATTAAGAGTGCAAAATGTCTGTTGTATGCAGATGATCTGAAACTATACCTTCCTGTCACGGATCAAATGGACTACTTCAGACTTCAACTTGATCTTGATTCGCTGTCAGAATGGTGTCGGACATGGTTATTGAATCTTAATGTGTCAAAGTGCTTCACTATATCTTTTACAAACAAGAAGAAACAGCTACATTTTAACTACTGTGTAAATAGTTCAGTCCTTCAGCGTGTTACTGAAATAAGAGATCTTGGAATAGTTTTTGCGTCAAATTTGTCGTTTAATCAGCATGTTTCAAAATAGTTCCTAAAGCGCATAAAATGTTAGGATTTATAAATCGGAACTGTGTAGACACATTCAGTGAACGAACATTACGCCGCCTTTACATAACCCTAGTGAGGCCTCAAGTTGAATATGCAATTCAAATTTGGAATCCAAACCATGTCACAAAAATTGCTGTTATAGAGAGAGTGCAACAACGATATTTCAAACACTTGTGCTTCAAGGCTAATAAGGAATACCATAGAGTAAATTATCTAGGTATGTGTTCTGACAACAATCTAAGTACCCTTGAAAGCCGGAGGAAATTTATGGACATTGTTCTGCTCTTCAAAGTTGCTAATAACCTGCTTGACACGCCTCTAATTGAGTCATTAAACTACCATGTGCCACCAAGGAACACTCGAATTCATAAACTGTTTCATCTTCCCTCCAGCCGCATTGATGTGCACAAGTATTCGTGTTTAATAAGGTTGCAGGCTACGTACAACAATCTTTTATCATTAAATGGGTCTAATTTAGATTTGCACAATAGTAACATCCATCACTTTCGAAAACAACTAAAAGAAATATTATAATCAACTTCACTAATGTCTATAGTCGCTCGTGCTTTCACATACAATTCATATTTCCACTTAACACACTGACACAATCATTCACTCAATCATACATACAACGCACACGCATACATACATACATTCATTCATCATCTCACACACACATACATTCATGTTTATATAATTTTTATAGTCATTTTTATGTAACTAATTTTAAATTGTATTGTTGCGTTATATTTGTATTGTCATAGTTTGGTAAATTACACTTGTGGGACATTTTGTCCTGTTGTAATGTGGCCACAAATAAAATAAAATAAAATATATTAATCATATAAAATCTTTCTCGTTATTTTCTTAATTAAAACTTAATTACATATTTGCATTTTAGTATAGATTTAATTAAAATAATTTTCAATTCTAATTAAAATTAAAAGTTACAACTAACGTTCAAGCTACGATGCTGAAGCTACTGTATGATAGGTTAACACAAGACGAGTTCGTGTAAAACATTAAAATGAATAACGTTGCAAAACTGGAAGGGTTTAATTAAATTTACATATTAATGCGTCTGTTTCTTTTACAAAGTTTTTTTTTGTAATAGTTTTTTCTTTAACCAAACTCTTTTGCCTTTTAAGAAAATTAAGACACTTTTTTGTATGAAATATAACAAAGTTCTATAAAGTTTCCTTGGCAGATTGTAATTTCTGCTCGAAAGAATAAGTAGACAGTGGGCGTTATATTAATTTAACAAAGGGGATTCGTAAATTCAGGAAATAATTCTGTGAGATAATTTGATTTCCTTGATCGATTAGAGAGGGTCTAGGGAATTCAATCACGAAAGCGTAGCTTTGAAGCGGTGGTTAGGAGCCCATGTTACCTGATGTGACAAATTTAGGGGATTATTTACATAATTTGATGGAGTTTGGACTGTTCATTTCGATTAGTTAAAGTTTTCGTTCAACTTTTTGTTTGGATATGATCAAAATATCACTTCTATCATCTACTTGTTTGGCAACATATTATGTGGTTGTTGGTCTTGTGGTAAGAGGCTCTGCTTCCAATGCAGAAGGTCCAAGGTACGATTCCCGCTTAAGGTAGAAGTTATTTAACTTCTGATTTGGACCCAAGTCCTTTAGTTCTTGGCTTAGGAATGTGTAAACGGTGACTTTGGAGTCGTCATAGCAACAAGGCACATAATAAATCCTAAGATTGTTCCGAATAGCCTTGTTGATTCTGGCACTTTCCACGGATGGAATCGTGTCCAGCTTGATTGATCGGTGTTTCCTACTTAAATATGCCGATCTCCTGTTGGTCATTGTGCGCTTGGTCGGCTTTAAATTACTGTCCCCCACTGAAAGTCAGTTATATGACTGAGTGGGTAGACTCTAACCCCCTCATGCACAAAGATTTACCGGCGTAAAGTTGCGTCTTGTTAAAAATGGTGGACTTGGGCAAATCCATATGTTAAATCATGGGGCTTTAAAAACCGTATGCACAAAGATAGTTGAGTTAGCAGACTTGCGTCCACAAGTCGCTATATGCGTCGGCAAAGTTTGGGCTACTCTGGATGTAACGAAAATGTCGACCTTCGCTTTTCGCCTGCTCCAATGTGAGCAATAAATAATTCGAATTTTGACCACTACATAAGTTGCCGGTTACCCAAAACACATTATTTAATAAAAGTTAGTTGGTTTCTATCTAGAAATACTCTTTTAGTGCTAGAATAATTTATTCGTATCATTTGGTACTGGCTTAAGCTTGCATTTCGTTTCCATTGATCTCCAAACATTATCGCCGGAGACAATTCGGCCATCTTTGCCAATATTTGCGTCCGCAAACTTACCGGCGCAAGTCTTTGTGCATGAGGCGGTAAATAAGAATGTTTTTTTTTTTTTATTAATTAAAAATTTCTTTTTGAGGCCATGCAACCGCAAGGCACGGTCTACACTGTTAGGAGACAAAGACAACCAAGGTTTGAAATTATTCTCGTATGCGTTGATATATTTACCTAACGCATAATTATGCTCACTATATTGCGTGGGTAGCGAAAGCTGTGTAGCCCACGCTTACACAACGAAAGCTACCTAAGGCCCATGAGATCATGATATTTAGGGAGATTTAAATGGTTCATATTTTATTGTTCTAGAGTTTAATTCACTAATAATTTGTAGCTGGGGCGATGCGTGCAAGATTAAAGACTTTGCGACAGCGATGATGATGATTAAATATACAAGACTAGTATGTAAAACTATTTAATTTAGCCCTAGACAATTAATTACAATTTGTTAACTTTAGCTTTAATATAATTAAACTTATAATAAATGAAAATCAAAAGTATTTCACTAATTATGTACATTATATTTAAACGAATATGACAGATTTAGGGTGGGATGTTTGAATAATAGATATGTATACCCAACCCTTTTAAAAATTAGTACATATTTAATCCAATCGATTGATGCTGTTTGTTTACATAATTTTGTAATTATACACAATAATTAATTTTATATTAATTTTTTCCATTTAATAATTTCACATCTTAAAAAGCAGAAAAAGTATAATTATTCATTAATAATGCAAATATTCGATGTACATTTTAATCTTTAAGCCCTGACTTTAAGTAATGGGATAAAGAAAATTTGTTATTTCTTGTAACTTCCATCAATACATTAATTTCCGAAAACGAGGGCGAATCTATGGATTCCGGTATTAGTACCGTTATGGTTACAAGGGACGCTTTTTACTTTGGCAGAAAAATTTCCTGCTCCCTGTAAACATGCCGCTTACAGACTTTCGTAAGTTCGGTCGAAATGTTGTGCTTTTTTAGTTTACTTTTAAAAGTAACAATATTTTCCAAATTCTTAAAAACTTTAGGAAATTTACAACTTTTTGTAGGTTAGAAACATTTTAGAAGTGTCCGCGTATAAAACTTAAAGTTTCCAACGAAAACGTAAAATAAAAATATAAACAATACCGTCCTATACAATGATATTTAACATCCAGAGTAGGCTAGATTCCCAGTCATTGATCCACTGGCGTATCAATTAGAAGCCATCTTGAATAGGTTAGTTTCTATGTTAAAGTAGGTTGTAGCGATTTGTAGCCCAAATATTTTTAAAGATGGCTGTCAGGTTGACAAGTGAGCATATAGCCATTAACACCAAATGATTACTAAATTCCCTTATGCAATAACTTCTTATTGTTTCTGTTTGTGCATTCCTATGCCGAAGAAGCCAAAACCATATCAAAACAATCTAGAAAAATACTTAACATAATGTAAAGCATAATAAATTGAAGCACCAAATCACCATCTTGAATAGGTCAATTTGGTACGCTCGCGCCTGTGCGGACGTATTGGAGACATGGGAATCTAGCCTAGGTAACCGACAGTGTTGGCTCGGGCGCTAAGCGCTCGACTCTGATTCGGGAGATCCCGGGTTCGAATCCCGTCGAGACCGGCAATCCTGACTGAAGGTTTTTCCGAGGTTTTCCTCAGTCGTTAAGGTGAATGCAAGGGATTGAGTCCTCTTAAACAGCCCTCGGACATCCCTTCACAATTTCCTATCCGCACATACCTAGTTCACCTGAAGAGGGGCTTAATGCACCCTATAACAGGTTTCCCACGATAAAAATTTAATTTAAATTTAGCCTAGGTACTACAGATTAAATATCATTGGTCCTATATGCTCTAATTCTCAACATATACAAACTCCAGCTCGAGCAAGATATCCAAGTTTCTCCCATGCTCACTCGTGAGTCTCGTCTCGTCGAGTATCAAAGACGCCCGGTCGGAAATATATCTAATTACAACAAGAAATTGGGTCGACAGAGAGGAACCGACAGGTAGCCTTGGGGCTTCTGTGCGGCTTTGCGCTCACAATGAGAGGATGTAGTGTAATGAATACACATACCTAATAGATTGGCTACGGATTACTTGGGTACCCGATCCTACGGCTTTGTCTTTGTTGTACGGTATGTCTTGTTCGGTTTGTATTGGGAAACGTCAACGACTATATAGGATGGGTTTCTCTTGTGATTAGTGGATGGAATCACTACGGAGAAATACAATTAATTAAGAAGGAATTTCCAGCAACACTAGTCATATCGTACTCGTGTTCACATTCAATGGTTGATATGCATACTACAGATAATTTTATCCTCAAGGCTATTCCAGAGCACTCTTACCGATATTTTGAAACCCATAGAAAGATGGCTGAAAGCTGGTTGAATGAAAGGGATCTGGAATAAAAAAGAATTTAAAAAATGGGTGGGAAAATAGGCCAATTGGCCATTATTGTAAATTTTGGGTCAATAAGAAAAGTAAAGTTCTAAATACAATACCTCATTGTGAGCTTCATTTTTTGGAAACACTCCTTTGTCTCAGCTACGAGTGTAAGGGTTGTCGTTGGTCTTGTTGTTAGCGTATCTGCTTCCAATGCAGAAGGTCCAGGGTTCGATTCCCGCTCAAGTCAGAAGTTTTTTAACTTCTGATTTGGACTTCAGTCCATCAGTTCTTGTCTTAGGAGTTTGTAAACGGTGACTTTGGAGCCGTCCTAGCAACGAAGCACATAATAAATTTCAGAGTTGTTCTGAATCGGCCTTGTTGATTCTGGCGTTGATTCGCGGGTGTTCGCACTGTCCATACCACTGATTGCTATATTTCTTATTAAAAATATCGATCTTTGGTTGGTTATCGCTCACTCGTCGATTGCGTCGGGGCCTGCAGGGTTGGCTTGGTCGCTTTGATTTAAAGTCCCCCACTGAAAATCAGTTCTATAACTGAGTGGGTAGACTCTAAATAAAAATTTATTTATTTATTTATTTATTAATAATTATCTGAAATAATATTTAATGTGCGATTTGTTTGTCACATCAAACGTTATTTAAGAAAATCATTTAACCTTGTACTCGTAGAGGAGACAAAGGTGTGTTTAAAAAAGCATAGCTCAAAATTAAGTATTGCACCTAGAACTTTACAAAATTTGCATATGTTCCCCTCTATTTCCCCCCTATTTTTAGTGTTCTTTTTCTTTTTATTCTTGTTCCTCTTTCATTTAAACAACTTTCAGACATTTTATTTTAACTTTCAAAATATCGGTAAGAGTGCTAAGGAATAGCCTTAAACAACTAATTAAAATACGTTCCCTACTCGAAAACGATATAAATTTGATTGCTCAGAAATAATTTTTGTACAATTTGGTGGAGGTGCCGGGTCCTTGAATATTTATACTTTGCGGGGGGGGGGGGGGGGGGGGTGAGCTCCAACATCTAGCTATCAGGGTCAACAAAAACATTCTGTACCATCCTTATTGAAGGGCAATTTATCCCTTTCAATACCGAATTAAATTTGTTTAAATTAGGTAATTGTAATAAATCAATTAAAATTCTGATTTTTTATCATGGTTTTAGGCAAATTTCGGGAATTTTTAATTTTAAAGAGCATTCCTAAAATTGTTTTTTCCCCTGAATTTTTATGCATATTTTAGATTTTGAGTATCTTAATTACAGCAGTAGGCCCTACTGTAAATGTATTACTTTTCCGGGACTAACAATATTTTTTCCCTTTTTTTTATAACCATTTTAGCAGATAGGTACTTTTAATCATCTAATAAAGGCACTATTCTTCTTTTTGAACGTGGGAAAAAATTAAAAAATTATGGTCAAACATAAAACCAAAAATTACCCGCCAAACATTTAGAACTTTAGGTTGCCATTTCATGGCAACCCCTGGTTAGAAAGGGTTAAAAAATTCTAAGCCAATCAGAGGTCAAATTTTGTTTTATCGTGAGAATAGTCACACATACAGACGGATTTGCGGACCAATGCAAGGGCTTATTAAAATTTAGTTTAATAATAAGCAAAAAGGGTGAATTTAAAAAATGAAGTGTTGAACAGTCTAAAAGCAGTTTGTACAACAAAACAAAAAAAAAGTTGACAGTGTATATCTGTGAAAAATGTTTGTTTGTTCTCACTATAATGTTGGTATCTTGAAGCTCACTTTACCGAAAATGCTTTCAATGGTAATGAAGACCGATGGGGGTGTAAATACATTCTGGAGTGTCTGCCCTGTGGGTGAGCACAGCTAAAAGCTAGTGTTAAATAGGTCACTGCAAAGAGCCATTACAAGTATGGGGGTTTCGTATTTTATTCAGTGGGCGAAGCTCTTGAAAACTTACAACTGGTAGAACGAGAAAAAGTCGAGAGAAAAATATTCATAATGGAGTGTGTGTTGTCATCAAATCGTCATCTTATAAATCATTACACACCGTAATGCACTTTCGTTGGGTTGCTATATTTTGGTAGCCTATAGTATGTTTAATAGAATTTATAATCACTTCGAACTATTTTTATATGGTTATCTTCCCATAGTTTAAAATTGTAACTATAAATGGTTTTAAATCTCACTGCAAAGCTGTAATATATCCATGTTAATACGAAATTAGCAAATAAATATAGAGTTGAAATATTTCATTTTGTAATTGTTTTGTTCGTCAAATCACGATCGCACTCTAGGGGAAATAGTGTTACAAGTTGTGAAGTAGTTGAATGAAATACTGCCAAATAAATGATTGATTCTTTCAATGTTTTGTATTTTAAACTTTTCGTTTAGTTTACCAATAGTAACAAAATACTGGTAAACTAAAAGATTGTTCTATGGAAGCCAAAGCTTTAACTTAAATTCTGTGCTTTTTAAAACTTTTCGTTCATTATTTAAGATCTCCTTTATAAATATCATAACACAAAAAGCTTTTCGAAGTAACTTTAATTAAAAGTTTCTTTCAAACGAAGAATGTTTTAATTACGTAAAATAAATACGTAACATCAAGACCTGAGTAAAACGACTATGAAAATCTATAAAACGTTCATTATTCTACTCATTAAAATAACAGTTGTAACTAAATAATATTAAACACAACTAGAAAATCAATGTGTAATGAATGCCATTATTCTCAACTTTAATGAAATAATGCAACATTTACAGTGTTCATTCTATTTTTATTTATTTATTGTTTATTCTTGTTGTCATATTCAACAACAAGAAACGGCATTGACGCTAGCAAATATTTTGTTAAAACAATTAAAACCTATAAATCTAGTGCCACGAAGAGCCTTGATGAAGCACGTGAAACATGTAGGTGGTTCTCCCGCAAGTGCACAGGGGCCCGCAAGTAAACAGGGAAGGAAGAATTTCAAATAATTTAATATCAACATAACCCCAAACTATAATGTTTTGTTCATTTTTGGAAGCGACAGAGATGAACGTTTTAAAAGTTCCAATGGAGTTACAAAACTGGAATAGATAACAAGTAATGTTATAACAATTATGAATTAGGACTACATAGGCCACAGGTATAATGAACATGTCTGCCTACTCTTAAAACTTTTGGGTATCTATCTCGCATACATCAAAGTGCTGAAAACTAACGCACCACTAACATGCACTAAACTCTCTCCACGCCCCTAATCCCCCCTTCACATTCTCATTCTCATTTAGCTTCAACCCGACTCAACTCGATCGTCGCTCTGTATAAATATGACACGCCCTCCTCTCCAATAAACAGCGCCGCAGATTATTCAGTTTGTTTGAAACTATTCGGCAAACTAGAATCTCGTTTCTAAAATCGTTAATTCGCTTTTAAACCCGTCTGTGCCCTTGTATAGGACGCACACGCTGGTTTATCTAAATTATTCCCCCCCCCCCCCCCCACCCTCAATCCATTTAATTCCGTTACTATTCTACATACTGTGATTAGCTAACCCCGATAACCTAGGCCTACGAAATGTTGTTCATCGCGCTCGTATATTGATCATAACTATTGTGAATAATTGAGAGTGGTCTGCCATTGGATATCTATCTGTGATAACTCAATTGCGGTCAGCTAAATCGTTTATTGTGCGTAATTCAACTGCTCCAAGGGGATGTTTGTTGTTAGTTGGGGGTAACTATGCTTTTAAGGGATGCAAATGGGAATATTGAGAGAATATAAGGACGTAATCGAAGTAGCCCATATCATTATAATTTTGTTGTTTAACTAAACTAAACTGAAGTAAACCTTTCCTTGTATTGCTTGCATTTATTACTTTAAATTTAATTACATTTGAATCGTTTCATTTAACATTTTCAATATTTTAAATTACTTTCAGATATTGAGTCTTATTATATACTGATTTTGTCGTATTGTTATTTCAAAAATCGTTGAATATACTATATATTATATCATTGCATTTTATTAAGTAGTTTTATCTTTTTTCCTTCTTTTTAAATAAATTTTTAAAACAGCAGTTACGTTAAATAATAATAATAAAAAAAATATTGTCAAAGAACAATGTGAAAACATGTGTGTGTGTGACGCCTGTTTGAATGACATTTTCATCACATTTTAAAGAGGTAAATAAATCTAGTTGTTTTGTGTGTGAAAGTATAACATTATCTTAACATCACTTTGCCTGTGTAGGAAGCAATGCCAGAAATAGCGCTTCGTGATTGGCACATTGTGCAGCCAAATATTCTTACAAGGAAATGTCAAATGTCTTAACAAACCAAAACCATAAAATAAAAACCACTATTCAATAGAGCTACTAATCGAAATGTGTGATTAGCGTGGCTTCTTGGAAATGTGTCACGAATTCGCTGTTCTCTCCGCTTTGACTGTTAAATACACATTATCTCTCTATCCTTTGAAAATGGGAGCGACAAATTCACAGAGCGTTTTTTAGTTTTATACATTGACGTTTTTGCTGTACCCTCCGACCAACCCCATTCGCTTCGCAGTTTATACCAATCAATTGCAGTGCTGCCACGGGCTGTTCGCCATATTGCGAGCACACATAGAACATTGCATGGGTTTCGTTAGTGAATTCGCTCGCACGCATATGACACACCAGTTTAGAATGCACTCTGCGATTATTAGCGACGGCATGTACACCAACGTCGACACGTTACATACAACCAGTAATAAAGAGGCCATGTTCATGTGATGGTAGGGTTATAATCTCCTCTTTATGTATCACTTTTCTGTTCGTTAGTCCGTGCGTGTGACACGTCTCACGATAAAAACCGAACATGACTTCATATATACAAGAGTTTTTATTGGCATTATCCTTCAACAATGTTCACACAGAATAGTTTTGTGGCCTTGTGGCTGAGAGGGGACTAGCCCCCAGAAAGTTTGAAAATTTACGGACCCGGCACCTCCACCAAAAGCCATGGATGTTTAAAAATACATATTTGGGTATCCAATCTGTTGGTTTAAGTGGCTTCGCTCCCTATTTACCCGTGATTGAATTAATTTAACTATCATCTAAAGATTATAACCCTTCCGCGAGTCAATTTTATTCGTCTAGATTTGATATTTTTAATGAAACAATTAAAAAATTCAGTTTTCAATAAGATTTTTTGAATTTTTGGGGAATTTTATTGTGAATTTGAAGAAATTTTGGAAATTTTTATATTGTGAATAAAAGTTTTATTTTAAAGTTAAAATGCAAACTGTAAGACCACACATAAATCTAGATTTTTCTGAAATTTTTGCACATTTTAAATTTTATGTATCTCAATACTAGCAATACTAGCAATATATTAAATTTCCGGGTCAAACCAATTTTTTTCGTTTATAGCTGGTTTTTGCACGTGTATTTTTAATTTTCTCTAAAAAGGGTACAATTCGTAACATTGGCACATGAAAAAATATATTTATTTTTTACTACCAAAAAAAATCTAGGGAAAATTGAAAGAAACATATTTTATCCGCATTTAATGAAAATTGATGACCACTGTAGTGGACTCCAAGCTAGTAGCGAAAGTGTTTTAGTAAAAATTGCGTATTTCGTGTGAAAATTTAAAAATGAACGTTAAAATTATTATGTTAATGCAAACACTAGTGTTTTGATTTGCTTATGGTTTTTGTAAATGTACGATACTTTGTTAGTAAAACCTCGAAATATTTTATTTGAATGTAAGATATTTGTACGCATCAATATAATATTGCATTTGGAAATTATATATGAGAGAAATTCTAATAATCATTGATATTATCCAAAAATATAATAATCTATCCCTACCGGGGTTTAGACCCGTGTCTCATTTGAATCATTTTAATTCAAATGGTAAAAAGTTAGCAAATTCACCTAAGTGAGTGTTTTTCGATGAATCAAATTTAAAAATTAAAAAATTGTTTGTTTGAGATCATCTTTGTTTCTTCGTATTGGTCGTCATAGTGCTTCTACGGGTATCAAGTGAAACATCACCTAGTACAGTCTCTATACATTCAACATCCAAGTGTATATCACCGCCTAGATAATTTCATTCCGTCGCCTTTGCCACGTTACATAATAGTTATGACCACGGGGGAGGATAATGATCGTATTCGGCTCCTATTGACACCCGAGTCGATTATTTTCGAGATATCGCTCGCTACTGGGCCAACATTTCCACGACCCGACAGGACCATCTCGAGATAACGGGACCCTCCCTTCCTGTAAACAATAGACTTGGGGAGTGACGCAGGATTCAGGCAAATCCGGGATTTAGAAACACAAGTTTCGATGAAAGCTTTTCTGCACCTATGCTGTTTTGATACGGAATGTGCATTTTATTCAAAATGTTCGCTATCATATTAAATAAACTAACACACATTTAATTTTAGATTAATCTCTTTTTCAATTAATACAAATCTTTTGTCCGTAATATGTATGATTTTCGTTTTTTATCCTTAATTCAAGGCATAATAAAATACTACTTAAATTCATGAAATTGGTTAAAAGCTACTCTGCTTTCGTTCCTCCTTCACGACCAAACTATTTTCTTTCTCACCGTTCACACTCCACATAATAATAAAAAAATCATTTCCACGTATTCCAATCTTGTTACATCTAGTCTTCATCTTCCACTTTCTCCGAAATAACATGTTCTACGATTCCTTAGGGCATTAGTTTAAATCAGATTTTCCTCAACGTATTTGCTCATTTTTAGCAAGACACTGAAAAAACTCATTTCTAAAAAATCGTGACTTGGTGTTAACTTAGGTTTTCTAATTTCTAGATTTTTTGTATTTCAGTTACCAGTAATTACATCATTTTGTTCAAAACTATGATAAATAAAGATTCTATACACGTCATTAAGAGGAACATTACTATATTGAGAAATTTTCTAAACATTTGTTTATAATTTAGACTTTTTGACCTTGCCTTTTCTTAAAAAGAGATGTAGTCTATGCATTTTATGTACCGACAGTGTTCGCTCGAGCGATTAGCACTTGGATTCTCATTCGGGAGGTCCCGGGTTCAAATTCCTTCGAGACCGGCAAAACTGACTTATGTTTTTCCGAGATTTTCCTCAGTCGTTAATGCAAATGCAAGGGATTGAGTACTATAAACAGCCCTCGGACATCCCTTCACAATTGTCTGAACACCAATTTATCTAACTAGACACCTAACGATTGGCATGCATTGCACCCTGGTCAGTTTTCCCAAGAAAAAATTATTATACATGCATTTTTATGTTGAACTAAGCAAACAATACATTTGCACTCAATTATGTTACTGTATTTGGATTCTTCTTACGAATTTGTGCCCATAGAAAGTGCAATAATGATCTCGCTGCTCTGTATATTTCGTACTTCGCTACGTAGTAAAATCTGCGTGGCTTTATTTTCAATGTCATACTCTTGGGTATAATAAATCGTTTACATAAAATATTTAAATGCTTTGCATTATAAAACTTAGTCCCACATTATCAGGAACAACAGGGCGTCTCGAGGGGCGTAGATAACATTGAGGCCTAAACTCCATGGTACAAGCAGCGCTGGGCGCGGAAGCTAATGACGTCACGAGCCGGGCGGAAATCACACATGGAATAGCAGAGAGGAAAACCACAATAGCGTTGTTTAAATTCTTTTCAACGGTGTATAGAAAACCGCATTCCGTCCGGGTATATTAACAAATATGAAATGTTTTAACAAGGGTTATTTGAGTTTTTTGTGTACATCGTCATACACACTCACTGATTGTAATTATATTTGAAAAGTGTTCCTTAATCAGGATATTTTGAAATAAAGTAACCATGATGGATCATATGGTTGGAGTACTGGTCTGAAGCTTTTGAACTTAAGAGTTGTGGGTTTGAATCCCGCTTCAATCACCTATTTTTCACCATTGTGAATCGATGACTATATTTTGAAAGTGTTTTCTTACTTACATGTATAAAGAAGTTTTTATTATATAATTAATACTTCTTTTCCATATTTTTGTCGCCATTTTCACGTATTAGGTCATCTCAATTGAGTCAATTTGTGCATTGGGAAATTTAATTCAACACAAAACAATGTACCAGTATTAACAAATATTTTCATATATTTCCATTTTATTTGCCTACTCCACAACTAATGGAACAGAAGGTAGTGTTTGATTTGTTATAAAGTGTAGTATATATTTATTGACCTCTAACAACAGGTATTAACCCACAAGTGTCAGGTAACTAAAACTAAACAATTCAAAACAATACAAATACGTTATACAAATCATTAAATACATGAACAAGTACTATAAAATTTAAATTTAAAACAAATACAACTAGAAAAAATTAAAAAAAACAAAAGTATAAAAAGAAAAATGGCTTAAAGCCAAAAATGAACGAAGGAAAAAAAACTGAGGTTATAAAATACAAAATTTGTGAAAAGTTGATAAGGTGACAAGAGTGATAAATAAATCATGTAAGTAAACTGGCATAAACAGCTGCTTTAAATATTAATTCATAATTAATAACAATGCTTTATATGTTCTAAATATCCAAAGCTATTATTTACTAATCCTGAAGTCACACTATGTACAAGGATGTAAATCCAGGCAGAAATTCATACGGGGGGGGAAAAATAGTATAATTTGTCAAAACGGATAGGTAAAGAAGCCAACTAAAGTATATTACACTCACATTCAGTAAACCCTCTGTTCTTGCCCAAAATAGCAATGAAGAAGGCAATCTGATAGATTGTGAGATAGCAGGGTTCCAGAAAGGGGGAGCAGGTCTGTCTACCCTCTAGCCGTAAGACGGGCAATTGAGATCTACAAACGAGCCAATAACCCCAACAAAGGAGACTCCAAAGACTTCAAACGGCAAAGAAACGTGAGAAGTCAAAGTGCTTTGTAAACATCGCCACGGTGTTAGGACGTTGAGCCCGCTGCCTAGAATCATGGGGGTGTGCTAGTCACACACGTTGTTGAAGGTTTGAAATTACTAGGCCGCTTCGCGAAACGCTTTTTTTAGTCGCGTTGATGGATGAGCTTTTTTGTAAGTTTTTAGTTTGCGTGGGATATCTTTAATTTTGCAAGTGCTTTTTGAACGCATTGTAGGTGATTGTTGTCAAGTTTCTATTGTTACTTGTTAATTGTTATTATACACCTTAAAAAATCATATTAAAAGCTTTATTTCTATGGATTCTGGCTCATTTTTTCATTTTTTTCTTTGAAAAAACACTACGTTACTATAACTTTAATGTCCATGTAAAATATGAACGTTGTTACCCCACCCGTTTAGTCAAAATCGGCCCAAATGTCACGAAAATATCACACTAAAAATCGAAAAAAATCGGAAAAGTACGATATTCATGAGAAATATTTCTTCGATTGTACCCAAAAACGTAGCAAATTTAAGTTCAGAGATTTAAAAGGTCCCCTCAAAATTTCATCAAGATCGCATATGCCATTTGCCCGGTAGAGTGCGAACAATTAGACAAAAACAAACAAAAAACCACTCGAGCTAAATTTTTTGGGGGTCAGTGAAATTGAATTCTTCGCTTCGCTTATCCAACAAAATAAACTTATAATTACAATTAAGTTTGTATTTATTTTGGACAAAGTCAAAGTTTAAACAACAAAACACATCATACTTTAAAGATTAAAGCACAACACAGTAAATCACACTAAAATTATAGTTTAATTATGTTGTAAAATCACACATCACGGAATAATCTTAAACCACACACAATGTGTTACTGTTTAACGCTTGTCCTTTTTGTAATGTCCGGTTTGATTGATTTACTTAAAAAGTGGTGTTTTAGATAAAACATTTTCACTGGAAAATCAACACGCAGTGTACATATTTTATAAAGGAGCATTTACATACGCCAACGTGATTTTATTTTATGTTTTACAAAGAGTGTTTGTTGAATGTTTGTTTTGAGCTACATGCGAACAGATGAATTAACAAACTTTCTCACACCTGGAAAATGTCATTTAAATTCGCGACTAGACTGTATAAAACAGAAATAAAAATGTGAGTGGTAAATATTGTGTTTTAATTGAATGTAAATTAAACGAAGCATAAAGTGACATGTTTGTTGTAAACACATTTTGTGAGTTCTCTGTTAATATTATGAAGTGTAAAAATATCAAACTTAGTTCATTTTAAATTAAAATACAAATTGCATTTACTCGTTATGTTGTGTTTGTGCAATAAATTGCATTTAAGGGATGTTCATTTTCATTTCATTTAATTTATTTTTCATCATACATCATATTAACCTATGACAGATTTCGTTATTTTTCAAAAATATATTCTTTCAGTCATGGTTATCGTCTAAAAAATCAGACACTTTATAGAATGCACTATCCAATACATATTCCTTAAAAATAGACTTAAAACGATGAAACGGGTCAATTATCTTCATGTATGTAGGAACCTTATTGTACAATCTTTCACATGTAATAAAACAACAAATATTTAAAATTCATCCCAAAAGATTAAGACACATCTTGGTTTAGATTTATCATCTTTGATTCAAAACTCGAATTTTTCCAACTTTATCGTTCATCGTTCTCTATTTTGTTCTCAACAAGACTTTTGTATTTATATATTTCCATAAAACACATTGCCAAGAAAGCTTTCGTATAGCCGAAAAAGCCACCTTAAAATCTTTGCAATTCATTAAATAACGCAATGAAACAGTTTACGAGAAAAGTTACCCCCTGAAATACTTTTATTATGATTTCACATCTGAAAATGTTTCAACTTTCCTGAAGTTCCACGAGGAAATATTCTTGAAATAACCCGGGACTCCCCTCCCCCTCATCGTCTTAAACACGATACTCCAGACAGACAATGCAATCTTATGAGCTCTCATGTATAATTCACGCGACGACCTGTAGCTCCGTGCAGAGTATTGCCAATAACTTTTCATTACGACGTCGATAATGCACAACGGTTTAACATGAGAGGAGATCAAACTGAATGCTGCGGGGTATGGGATTATCATACGATCAACGCCATACGCGATCAACTGTAAAGACTTTTAGGGCGTGGCTGGTGTGTGTTTGAGCGTTTTGACAGATGTGTTCGTAATGTTCGCATTTTTCTCTCAACTTCAAAACATACACATAAACACAAATATTAAACACTTCTCTAAAAAATATATTTAATATTAAGTATAAAATACTGTCTTAAATAGTTCAAATATAGTCATTTTGATGATGAAATAATGATTGATATACTAATGATATTCTCTGTAAGTGCTGTTTACAAACATTTTATAGATTATTTATTAAATTTACTTTTGATAAATTCCGTTTTTATCAAATTTTGTAATCACGTTATTATAGCATAACTCACTCAAAATACACTTTTTAAAAGCTAGTTTCTAGCTGGTCATTTTTAACTCGTCCATGAATTCGGCGCCGACAGGGTACGCTTCGGCAGCATAAAAACTTCCACAATCGATCAGTTCTGTGACCGAGTCAAATGTATTTATTTATTTTACGCTACACTACAAATACGCTAACAGATTATTAAAATACTCCATTATTTCAATAACCTTTACTCGAAACGCTAATTTAAAAGTTTCCATTATTACTCACAGAAGCATACATCTATCTTGATAAACAGAATATTTAATCGCACCATTTCTGAAACTGCAAACATCATTTTGCAATCGTCTATGTAGTGATATCTTTTGGCAATTAATTTGAGTTCAAAAACTAAAACATTCATTGCAAAATTGAATTAACCTGTCTCAAAAAGAGGAGTGTTTTTGTCTACGTCTAACTCTTGAATTTGTACACTTGTAATATAAAGCCAGTAAAACGTGAAAGTTGCGCTCGTTCCGACGCCCCTTACAACGTTAATATGAGTGAGTATAGAGGTTTTCTCTTTGTCACATCATAGCCGCGAGTTCAATGTTAGAGTACCCTTTGTGTTCTCTCCTGCTCCAAGCTGAGCCGGCGCAATTAGTGAGTGACCCGTGTTTGCAAAGTGTCCATTCATTGCAACATTCTCATGTCCACTAACGATATTCCCGTCAGTAAAGCATTGAAGCCTACATTGCATTACTAAGCTATGAAAAATAGCATTTATATTCTGAATATTAGCATTATTTTCCAATTAAGCATTTGTAGCTTAATTTTCTTTCACAAACCAAAGGGGAATTCGTATTTAATGGGAATGATTTCAAATTATGCGTTATAGAACATTTAATTCAATGTTAGTCACGTTTAAACATTAGAATACAATGCTGAACCAATCTCAAATGGTATAGGTGAACCTTATTTTCAGTATAAATTTAGCATTTGTACGTTTTAGAATTAATAACTCACTGATTTACATTTATAACCTAAAACGCTAATTATTTTCATGCTCTTGCATTACTAAAGCCACCCTAGTTGATGAAAGATGGTTAATGATTCGAACACAGTCTGATGTCCTAAATACTAATTTAATAGTTAAAAGGAAATATCTATTGACTTAATATTTAAATTTAATCGTAAACACTTGAATCGAATTGTGTTAAATAAAGTATTAATCATTCATTACGAAAAATGCCTTGATATCTGTCCTCGAAATGTGTTGAGTCATTTGAAAACACTATAATTAGTGATATTATTATATGTCTTGTAAATTAATAGAAATACAATTGTTTTTATATTCTACACACTTAGAAAAGTAGTTTATTTTCAGTGGGGTGCATTAATTTAAAGCGGGCCAACCCAACGCTGTCGACAATGACGTCATCAATGAGTGAACAATGGCCAACCAGAGACCGGTAATATCTCTGTCAATTAAGTATAATATTTTCTCAATAAATATATATTATTGTTTAATTAAGAACGTTTTTCTTAACCGCCTGAGGACCTTAAACTTTTCTTGAAAAAAGTTTCAGCATTTTAATTATTCTAAGGTGATTATTATTTTTAAGTATATAAAGCGTTAAATTTAAACAAGTTTGAAGAATAAATTACCTCACTTAACTCTTGAATCTTAATTCGTTTTTAATTTTCTTTGTTATAACCAACGTTCTTCTATTTTTCAGAATTCAAGTTTTAAAAGATACCAAACTCAACTAATTCCCTAACGTCTTGGCTACATCTGTTTTGTTATAACATAGTTATACTAACTCCAAATCTGAATATCGGAAATCGCAAATAACAACAACGAATTGCATATTGATGATAACTTGATAAAAATGATAATCATTTAGCTAATAAGTGTAATTATTGTTGTGGATGCTAAATCAGCAAGTTCACGATTCTTGAAAACACCTCAAAACGCAATTATCTCTTTAAATAAGATTTGCTTCTCTTTCGGTTTTAATTCAGCTTTCAGTCATCTATTTCGAGTGCATAAATTGTAATCGTACTGTTTTTGCAGAGGAAAACTGAAATTTAACAAATTGTGAAGATTCCAAAATACTCCTTTTAATTTTAGAATCAAACTGTCAAAAGTTTGTTTGAAAATAATCACAACACCCATCTCTTTAATATCGACCCACGTTATCACCATATACATTTTTATAAAGTGTTGAAGTAGAAAATAATGTTTTTTGGAAAACGAAATCCTTGAGAGGCATCGAATTATTTCACGCTAACGACATCAAGCTGAAAAATTCCGTATCTGTCTACGGGAAAGGGTTAGAGATCTCTCTAGAGTGTTCCGTGGGTTTAACGGTTTGGCATGCTAAATATTTGATGCGTGTTCAAAACTGGTGAACACAAAATTTACAACAAGTCACTTTAAATTCTAAATTTCAGAAATTTAATTTTCGAAAAAATATCGAATGTTTGTTTTTGTGACCCTTTAACCCAGTGAGGAAGAATGTCGGCTATTGTGTCGCCAATATGTTGGTAGTATCGAGTTGGTCACGTGTTCTATCTTCTTTCTGCGCGAGAGTGGCGCGCCTGGTGATTGGATTAGTGTTTAGGGAGTCATTGCGGGCTGGCCTCGGTCGGCGGCTCACCCACACTCACACCTCGCTGCTCTATACGTCTCGGTAAGATATCGCACAGACTAGCAGATCGGATATTGTATTGGCCTGGATGGTTGGGTTTCTAGGCAATTGGGGGATTACTTTGAAGAGCATCAATCTTTAGGGTTTTGTACACTAATGGGCTAACTGGATATATTGTTAATCTCTACGATTTAACTATCTTTAACGGAAATTATAGAATATGCGATTCTGAATTCAGCCAAGAAACACAAGATTCTACTTCAAATTCTATAAATATAACTTGTAGAACAGGTATTAGTTATTTAAAATAGTGTTTTTGGTCTCAACCATGTCCTTTTCAATATTTGTTGTTAATAAATATCAGTGAAATGTCCAAAAACATGATTTTAAGTACTCAAACTTTTGATTAATTTATTTATCATTTTTTTTTGAGCACATCGTTATATGAATAGATGACCAATACTCAATATTGTAGTTTTTAAAATTAATATTATTTACTTTTCTCAAATTTGATTATAGATTGATTGAGTTCTTACATCGATTATTTATTTACAAAATATTTAAAAAATACTCTCTTTCGACGGTTATAATATGAAATTACAAAATTAATTTCATAAACTGATTTTTTTGTTAATTTTTACTTACATTTTGCAAACAATTAGAAAAACTTGATATTTGTAAGTTAACCCTGCATCTCCACCAAGCAGTCACCAGCTATTAAAAATAAATCCTATCGACTGATGAATGTTATTTTTACGTGACTGCGCAGTTGACATAGGTATGTTTGACTTAGAATTATTTGATTTATAGAAAGCATTTTCTCTGTTAATTTTGACAGAAGAACAAACAAACAAGCTATAATTCATGATTATAATCTTTAAGAAATGTAACAAAAAATACTTCTAAAAGGTTTTATTAATATAAGGATATTATTATGCGTAAAAGGCTGTTACATTTAACATTCAAAAACAGAATTACCTCTAACAATACTCAAAATATTTCCCCCCAAAACGTATATATTTCAGCTGTGTAATTTTATTTTGGATAACTGTGTTGGCTATTAATTACCAAGTTTATTGATTGATGATGCTTGATTTGTATTGCTTAACGTCTCATATTAATGCACTAAGACTATTCGAGACGATGAGTGGTGATAGATGAGGATGAAGGGTGAATAGAAGGGTGGAGGGGAAACCCGGTACCGGCAAGTAGCCTACTCCTTTCGAAAGGTGTCCCAAAGTACGGTGTAACCTTGACAGTCATGTAGGTTCCTCCACTAACCCGGACTGCCGAGCAGACGTCGAGGAGAACGAAGCCGTTACACTAGCTCTGGAACCCTCCGTCTGCTCTAACCAGCGGTATACGTGAGTTTCAGGGCAGAGCGGTCACCCACTCTACCCCTGACCACGCCCGAGGTTTCTTAACTTCGGTGTTCGAGTGGAAACTGGCTAAGCGACCGCGGCTAAACCACTGGCCTAGAATGATTAGAAAAGAAATGTGTTCTATATAAAAATGTATTTCGTATCACTGGATCTTATTTTAAAGATGTTACTTCCTAGACCCGGCACCTCCACCATATGTGCAATGTTTTATGAAACTACCGTATAGACATTATGTAACATATTAAGAACATTTTAGTATATAACAAATCTTTATTATACAACAAGTACAACGTTTCGGAAATTAAAAAAATCATTCCCGTCATAAGGTTATTTAAAAACAAAAATTATATTATCAAAAACAAATCAAAATAATCTATTGCATACATTATTGCAGATACTCGATTCATTGGGTGAGCGTAGCGAAGACTTCAATTTTTCTTTTTAAAATAAATTGCTCGATGTTTTCTTTGTCTGTTTTTTGTTTGTTTGTTCGCTCTCTACCGGTCTATTCCGATCTTGATGAAATTTTCCGAGGACACTTAATTAAAATATCTCTGTACTTAGAACTGACACAATTTTTTGGTAAAATCGACGTTATATTTCCTATGAAGGGTTGTATTTCTACGATTATTCCACTTTTTGTACATTTTGTCGTTTGTTGAGTCTGTGCCGAACATACAGACACTCTGATATTAATAACATTTACAGATTACCTTTGAAACCATTGAGCTAAGATATTCTATGGTTGTAAATACAAAGAAAGATAGCAAAGTTCAATCGAATACTCTTAAAACCTGTATAAGTTGTCCTCCGTTAGAATTATATTAAATGAAAACTACTGAATAGGATACAGTCTATGAAAACACACACTACAACACTACACACTTCACACATACACTTTAAACAAATAAATAAAATCCACACATAAACTTTACCAGAAACTAGATTGTACTATTTATTCACCCGTCTGGGCCTGGGGTAGAAGTTAGCCAGACCATGGCTCTGCTAATCGTACAAGGCGATTCAAGAGAAAAAGTCAACCTCGCAAATATCAGCTAGTCTAGAAGAGTATACTTCCCGAAACTAGGGGTGAGCTCTGACAGTCGTCGTCGGGGACCTCTCCCCCTTCAATTTCAACTTTCATTTCAATTCCAATTATCATCGACGATACGTGACAAGATAACACCCACTGAGAGATGAGAGGATGAATAATCTAATATAAATACATAATCTATAAAAAGCACACGTCATAATTTGATTCACTGATATGATGGAAAATAAGATACTCATAAGGAAGTGGAATTTGCAAATAAGCGAGTTGCTATTAAATATATGAGATTGATATATATATATTTTTGAAAGTATACTGGAGGAGAATTGTTGATGAGGTGATTTACATTGGTCAAGTAATGGTACCGATAAAGTACGACATATGATATGAGGCTTAACTAAAATCGTAACCATATTTGACAATTTTAGTTACTTATCAAAAGACTTAAACAGTATATAATTGCTGCATTATAGCTTAATATCTGTTTTTTTTATTATTATTTAATGTTCATTTATTTCTAATTCTTTATTATTTACATGGAGGTATTCACTAACCGAGTATAAAGCTTGACGACCTCTCCGACGACGACGACCACAACAACACGAACGATGACAAAGACGCAGACGACCGCGACATGAGAGATGAGAGTGAGTGAGATGAGATTTATATATGAATTACAAATTTGTTCTATCTAAAAAGTGTTAATTTGTTACTAGTTGGCAAGAGACTCCAAATGCAATTTAATGGAACAACTTCATGGCCTTCAAGTACTGCAATCTAATTTTATTATCGATGTTTATTGCTTGATTGGTTCCTCTACTCGTGGCTGGTTCTGGTCAGCATGGGCCCCTCCTCGACATATCCCCTAGAGGCTATAGTGGCGCATTTTGACCTAATTGTTGACGCGCCCTTAATCCAAATAAACTAAAAACAGACATTAATTGTAAGCCATCTATACTTTAAGCGTGTTTTAATGTGTTTTATTGTTTATTCTGTTGTAACAACTTTTTCACGCTAATCGCTAGTTTTTATTTTTAGAGTGTTATTCGATTATAGTATAAAGTTGTATTCGAACAAACTTTCTTGAAATACTGTCTTAAAACTTTGCAACTACAAACTGAACTCAGCTAAACTATTGAACCCAAAGAAAAACTACACATTATTCGTAACATATAGCTACGATTTCAGATGAGCACATTGCTAATATTTGCGCCATAAGTAGCGAAATCACCCTCTTTAGCTAAGTGCACGATAAGTCTTACGACATTTTGCTTCTTATTCTGTCAGGACACACCGTTATATTTTAGTGTACAAGAAAACACAGTTTATACCTAACGTACATTTATATATGAATTACAATTTTGTTCTTCCTAAAAAGTGTTAATTTGTTACTAGTTGGCAAGAGACTCCAAATGCAATTTAATGCAACAACGTCATGGCCTTCAAGTACTGCAAACTTGCTATATTTATATATATTGCTATATTTCCTATTAAAAATATCGATCTTTGGTTGGTTATCGCTCACTCGTCGATTGCGTCGGGCTCTACAGGGTTGGCTGGGTCGCTTTGATTTACTGTCCCCCACTGAAAATCAGTTATGTAACTGAGTGGGTAGACTCTAAATACAATTTATTTATTTTTATTTATTTATTTGTATATTTATTGTAATTGATCGCCTATGTATAAGCTTCTCACTCAGTTTATCTTTCAACATTATCAGTCAATCGGTTCACACGTTGTTTTTTATAGTTGAATTTATATCATCACATAACGTTCACAAACTCTTGCGGGTCGTTAATGGTTAATCTAAGTTTTGAGTTTCTGGTTATTTCGCCACGTCGTGAACAAAATTGTACGTACCTCGACGTTTCGTTACTTCTGTGGGCAACATGTTCACGAGACATTGTTGCTTATTAATAACTTCGAGGAATCGGAAACTCGTAAAAATTTGATAAAATATTATAAAAAGTGTTGTTTAGTATGAAATGAATACATATTTGATAGTCTTGTTATCATTTATTGTTGTTTATCCTTGTTATTATTATATTTTTTAACAACAAGAAAAGGCGTCGACGCTAGCAAATATTTTGCTAAAACACTTGATATCTTTGAGGAAGTCTCGTGCCGCGAGGTTGCTAAACTAACACGGCACTTGTAGATGGTTCTCCCATAAGTACTCCTTACACATGGAAGGGAAATGATTTACTGGGCAGTCTTAAATTAAATATTAATAATAATTAAAAATACAAATTAAATAAAATACAACACATAAATACTAAGATAAATACTGGCGATATATGTTAATAATATTTTTCCGTCGGAATCCCCTCTAGGGGGAAATGCATTCCCCTTTTCAGAACTGGGCATATTGAAGTAAGGACAATTTGTGAAGGGATGTCCGAGGACTGTTTAAGAGGACTCAATCTCTTGCATTCGCATTAATTATTAGGGAAAACCTCGGAAAAACCTTCAGTCAGGATTTGTCAATCTTGACGGGATTTGAACCTGGGACTTACCGAATCAGAGTCGCTCGCTAGACGCTCGGGTCAACACTGTCGATAGCTTTACATGCTTGCATGACTTACTACGTCTACTATAGTGCGTCTTTAAAAACAAGTATTAAACTCAGGAAAAGTTAGTTTTTAGTACTTTGAGATGTGAATGAAAAGTGTTTTAATATGAATAGACGTGGGTTTGGACGGACCCTATCTATCCACATTCCTCCGTCTCCCATAGATCAATGAATATTATTCAAACTTTCGCCTCCATTAATCTTGGAATGGCGCCCGGTTAGTTAAGTTATGACCAGCCATTCAGCAGGGTCGTTCCCTTCCTTTGTGGATGTCAAAATTCAAAGCTTTACCCCCCGCGTTGAATGAAGCGCAGAGCGCGGTCTCGCTGGCTCCGAGAGAGCGGAACGCAACTTTCGAGCCAGGCTGTTGACTTGAAATTAAACTAGTGTGTCAGAAATGGGCGGGGAAAAGTTTCAACTCGCCAATTCGTGGATGTAGCTTTACTTTCTGGGGGCTCAACCACAATACTCGTAGGTTAGTGTTGCGTTCTGTAAGACCCGCAGCTTTTTTACTGTACTCGCCGACGACGATTATAAAATTCAACCTCTCTTTTATACGAAACTCCGTACGTATATGTACGTTTACGAATGAGATTGTTTTGAAACCCAAAATATACTCGTTTCAGAGAATAAGTTAATTATATGCTAATTTATTTCACAATTATAACGTTTAATTTTCTCCAGTTTACTTATAAAATAGATGCACATACAAAGTTAAAACAAGAGCAAAATGTTTTGTCTTCTGTTTAAATTGTTTCTTCTTATGAGACACTTTAATTCAAATTATGATGTTAACTAGCTTAGTATAGTATTCAAGAAATTGCATCGTATAATGTGATTAAATACATAGCAGAAGCTACGTGCTTAAGCAAATTGCTTTAAATTAAAACACTATTTCGTGTTCGTTCGTATTATGTTGAAATATCGGTTTAACTCCAATTTAAAAGGTTTCATCGATAATTGGTATATAATTCATTATTAAAAGCTTATCACTCAAAGAGGAATTTGCTTTACTAGTACGGTTAACAGTATATTCTTTAAAATAAACAATTATTATAAATTATAAAAACTACTAGATACAAGTCCTGATAAAACTCACAAAAGTTTAAGATTCAAAATACAAGAACTTGTTCGTATCATTCAACTTTCAAAATCAAAGACAATTTGACAAAATATGTCATTACCATTATTAACCTCAAAACAACGATAATTTTTTTTGTTTTCAATATTAACTATTTCAATTGACGATACTTGCGTTATACAATACAACATTACTGAAATTTTAAAAAAATTCACTCAAAATGATTAAATGATTAATTGACACATTAATGTGATTCTGTGTTATTCAATGTATTCATGCAAAAACGGGGCTCTGTTTATATTGTTTTAACAATCAAATTTGATTTTCTGATAGGAGAACAACAATATTTCATTCCGATGAGAAATTTTGGAAGTACTTTGTTGTGTTACTGAAAGACGAACAGATTTTTTTAAATAAAATGAAAAATAGAAAGTGTTTAAGTCGTAAGTCGTTAGTAAAAGACCGTTCACTTCCCTTTAACAAAAAAAAAAAAACATGGATTGCTGAGTTAATAATTGTGAAATGTTTGAACAAGCGATTGATTTATCCGTCGAGGAACATTGAATAAATTGGTCGTCCATGGAATGGTAAACACGCTAATCGGAAACGGCTTTCTTAACAGCAAAGTGGAGATATCCGAAAACGATTTGGTCTAATTAAGTCATCAAAATCAAATTACGCAAGAAATGTGTTAGTTAATTAAATTTTAAAAATGATAAATGGAGCGGCTAAAACGAAATCGGGAACAGATGCTAGAACAAGACAGACGTGAACTTTGGGCATTAGCGAGATGGTGACCTCCGTTGATTAACTTATTCTGTCATTTCCAAGAGCCGACTGCTGGAGCAGAGAAAACATTAATGCGGCAAAACACATCTTTGTTTTATGTTATCATTAAACACTAATGCATTTCAATACTTTCTTTAAATTTAGTAATTTATACTTCAAAATTAAAAAATATAATTACATATTAAAGCTCTTACGATGGTGAGTAATTTTGTTGCTGATCTTAATCGAGATAATATAAGTGTGATTACATGTAGTTCTCTGGATAAATCCAATATTTGTTTGCAAAAGAGCTGTACTTAAAAAAAAATGAAATCAAGGGTTATCAATGCTTATTTTTTCTAGTTTATAATAGCGTACTTAAAATTCATTGCGTTTAAATTTACGTTTTATTTTATTGTTTTAACACATTGATGCGTTATTGGTTGCTAAAAAGGGCATTGCCCCATTCACATTTAGAGTCTCGTAACCTACTCAATGCTAATACTAATGCATTGCAATTAAATTAATTAAAAAATCATTTCACAAAAACTAAAAAAATAAAAAAATATTTTTAAAAATGCAAGGAAACCACAAACAAATAACTTAAGGTGGTTTTCAGGTTAAATGCTTCAAAATAATACACATGGATTGTTTTTAAATTAAATTAGCTAAGTAAAAAAACAAATTTCACGTAGCTTTATCTTACCAGGTTTCGTATTTTTTTTTCTTTCGAGACGACGGAGAAAAAATTACAAACAAACTGTTTATTTAAGAATCTTACAATATTTGTTACATTTTACAATGATTTTCCAAAAGCAAAAATAGAATTCAGTTTACATCTTATATTATCGTACGAATTATCGCATTAATTTATTAATACTTGAATTCTTACAATTAACGTCTGCACATGTTACACTATAAATATGATCGCGAGAGCAACAGAAAGAAGACGAGTAAGAATAAAACCTAAAACTACGAACTTTAACGTAAAACATTTGATTACAAAATTATTCTGAAATATACTCCAAACCACTCCATCTCTCAAATTGATTTTCGCAGGACATCCTACAATTTATTACGTGCCTAGCTGATAAACCACCTCAAAAGTCACCGTTTACATAATTATTATTACGGTATGCAATCATTTGTCATTTCGTGAGTGATAAAAACGGCCCCCCACAGGGCAGATGACTAGCCCGTATTGGATATGCGACGCTCCACAAAACCGTTCGGCGTAAATAATTTTAATGTGCATTTTAATGGCTGTCACATTCGTCGGCTGTTCTATCAACTTATTGGCGATTGAGGCTCGTTGTGAATTCTGACTGGTGATACGTTGTATGGGGGTATATGGGCTTCGCCTCTAGCTTGCCGTCTGATGCCAGCAGGGTAGCGGAGGTATGCGAGCTATGCGCGCTGTTTATATACGGGCGAGAATCAAGATTACGCTTTGTTTTGTTCGTGTTAATAGTGGCAGTCGGCAGGTTAATAAAATCAAGCCAGAAAATATTATGGACTGGACTTCGGGGGATTTTTATAATCTTTTATAGCACAACTGCCATTAAATTAATATAAATGGCTTCATAAACTTATGAACCAATCCATTATTATTCGATAAAAAAGTCGATTATATAAATAAATACATATTATTTCAGAAGCTATTTGACCCGGATATATATTATTTGACGAGTGTATTAAACTACTAACCGAGGTCTATATTTTTTAACACTTACTTGTGTGAATTTTCGGAGACGTCCGTCTCCATCGTCAGACACTGACACACTGGCAATCTCACTGTGTTTCCGGAGGCTTCCACCCATGTTGTTGTGCCCTAGTGACTTCTTCCCTGCCACTAAACAAAAACGTAAAGAGGACATACCACGCACTACAATGTCGATACAATATATCCCTGGATTTTCTGAAAAATTCCGTCGCATCACGAAGAAGTTTAATGTCAGAACTGTATTCAAATCATCACACACGTTACGTATAGCATAATTTCGAAAACAAAACCCAGCGATCCAAAAGAAGAGTCAAGAAATGTAATTTACACCATACCGTGTGACTGTGAACAAGAGTACATTGGGGAAACATCAAGACCAGTAAACATCCGCATAGGTGAACATAAAAAAACAATAGAAGGGAAGACAAGGATGCCATCAAAATTAAAAGATCATTTCGACGTGTGCAAGGAAAACATCAATTGGGAGGGGGTTAAAATAATCTTAAAAGAAGAGAATGCCGACATTAGGAAGAGAAAAGAAGCTGCAGTCATGTCATGCATTGAAAATGTAATTAGCCAGGCCACAAAAGAATTCAGCCCCATATGGCGCAATCTAGTCAGGGAAGAAGTCACTAGGGCACAACAACATGGGTGGAAGCCTCCGGAAACACAGTGAGATTGCCAGTGTGTCAGTGTCTGACGATGGAGACGGACGTCTCCGAAAATTCACACAAGTAAGTGTTAAAAAATATAGACCTCGGTTAGTAGTTTAATACACTCGTCAAATATAAATAAATACATATTTCGTTCATTTTTTTTTTGACTCGGTAATGGTGATGATTTTGTTGCTGAACGTCTCATAGCCATGCACTAAGGCTATTCTAGACGCTTGACTAAGACCGTAATGTAATAATAAGTTAAGTTAAACAATTCTTAATTAATACATTTTGTTTAAAGTTATCGAGCAGATGGTTTTCAAACGTTTACTGGCATTTAACCATGGGAAACATTATGTTCTGTCATCTTCAAACTCACCCTAGAAAGTTTATTTATACCTTAGCTTTAATACCATACAGACAGAAGGTCAAGTAATTAACAATACACTCTCCTCTTACCTAAATATAGAACACTTCTTGACTACACAACCCCTTGAACTATCTAATTATCGATAATGTCCGTGCATCCCATGCTTCAAACCCACACTTGAGTACTTGAAAATACAATTTTAATTATAAAGTATTACCTCTCATTGAAACCTAACATAAGTTCAACTTTTAAACACACCTTTATCTCTCTCTTATAAATATAGAATAGTTTTAAGAGTACACTTCTTGACAACCCGACCCCTTAAACTATCTAATTATCTTCAATGTCCGTGCATCCCATGCTTCAAACCCACACTTGAGTACTTGAAAATACAATTTTAACTATAGAGTATTACCTTACCTTACTTAAGTTCAACTATTAAACACACCTTTATCTCCTCTCTTATAATCATATAGAATAGTTTTAAGACTACACTTCTTGACTTGCCTATTCTCCTTAATTATTGACAATGTCCCTCATCCCACACTTTAAACCGTTGCTTGAATAATGTAAAGCGCAAGTGTATTTATAATATAAACTTATTATCTCACATTAAAGCGGTATTCATCCGCTAAACTAAAAACAAAATCATTCAGGCTAACTAGTTATGAATTTATAAGGTAACAGAAAAATTATTTGGTCCACCATCACCCGGAAAAAAATGTCAGACATGGTAATTTTTGAGCTAGGTCCTATAGGAAAAAATATCCCGTAAGAAATAAGGGGGCGATCTTTATGCCCCGTGACTTTGGTGGATTTCGATCAAAAGATTTTTTTGTCCATTATTGACGTACTCAACAGCCTTTTTTGTAAATATAATTTATTTTGTTTTGTAATTTGGGCAAGTGGTTCGGTCAAAATATGCTGAATCCCAAGACGAGGTGTGATTTTGTAATTCATATTTTAAAAACCACCTCCTGTTTTGGGTGTAAATTTGTGCCAAGTTTTAAGACACGGTGTTATAAAGGGTCGTTTAAGATTGGTACGATGCTCTAGTATCTGCGTGGAACGCAAATCAAGCAGGTAAAAGTCGATTTTAGAATTCCCCAAAACACGAATTTTCGCAAATTCAACAAAAAAAAACTACAAAAATCTCCTAAAATCGCAGTTACAAGATATTATTATTTAAACGGTTATTTAAGTACAATATATCGCTAGAGATTATGTGACAAAAAAAGTTTTGGGGGTAGTAGCCCATTTAATTCCTAACACAAGGCCAACTAATAAACACAACTTTGTCCCCTCCCACCAAAAGATATACGAGTTTTAAGAGTGCACTTCTAGAGTTTAAACCCTGTAATTATCGATAATGTCCCCGTTCTACGCCCACGCTTGAATACTGTAAAAGGCAAGTGATAACGGATGTCGTCGAGTGTCACTAAGAGTGTCAACAGCTGCATGTAACGACGCGGCCTGCCTACTAAGCCCATCTTGAGGACTCCTCGAGTAACTCCACCAGTCGCCGCCAGCAGCGCCACGAGCACCAGACAAATCACGCGCGCGGGGACTGACCGCGATATAAAAACACGAGAACTACTTTCACGGCGATAGTTTCTTCTTACTAGACTTTTAGTTTATTTTCGAGAAACAAAGATATGTTTTAGAAATGAAAGTATTCTGGGGGATGACTTTTGACAGCGATTTATTTGAAGCTTATTTAACCAACTGAGGCAGCCATCTTGATTAGTCGGTAAACACTGCCTTAGGTGTAAAAAAAATAGATATATCGATCCAGAAATGAATTCAGTTCAATAAAATCATTCAAGAAGAAAATAAAAATAAGATTTTTCGATTATACGACAGAGGTATGACGTATGCGTAAAAGCACGAGACTTGATTCAGGAGTTCACTGGTTCGAATACCGCCACCGGCAATCCTGACTAAAAGTTTTAACCATGGTATTCTTCAGTCATGAAGGCGAATGCCGGGATTGAGTCCTTTTAAACTGAACATGGACATTCCCTTTAACTCTATAGCGAGTATACTTAAGAGAATTATTATTGAAAAATAAATGCATGTTAATTTAGGTACGAACTAAGTTACAAGAACTGATTTCACGTAATTGTATACCCTTTTTTAAATAGTGAATTGTGGTAAGTATATATTGTTACACATCAATAATTACAATTGAACAATTTGTCAACTAACTTATACATCAATTAAATAATTTATTAATTTATTTTGATGTGATATGTCAATATTCTATCTACAATTTTCCAGATCGTTTGGTAAGGGCTTTTCATACAATTGTTACGTTTTGTGGTCTGGAAAAAACACTTTCGCATTGTCTAATATCACCATCTTAGCCTTCAAACAAATGAAACATCGTACTTCTTATTTAATTTTCCCGCGTAGTAGTCTAAGAAACGCATCCCATGTCGAAACTACAGGGCGTGAAATTGCCGGCTATTTACCTACTATTCTCTATGAAAACCTGCGTCCGTACGTACGCACGGCGCCGCTACGGCTGATTTAGCTGCAATGGCGCAGTAATTGACGCCGAGATATGCAGTGCTCAGCCGTGCGTTCGTAATCTCACTCGGGTGTTCGGAGACGGAGGATCCACCGAGTTGTCGACAAGGTTTTGGCGCCAAACTCTGAACTATTTGAATTCTGTGACTTTCTAATCCTTTGCGATGATTTATCATCTCATTCGTGAATAACAACTACAGTCTTATTATATATCAAACAAAGATGTAAACATCAATTTTATAAAATTTGAATTCTGATGAATGATAAAACCCACACTAAGGACTTATTCTAAGTCTCAGTATAATTCTCATTCTCAGTCTCGGTCCCGGTACTAGAAGTGTAACTTTCGGACGTTTCTTGATGGGAGTATCAACAACGGTATCATTATAAAAATAAAAAAAGCTGTAGAGTTGACACATGCAGAAGGCTGACTGATTGCGATCTTAAGAGTACTATAAAGTGTTTACATAACGTTGCAATACCAAATTTGATTCTGTACTATTTATTACTATATTGTTGATTACATCTAATAACTTATAAGATTAAACTAAGAATGAGAATAAGAATCAGCCACTTATTTTAAGCAATCAGACAAGTCCTTAGTCTCCAAAACCCTTCTCAATCGGTTGTTTTTCACTTTATGCCCGAGTTGATATTAAAAAATATTGCATTTAAAAAGAAAAAAGTTTGAACTTAGTGTGTGTGGGTTTTGTTATAATTTTAATAGCTGTTTAGTTTATGTGACGATAAACATACATAATAAATATATTCAAATGATAATTCTAATAAGTTATACTTATAAATAATACTGTAGTGCTTAAATTGTAAATATCATTATTAAACGAATGCTGATTATTCACTGTCTTAAGTTTTGAAATTATAAAATAAAAGCACTAGTTTTTAACATCACAACATCAAATATAGTGGTTTGATTGACTATTGGAACAATCGTGGGTGCAAACAAATTACATCAATTATACTTAGTTTACGGAAAACAAGTTCCCTGTCGTGTTCCGTGTTAACGAAGAATGAAAGTAAAATATTTCCTTAGTTTTTCCTGAACCACATGGTATGTTAATGGTCTGAACAGTCTTGTGCTGTAAGTAGTACGTTTGATACACTTTTATTGTAAACTTTCAGCGAATACTTTCTTTCCCCTTAGCTTGTAAAAGAATTTAAAATCTATAAAAAAACTCAAATAAATTCAAATCAAACAACAAAAACACGTTATGTTTATTTGCAATGCTTTGCATGTTATTCTCTTTCAAAAAGTAACCTTTTCCAATAAAGTTAATACATAAAAGAATCCAAGTCTTAATTCAGTTTTACTACTTGAACAGTGAAGACATCGGAACACACGAAGAGTGTATTCCTGACGACCTCTGCTTAGGCAAGCACCAATGAGGACGTCTTATAAAATCAGGCGGGGAATGTAGGGGGGGGGGTGATTTGGAAAAGTGATTCGAATGAATCGGTCGTTGGGGCGCGAGAGGGGCGGGAGAGGGGAGGGGGCCGTGATTGAAACAACCCAGCGAAAGTCCCCACCTAAGCCCCACTAAAAACAACGAATCCAATCAGGAATTTGACTTTTCGATTTACTCAATTCGTTAGCAGGTGTCATTTGTTCGTTATAAGGCGTAAGGTTTTGGATTTAAAACGTTTTATCAAACGTAACAATGTTCGCCGTGAATTAACGGTAGGGTGGTGATTTTAATACTTGCGGCGAACAGCTGCGCCACATAAAACGTATTGAATCTCTGTGTGTACTTATTCACTGATAAATTAATAAGCTATTATTTTTCAATTAAGTAGTTTCTAACAACATAATTTTTTTTTAAACAACAAACAATGTAAAACTGGTTAAACGAAACGTTTCTTGTATCGTAAATGGTATTTATTTGTTTAAAATTAGGGAACGAATTTTCTATATGTGCTTTATTTTTCCATGGTTCGTCCATATGTGTTTGTCATATCTCACCAAACAACCAAACAAGATCTCGTGTAGACATGGGATTGATTTGTTGGCATTGCCTTCTACAAGGACGATACTGAATGTTGTTGGTGACCCTTGAGTTCAGGAGAATCGAAACTGTTAACAAAATTATATGATTATTGGCATGGACCCGGCACCTCCACCAAATATTTAAAAATATAACAATAAAAACATAAATTATTAAAATACTATTTAGAATAATAGCGGTCAGTTCGCACCCTCTTTCGGGCACTTTCGTACTGGTACCCTTAACGTTTAAAAAAATGGAAACCTGAACCACCAATGCCAATACCAATGCGCGACCATCTTCAGGTGTCTAACTAGTTATGTTGCGGATAGGACAATTGTGAAGGGATGTCCCTGGGCTGTTTAAGGGCTTGCATTCGCATTCACGACTGAGGGAAACTTCGGAATTACCTTCAGTAAGGATTGCCGGTTACGACGGAATTCGAACCCGGGACCTCCCGAATCAGAGTCGCGCACTTAACGCTCAAGCCAACACTTATTATCCTAGGCAGGCAACGCATTGGTTCCTCCTCTCTATCTCGCTAGCCTCTAACACGTAGCTCGTCAGTTTGTTCACGGCCACTAAGAATACAGCTAGGAATTATAGATTGAGCTCTGTTAAACCTCGTTATTAGACTCATGACTCGTGAGGAGCCTATTATTAATTACACAATTTAACTTTTAATTTTTCTTATTAAGAACATTGAACCGTTCTTAAAATTTCATTATCGTTCAACTCGATATTTATGAAGTTTGTTTTCCCGACTTTGTTTTGTGGAACAAAATGTTTTAATGCAAAATATACATTTTATTGAATAATTGTGGTATTTTATTACATTTCTCGATTTGGTTAGTCGGGAAACACTCCCGAAGATGTAATTGTTATTATTTACTACAATTCAGAATAATAAAAATGAAACAAATGCCAGTTTTACCTAAATGAGTAGTTAAATTTTCTAGCATATGCTCAACGAAACTTTACGAAAACTCTTTCATTAAACGTACATATTAATCTGAGTATTATGAGCATACTGGCAACTTATTTAGAAGATATAAAATAATCCAAAGTCTAAATCCCCCGGAAGAGTTGGGTAGTGGGTACGCATTGCAGGTTACGACCGTTGTGTGGGAAGTCTCCAGATGGGCGAGGGAGGGGTAATAGGGGCAGAGGACAGAGGTTAAAGGGCGGGGGGTGGGGGGTCGGAGGTGGGGAGCAGTCTTGATTTCTTTACTTTGTTAATTAAATTTAATTACACGGGGCGTTAGGCAATTTCCAAGGCACACAAGAAATATTCCGCTCATTTAAGACTTACTGTTGCCAGCCTACGAGATATCCACCCGAGCCTCGCGGCCGGAAAAATAATGTACAAGTGTAAAAAGAGAATAAAATGGTGATTTATTTTAATGATGCGATTTAATTTGTATTCATGAATTCAATTTTAAATAAGAGCAGATTTTAATTTTGTAATTCTTTTGTGTAATGGTTATTCAATTGGATGAAAGGTTTTTGCCGAAAGACGAGGAAAGTGTCAAATATTCTAACCCGGCACCTCCACCAAACGACAAACTTTTTTCAAATTTGCATTTTAGTCGTCGTTTTGTACTTTTTATACCTCACATTTTTTTGAATTGTTTTCATCATTATGTAAGATTTTTTTAACTCTTATTATAATATCTTTATTGCATTTAATTTTATTTGTATAAATAAATAAATTCGCTATTAGAGTCAACAAACTCAGTCACAAAACTGATTTCCATCGTGAACATGTTATTTGTGAATCTAGAGTGATAATTATAGGTACTTTTAATTCAATTTATTTCCACGGTAATTTCTAAGCTACATTTTATTTTTAAAGAGAGTGTTATTTTAATATTAACTCACATTTTTTATTTTTTATTTTTTCGACTTTCCGATCTGATACCTCTCTATAATTGTGTAATTCGTACTATTTGTAACTAAGTTGTAGATAGATATAAGGGAGCACCGATTCTTAACATGCACCATTTTAATGTCAGTCCGGCCGTGTGAGTGTCACGTCTTACAATAAAACCTAAACACGACCTCCGATTAGCACGATCTTTGTATGGTACAAAACAAAGCTTATGTAAGTCATTGAGTACAAAATATTTTGATACCCTAAGCTAAGGGTTAGGCGGAAGGAGAAAGCACCTTTGAGAAGGTTATTTATGTGTACTTGGCACCTCTAATTATATATTTAAATTACATTAATATCGAACCCTAGTTCCAACTAAGTCGGGTATTTGGTGGGAGGTTCCCACCACATTCTTGGCTCCCCGGGCTAGACTGTTTATAATATGTATTTATATGTATTTTATTTATAATATGTTTATAATTTAATATTTGTTTATTGTATCATTCTTCGCCAATCTGTTAAATTTACTTCCTACTTTGTGTACCCTCGAACCCGACCTTTTTGCATAATTTGATGGTAAACTTAGTAAGCGTTCAGCTGTAAACATCTGTGAAAAACGTGTACTTTACCCACGCCAGCCTCAGTGGGTCGTCCTAAAAGTGGGCTACGCATCCATCCCACGATCTTCGAGTAGCCATCCCTTGAGGTCTCAAGAAAAAAATACCACTTTCAAAGATAACACGTGACGAAGACGAATGAATTGCTAGAACTCGCAAAAAACTGGTCAGTGTTGTGTTTCCCGACGAAACCGTTCCGAAATTCGTTTTACATCGTATTTGAAGAAGCAAGGGGAGAAATTTCTACAAAAAAGAATTTCTCAACAAAATAAATATTTTTTAATTATACCTACTTTTCTAGCGCTTGATTATCACTTGCAAAGACTTTTTTACGGTTTAAATCATTTTTTAATTGGATGGACGAGTTCTCAAGAACTCAAAGTACATTGAAGTTAAGTCACAAGTTAGTTTATTTATTTCAAATCTTTAAGCTGTTAATTAAGTTCAATAAATAAATGGTACTCAAATATTCTCAGTGGTATAGCTATTGGAGATATAAAGACAATTTTGTGAACTTTGTAACGAGTTTTATTCATTTTGTTTTCCAAAGTAAGGCTTTAACTTTTAGAGGGGAGGAAGGGCTTTATAATATAATCTGAGGACATTGTTTTTATTGTGATTATGTAGAACTTATTATTTATTTTATTTGTAAAAAAGTCATTAAATGTTAAATTGTGTAAAATTGAGTTATGGGTTTAAATATAATGTGTTAAAAGTATGATTACATAACTCCAAGTTTATATTCAAAAAGTTTTCATTAATGAAATCTAAAAAGTTTTGTTTGAAAAATTCTGTTAGGTAAAATGTTTTTATTTTAAATTGGACCGATTCATGAAATGCCGTTGCCTTTGTTTTTTAAAAGAATGTTGATGAACCAGGACACAATAAACTCATCACCACACAATACAACGCTGTCGAACGGCGGAGTTTTATCCAACGGAATACATCATGATATCGAGTGTTCACATACAATATACAGTTTCAAGGAGGGATTCACTGATGTGGAATACTAGTATGGATAATATGCTTGTTTTGGTCGCTTTGAAGTATCATTTTCCAGGAATATTTCACTTTTAGGGATCCTTTGTTTAAAAAATCTGTTGAATGAATTATTGATGTATTCCTTTTTTAATAGTGTGCTGGGGTATCAAAAGAAATATATGAAATTACGAATTATAATCGTAAAACTCAAGCTCTTTGGGAACAAAAAGATCTGAAGATATATATTTTTTAATTGGTAAATTGATAGGCGTGTACACGTCATATATTTTCAATTTCAATTATCTCTTTTGTGCATGAGGTTGTAAAAGAAATTTATTTTACAGAAATTATGATCTTGTTATTGTGAACTAAAAATAATAAGTACATTATTTAATTACATTAGAAATTTAACACAAACGCTTGAATATATAAACAATGAAATGTGCTCCTGTGTCTTTACTAGATTGTATTCATAGATGAATGAAAATCTACCTGGTCAACGTTAAGAAATGTCTGAAGGGGAACCTATGGAATCAGGGACTCAAACCACTGGGCTACAGCTAAATATTAGCTTAATTAAAATCAAAATTTAATTGACATTTTTAAATTGTGATTTACTCTCCAAACATCTGCGTTGCGTAGAATCAGGTCAGAAATAAGCTTAAAGTGCACAATGCACACAACTAATTTCAATTTAAATTTTTGAATCTTTATAATAAAATACACAACATTAGTTTAAGTAAATAACAAACATCTTTAATAATAAATATTTCTCAACGTTTTAGTTTCTTTTCAGCCCATGTGTATGTTGGTAACAAAATATATTTGTGTTAGAACAATAGCTTGCAGCCTATCTAGACTTGAGGATAAAGTAATACCAGCACTTCTTTTATTTTGGCCACATTTACTCTCCATTTATATATTTACTGTTTCTTCCCCAAGCCTATAACAGTAAACAACGAAACGTGGTTAAATATAACATAGCTCTGGCTTCCAGCGTTGATATAAAATCTTGTTAAGTAAAGACAGACAAAGATGTATTTTTTCATCTCCAAGGATGGAGTCGCGGACAGTACGTAAATATATCTGCGCTCGGCCGGGTATTGTGGAGCACAGCTGCTTGTCACGGGTTATGCGCTGCTTCCCAACGAAACTCACTATTGGAATTTTGTCAAACATGCAAATATTGAAGACGCCGGGAGGACGCTCCGATGAAAACAAGATAGACCTTTGGCAGAGAGGAAATGTAGCAATATTCTGAAAGTGTGACACTTCGAAGGAGAAATTTGTATGATTACACTTTCAAAACTTAATTTATGATGGTTTTTGTTGCTAAGCATATCACTCATAGCAATGCACGACTGCTATTCGAGACGATGAGTAGTGATAGATGACGATAAAGGACGATTACAAAAAAATATGCCTTATTCGGGATTCGAACCCGAGTCCTCGTAAATCCATACGCTTTGGACCAGCACCCTAATCGTATGTGCCACCGCGGACGGCCCAGGGTTTAAAGGGGTATTTAACCGCTAAACTCAAAAAATATATTTCATTCAGGCTAACTAGTAATGAATTTAGCAATTAACAGAAAAATTATTGGGGCCACCATGACCTCCCAAAAAATTGTCAAACATGACATTTTTCGAGCTAGGTCCCATCGGCAAAAATCTCCCATAAGAAATAACTTGGGGACGATTTTTATGCCCCGTGACCTTGGAGGATTTTGATCCAAAAAAATATTGGCCATTATTGACGTACTCGACAGCCTTTTCTGTAAATTCTCTATATTTTGTTTTGTAATTTGGGCAAGTAGTTCGGTCAAAATATGCTGATTACCAAGATGGGGTGTGATTTTGGAATAAATATTTTTGCGTGTTTGAGGGTATATTTGGGCACAGTTTCAAGACACGATGTTATAAAGGGGCATTTTAGATTGGTACTATGCTCTAGTATCTATGTGGACCAAAAAAGAAGCAGGTTAATGCCGATTTAGTAAATTTTCCAAAACACCAATTTTCGCCAATTTCTGGATCAAAAAAACTGAAAAATTCGTGTTAAATCACAGTTACAAGATATAATTTTTTAAACGGTCATTTAAGTGTAGTATTGTGCTATAGATCACGTGGTGAATAATTTTTGGGGTTTTTAGCCCCTTTAATGTTGGCGTTTTACACTTTATGGTAGTGGATATTGAAAGATATGTCAATTATTGTTTCGCTTTGATTTGTGATACGGGTTAATTAATCAATGGGTCTAGGTATTGAGTATCTACTGTGGTAGCTGAAGCGTCAAGCGCGAGACTCTGATTTGGAAAGTCCCAGATTCGAATCCCACCACCGGCAACCCTGACTGAATTTTCTACCCAGGTTTTCTTCAGTCGTTAATGCAAAATCAAGGGATTGAATCCTCTTAAACAGCCATCGGGCATTCATTTTCCAACCGTCCAAACTCCAATATATCTCCTAAGACACGAAGAGGGGCATGCATTGCTTCCTGGTCGGTTTTCCACGATACATTATTAAATGATTAGATATACTTGATAGCTATGCAATATAAAATGATAGAGTAAACATTATCAACTTTTGTTTTGTGGTAAAAGAACCAACCTAAATATCTAGTAGATAATACATTATCAAAATAGATTAAAAATATGAATTTTTATGTATTTGAGCGAGCGAAGCGAGCGTCTCCACTTGACTCTTATGGCTCCAATGTCTTTTTTTTTTTTTTTTTCTGTTACTGCTTCGATACAGGTCGCACCGTTTCTCTGATCGACCTGAAATTTTGCACACATGTACATACCACCTAGGCGGGTTGCTGTATAGTTTTGTGGCAAAATCGTTCAAAAGTTAAAAAGTTACATTAAAGTTAATCGAAAGTTTTTTTTTCAAACTAAACGGCGACAAAATCTGAGGTGGCCAAATCATTTAGAATGTCCGTCCGATCACGAATATGTTATTTTTATTTTGATCCGATAAGTAGTGTAGATGGAAATTACATTATAACAAAGTCCCGTTACCATGGCAACGGAAAGTCGCACAGCTTTTTTGGCTCATGATAGCGGTCAAACGGAGGCTCGGATCGAGTTGAAATTTTGACCATCCGCAAGTTTCGTTCCCGATTGAATGCCATTAGTTTTGTGGCAAAATCGTTCAAATAGTTATAAAGTTACATTAAAGTTAATCTAAAGTTTTTTTAAAAAACTAAACGGCGACAAAATCTGAGGTAGCCAAATCATTTAGAGTGTCCGTCCGGTCACGAATATGTTAATTTTATTTTGATCCGATAAGTAGTGTAGATAGAAATTACATTTTAACAAAAGTAACGTTACCATGGCAACGAAAAGTCGCACAAGAATTCTGGTCACTATGTACTGCCACCTAGAAGAAATCAAGAGTAAAATGATTTTCCCAAAGAAATGATGTCAAGGTCCTCTAGATGGCGGTGGATTTTATCCATTCTCTCCTATTTTACAAATTTTCAGCTAAATCGATCAAGACCTTAAAGACTTATTGGTATGTAACATTATGGGAATGTCGTACTCGGGTCGTGTTGCACGTACCGGTGCTCGCTCAACAACGCGTCCAACTGAGCGTTTTCCTAGTTGAAATTTCTTATTCGTTTAAAAGTTACATATTTTATGAACATGTTTGTTAATACGAGAACAACTCCATTATCGTAGCAAAGAAACTAGTGTGACGGTCTAAATATCCAGACAACAGACGTGTCCTGTTGCCAACTAAAATAATCTGTGTTAATAGTCAATGCCCGTCCGATTGCTAAGTTAACTTATACATCGACCCTTTAACATCCCTTCCCTTCACCGATCTGTAGCAACATCCCCAATAAGACGCCCCAATTCAAACAGCAAGTGTAATTCTCCCGTAAAATAAATTGCACTTTCATTTTTCATCTTTCCTCGCTCCAAGTCTCCGGAGGCTGTTGCTCTTGTGTTTAGCTTCCAACTGGGGGAGATTGTAGAAGTCGCGACAGACGCGGCCACGTAGCCCACACTTGCGATCAAGCGGGATGAAAATAACATATTTATAATAGAAAGTTTCACTCACATGAAAAGCTGGGCTCGGAATCGAATACCGACACTGTTCAGGTTTATAGCTCAAATGTTATGATTAAAATTCGTTTTATATTTTCTAATTACAAACAAATTTGGACTTTCGTGGAAGCCAGACATGACACAACTTCTTGAACACCCTTTGCACCAGATCCTTCTTCCTAATAGTGCATCTTAGTGTGTAGCTTGTTTACCGAGTTATTCTACTTCTACCGATTCTACTTTTTCGGTCCAGTATTTACAACAGTTTTGGTGGAGGTGCCGGTCCAGACAATTTTGTATTCATAGTTTTTCATACAATATGCCATTCAATGAAAATTCGAAATTCAGATAGTAGAAATTGAATTATGAGAAAATTATAATGAGAGGATTCGGTGCGAGACGTTTGAAATCTATTTTCGTTGGCTCGAATCCCACATTAGTAACGAATTTCATATTAAATCATTATAATCCACCATCATTAATGTTGTAAAAGTTCATTAAATTCATTGTCAAGCGACATATACTTTTTTTAATGTTTATTTTGCTAAATCGTTTTTAAATTTTATACCGCAAATTTGCATTTATTATTTTCTAGAACGCAAGTTTAGATTGTTAAAAATATTTCTTCCTTACAAAAATACAAAACTATTAAAAGTTTCAATAAATTAGCCCATTATTTAACAATATTATTATGTTTCCAAGACATATTTATGTAATTTATACGTGTCCACTGCAATGGTGTACTGTTATCTCTTGGCGATGTATTCTGCATGTATTTGTTGGAAAAACTAGGTTAATAGCTGTTTGCAAAGTATTATAGTACAGTAGTTGGGTGCCATTAAACTCACGTTGTGGTTATTTACTGAAAGAATGTTAAAAGGAAAATAGTCAAGCTACCATCTAGGATGTGCATTTGTTTTGGTTTTAAACTTAAGAGATTTGCATCTAAGCGTTACATTGAAAAACCGTAAGAATAAAGATTATACAATTTGGGAATGGTACGAATACATTTATCAGTAATGTAGTTGGGTTATAAGTCTGAATACGTGTAAAGATGGTTGATATTTAGATTTATTGTTTTTATATTTCAATTTAATTTGCTATGTTCGGGATATAGATTTATAATGTAATCCATACACTTTATCTGTTAAGCAACTTATTTCTGGTTAGCTACTGATTTTATTTTCGGCGTGTATGTTTTCCTGCTGCTGTAAGTCACTACATCTGAATCTTTTTTTTATTTTTAACAATATTGAACATAATATTAGATTTTCTACATTTATCATAAAATTTTACAGAAAATGCTTAAAACTTTTGGTGTTTTTGACCATTTTCAATAACCTTTTAAAATTTATTTTATAACATAAATTTTTGGTAAAGTGCTTTAAAAATGTCTTCACAATTCATTTTCACTCGATCCTGTAAAATTTCAAAGACTGAAATTGTCAAAAAAATTTGAAACTTGATAAAATGGGCATGCCTGTATCCTCTTAAACCACATTTGAAGACTAGTAATTGTTTTTAAACTTAGTTACTAAACTAACTTATATATTTCTCGTTGTTTCAGGTTAGTCCCATGTTGGTGTTGATTCTAATGTGAAAGCGTCGAACACGACTTCCAACAACATCCTAGTACCCTGGTAATGTATAAACTACAACGTGGCACTTCACGTCTCGCCGTTAAACAAGTTTCTCTAACTGTTATTGTAATGTGTGTGAATGTGAATACTCTCTTGGATGATCGTTTAGTTTTACTGCTCTTTCTTCAGCTACAAACCGAACTTTCACATTAAATTAGCTATTTCTACAAAAATACATACCATTATGCATTAAATTATACGTTTAATAAGGAAAGGGATAAATCATATTTAATACACTTAAAATAGGTTCCTAATAATTTAAAATGATTTGTTCAAGTTTTAAAACTAATTAATAATAATATGGTATAATGAATAGATTTGATATAAACGAGTCGTGGAACGTCGTGGAGGGAGTGTTCCTTTACTGTTTTTACAACTCCACTACATTAAGGACTTTATTCAGAATACGTGTATCATTTTTTTATTTTTTAGATAAGATTTTCATTTATAAAAGTTGACTCAAAGTTGCAAAAATATTAATGGCGGAAAAAAACGAGCCATTGCGTCATTATAAGCTATTGTAACGAATCGGCCAATAAGGTAATGCAAAACAGTGGTATTAACTGTGTGATCTAGAAAGGCGGTAGTTAATTCATTCATTCAAAGACATTACTCAGCTTTGCGCATTGATCAACAATGCTCTCGACCCAAATCTTGAATTCACGTGCTGTTTGCGAGGAAAATAAAGTACTACTACGAACTTTGTGCCTCAAAAGAATTTAAAATAATTATTATAATTGGTTTTAATTGCAGTAATGGTGTTTTTAAGTGTTTTTTTATCTATTAGTTCCATTAGTTCTATTAGGGAATATTCACTGAGTTCAAAGTGAAAAATAAATCCTTACTATTTCCAGTGTCGTATTATTCAATCGCGCCATCTTTACCTCCGCCCATGGCTAGTTTCGTTACTTTCTATAGCTTGTTTCCACGTAACCCAGATCAAACTTTACCTAGCACATTTTCTGCCTATCGTCCATGTTTCTACGAGGGCCGTCCCTTTGTTAACGGTTAAATTAAGGAAATTGTTGGACATTGTTCCTTGAGGGTATAAACTCGTGTCGAGTTTCACATATTCTAGGTGTAACGCGCCATTTTGCCGCCTTTAGCGTTATCACTCAGGCGTAATGGTGATATTAGCGTTCAGCGGACCACATGAGAACTGTGTTACCTGATTAGAATTATGTTACATTCCATACAAACGTTGAGACCACTTGAGGTGATATATTCAAGTGTGTATCTCGATGTAAACGTTAAGGGTCGATTCTTACATTCCTCGTTCAATTCACTCATAAAATGTTATTTTATTAAATGTTTTGCCATACATTTAATATTAACTATGTTCGTTGTGATATTACTAATGATTCATTGAATAATAATAAATACTTAAATACATAAATAATTAATATGATAAATAATCTTTTTGTGTTATCAACTTAATGGATAATTAAATTTTGGATCTTATTTACTGAAGTATTATTTGGTAGACTATTTTTTTAGATTTAAAAAAAAATTGGTTTGTTTTACGTGTAGATTGCGATTTTAACTTGTTTTTGCTTTAAAACGTAAAATGGCAGCGATTATTACTATTTTACTATTTTATTCATAAAACTAAGCACGTTAAGTGATATAAAAACCGATTTATTCAATCCTCTGTAGAATGAAAGAAAATACAAAATATCATGTCTGCCCTGTTTATGTCACAAGGAATTAAGAAATATCCGTCAAGTTATTGCTTGTGATGTGTTTAGTAGATGTTTTCATACCAAATACAATAGAAAACACTATTGTAGTTTTTAAAGATGTTTTAATTTGGTTCAAGTGTTCGTCAACAGTTTGGTCATAATGTGCTACTCTATCCTAGGGGATTTGGAGAGAACAGACCCATGCTGGGCAGATCCAGTCACAGGCGAGTGGGTATCTTTTTCCTCGTCGGAAATGTACTATTCAAGGGGTGACAACGATTGACAAAACACGCCTCTTGTTTCAAGAATTACGAGCTTATGTTTGCTAGATGGTATTCGTCTCTTTTTTGGAAAATTAATTTGCACGAACTTATACATTTTAAAACAATAGTTGCAAGTAAAATTTTGCCAAGATTTGAAATGATACAGTTGAGGAGCAAAGTGAATTTATGTATTTATAATGCGAAAATGTAGAAAGGTACATGTGTGGGTAAGGTTAGAATAGATAAAATGTTGTGTTATGGGGTGTGGGAATATCTTCTTCTGTCGGTAGAACATGGTTTGTTTAACCATTAACACCTTTGGAAAGGCCGGACTACTGTGCACCTCGAATGTTTGTGTAAATCTGTAGTCTAGCCCTTTAGTCAAGAACGGTGTCAAAAGTCGCGACTCTTCACATATGTGGAATCCCCTAACACCAATCTCGCGCTACCCCTGTGCCCAACTCTCCCCTCAGAACAGAATACATCATGACACAAGTAGCTTCCAAATCTTACAAACTGACTCCTCTAGACAACTTCAATGGAATAAATAACAAGAATGTGTACATAAAAAACAGAGAAGGCACCATATAAAATTTTGAAGCACTTAAAGTTGAGAAAGTGCTTTTGTTGTTTGGCATGTCAAACTCATGTGAAAATATGACGTTCTAAACGTATTGACGTAAGTTTCTTGTAAATATATTCATATCTGAATGAGATAAGGCTACCAGTAATTCATATAAACAGACAAAATAAAAAGGATCAATCTCAACACTTATTTGGTTGCGAACAAAAGATATTCTGCTTTATGTGGATTGTCGTAAAACAAAATTTTTAACTAGGCCGCTTTGCTAACGCTTTTTCCAGTCGCGTTGATTGGTGAGCTTTTATGGTTGATTATCGGCCCAAATATCACGAAAATATCGTATTAAAAATCGTGAAAATAATCGTGAAAAAAATCGTCAAATGTACGATTTCTATGAGAAATAATTCTTCAAATGTCTATTAAAGTATAACATATATAATTGTTAATGATTTAAGACGTTCCAATAAAGTTTTATCAGGATCAGAGTAGCAGTTTGCCCGGTCGCGGGCCCAAATATCACAAAAATATCTCATTAAAAATCGAAAAAAATCGTAAAAGTACGATAATTATAAAAAGAAATATTTGATCGATTGTACCAAAAAACGTGAAAAGTTTGAATTCAGAGATATCGAAGATCCATATAATTTTCATCAAGATCGCATAATTATACCGTTTGCCCGGTACAGCGCTAACAATCAGACAAAAAAAATTTAAAAAAATCTCCCGAGCTAATTTTTTAGGGGGTCGGTAAAATTGAAGTCTTCGCTTAGCTCATCCAATTAAAGATATAGAAAGATGGTCTAGCAAGGTCTACTAAATTTTTGCAGTGGCTTTACAGAGCTTTTACACTGCCTCGTGAACTAAAACTCGAGCAGGCAGTACAATAAAACAAAAATACATGACTAATTGTTATTGAAGTTATGATGAAGACACAACATATGACAGTTATTTTTCTCTATGCTGTGAAACAAGAAGTAGTTCTTATAATTTGAATTATATTAACATTAATCTGATCGCGCTTAAATATGGAGAAAAAGACGAATCGTGACCTTGCTGATATGACGATGGAACTCCAAAGCCACTCCGAGAAGGAACAACAAATGTTTCCACCCGTCAGTATCCAGTCGCTCCCGGAAGAAGTTCTGCTTCACATCTTCTCGTACCTGACTCTCGGAGAAGTGTGCAATACAGTGGCTCAGGTCTGTACACAGTGGGAGCGTTTGCACTGGGATCACCAGCTATATCGCCTGCCTAGTGCTCTATTGAAAAGGGAAGCCACAATAAACGACTTCTTCATTTATCTGAATCACGCAAAATACTTGGCATCCCCCCATTTTAACGAGGAGTAGATAAGGAAAACCATCAAGAAATGCTTGGTGATTTACGACGAGGCAAAACTTAATGAAACAGGCGTCGATAAGTTCGACAAAATATTTTATAAAGAAGTCATCATAAATCTCGCTCATTTGAGAATAGTAAATTTGAAGGGGAAGCCTGTATTTCCTGTATCGTTTTCACGTCCATGGAGGCTTTGCATTCAACTGGAGGAGCTAAGATTGTCCGACGGTTATAAATTTTTGAATATCAAAGTGTTTATAGAAACGTGTAGCCAACTACGCGGTACTCTGCGTGTGTTGCATGTTGGTAATGGAATGTGGAACGTAGAAACTGGAAAGGCCATCAGAAAGTGTGTCCATATAGAGGACTTTGCGTTAATGTCGTCAAAGTACCAACCCTCTAGTGAATGTCTCCTCGAGATCGCCAAAATGCCAAGCTTGCGTCGTCTCAAGTTTATATGGTGTTGGATTCAGACCGAGGAAATGTGGATTACCATGATTTCTAATTCATTAAAAGACCTCACTTCACTTGACCTTCATCATTGCAACTGCAGTGACAACGTAGCCGTGGCCATAGGTGCCAACCTGAAGAACCTTACCGAGTTGTTCTTGCATCCGAGTTACGTTGAACACTCTATCACCAACGTAGGGTTGGCAGCCATCATAAAGGGATGCAACAAGCTGACAAGACTTGGGGTTCAATGTGGAGGGGTGCATTCCGTGCATTCCATTGAGTCAGCCATCATGTTGATACCAGAATATTTACCGGGACTGAAACATCTTGCTCTGATTTGTGCAACTATGTGGAATCGATTGGAAAACTCCACTCAAGAAAGAGATGCCGGATCTTGTCATTCAAGTGAAGTTTCCGCGATACAAATATCAGCTGATTAAATGACATTTTTAAACAGACAGCTGACATAAAATATGTAAAGAAAATGATATGAATGTGAAAAATAAACGTACAAGTGTAGATCACTCTTTAATTATTGATAGTCAATTTTTAATTTATGTTTTTGTGGGAAGCCTGCACAGGGATGCCCGTTTTCAGTTGTGTAAATAGGTATGATGCGGATATGACAGTTGTGAAGAGATGTTCAAGGGTGGTTTAAGAGGACGCAACCCCTTGAATTCGCGTTAACGATTAAGAAAAACACCGAGAAAAACCTTCAGTCAGGATTTCCGGTCTAGACGGGATTTGAACCCTGAATCTCCCAATTCTGAGTTGTGTTTTTAATGCTGATTTCACCTTTCATTTCATTTCATTTATTCATCCACAATCTTACAATCAAAATAATGTTAGTACAAAATTATAGTGGAGCCTATTTAAATGCATGTAGAATGATCAGTCAATTTAACATCAATAAACAAATTAAACAGTATTCAAAACATTACAAAGCAACTTAAACAGTAACAAATAAACAAACAACTTACACGTTCAAATGAATAATTTTACTAGGAAGCTTCGCAAACGCCTTTTAGGCGCGTGTCGGATGAGCGTAATTGTTTAAAAACCAAAAAAGCGTAAAATTGCGATTTGCAAATAAAATAATTATTCGATTACGCTCAAATTTTACACAAATATATTTATTCATAGAATTAAGGTTCTGTGAAAAAATCATTGTAATCGGATAAAGAATGTAGGTGTTATAAGTTGAAGAAATTTTAAAAATCGAAAAAAATCGTAAAATTGCGATTTTCATCAAAAAAAAAATCGATTGCGCTCAAATTTCACCCAAATAGTATTAATTCATAAAACTAGGGTTCTGTGAAAAAATCATTACAATCGGAAATAGCATGTAGAAGTAAAAAGACGAAGAATTTTTTTAAAAATCGAAAAAATCGTAAAATTTCGGTTTTCATGGGAAATAATTTTTCGATTGCGCTAAAAAACGTGGCAGTTCTAAGTTCAGAGATTTCGAAGGCCTCCTCAAAATGTCATCGCAATTGGAGTATCGGTTTAGCCGGAATCGTGTTAACTAACAGAAAAAATGTTTTTGTTCTCCAGTGTAGTGAAATGGAATCTTCGCTTCGATCGCTACGCTCATCCAATAGAACTAAGAATTGAGGACCCGGCACCTCCACCAACAATGCTATTCTTATCGAGTTTCAAATTTTCTCGCTGTACCCGGCACCTCCACCAATCGCGTATCATTTTTTGTTTATGTCAGAATACTTGTGTGTAAATACAATTTAGGTTTTTTTGGATGAGCGTAGCGAGTGAAGCGAAGATTCCATTTCACTTCACTGGAGAAAAAAATCCGTAGTGGTTTTTTTCTGTATTTTTGTGTGTATAATAACACGATTCCGGCTAAACCGATACTCCAATTGCAATTAAATTTTCTGGAGGCCTTCAAAATCTCTGAACTTAGAACTGCCACGTTTTTGAGCGCAATCGAAAAATTATTTCTCATGAAAATTGCAATTTTACGACTTTTTTCGATTTTTTAAAAATTTCTTCGACTTATAACACCTACATGCTTTATCCGATTATAATGTTTTTTTCACAGAACCTTAATTTTATGAATTCATATATTCGTGTTAAATTTGTGCGCAATCGAATAATTATTTGTTATGAAAATTTCAATATTACGATTTTTTCCTTTTTTTAAATTACGATTAATTAAAAAAATTTAAGTAAATTTTTTATTTAATTTAATTAAATTTAAAAAAAATCTTCAACAAAGTAATTATTTTTTCACCGAACATCAGAAAATCCGCATAACACATGGCAGCTCAATGCACCAATTACGCTCATCCAACAACGCGACGGGACTTAAGCGTTTTCCTAGTCTATTTTTCTTTCTTTTTTTTCTGTTTGTATTGTTGTGTGTTTGTTAACACGATTCCGGCTAAACCGATACTCCAATTACGATGGAATTTTATGGAGGCCTTCGAAATCTCTGAACCTAGAACTGCCACGTTTTTGAGTGCTATCGGAAAATTATTTCTCATTAAAATCGCAATTTTACGATTTTTTTCGAATTTTAGAAAAATTCTTCAGCTTATTACACCTACATGCTTTATCCGATTTTTATGCATTTTTTCACATAAACTTAATTTTATGAATCTAGGTATTCGTGTAAAATTTGAGCGCAATCGACAAAATATTTCTTATGAAAATCGAAATTTTACCTATTTTTTTCTTTTTTAAAACAATTCTACATGCTACCTACATGCTTTATTCTATTGGAATGATTTTTTTTACAGAACCTTAATTTTATGAATATATACATTCGTGTAAAAATTTGTGCGCAATCGAATAATTATTTCTCATGAAAATTTCAAAATTACGACTTTTTTACTTTTTTTAAATTACGATTTATTGAAAAAAATTTAAAATTTAAGTTAATTTTTTATTTTATTTAATATAATTTTAAAAAATCTAAACAAAGTCATGATTTTTTCACAGAACAACTGAAAATACGCAAAACACATGGCAGCTTAATTCACCAATTACGCTCATCCAACAACGCGGCGGGACTTCAACGTTTTCCTAGTGTAAATCAATCCAGAAATTAAAAATCCATCTCAGCGGGGTGCACTTACATAAAATCTATTACACCTATACTGGAGTGTTTCCCGATTAATGAAATTGAGAAATACAATTTAGGTTATTAAAATTGCACATGCAAAATCTTAAATGTAGGTATACACTAGGAAGCTTTCAAACGCCTTTTTAGGCGCGTTGTTGGATGAGCGTATGTTTTTTAAAGGAAAAAAGCGTAAAATTACGATTTTCATGAGAAATTAATTTTCGATCGCGCTCAAATTTCACACAAACATTAATTAATTAAGGTTCTGTGAAAATATCATTACAAAATGATGAAGCATGTAGGTGTTATAAGTCCAAGAATTTTTTTAAACGAAAAAAAGCGTAAAATTTCAATTTTCATGCGAAATTATTTTTCGTTCGCGTTCAAATTTCACACCAATATATTAATTCATAAAATTAAGGTGCTGTAAAAACATCATTACAATCGGATAAAGGTGTTACCCCCCCCCCCCCAAATACAATAAAAAGAAAAAAAACAGCAGCCAAGCTCTCCTTCAAAAGCCTTTGGCTGTGAATGATGTGAGATATAGCATTTGCGCCAATCTTTTCATTCTTCCTCCCTAGTATATCGCGATTGAAAAGAAGTGAGATCATTTCGCCTGTTGACGAGCGCCACGCCAACCATTTTCGTGGTACAAAAAGTAAAAATGTTAAACTCAAAATCATTGCCATTGAATTTGGTTTATTATGAGAACTTTAAAAAGTCAATGGCCAAGTATTTTTTTATTTTTAAACTTTTAACTACTACGACTCGAAACAGTTGAAGTAACACTGCCACACGATTAAAAAATGCAGTTTCAAAACCCGGATTCAAACATTCTTGCTACCAACAAATGCATGGCATTGTTAAGTTTGTTTTGACTTGACAAATTTTGATAAAATGTAAGAGAATTCTTTGACTTTGATTTTATCACTTTCAATCCCTATCATAGAGATTCCTAAAGTATTGAAGATGACCACAAGTTCTAGCATCCAAAGTCTCCCTCGAGAGGTCCTCCTCGAAGTGTTTTCATACCTCAGTCCCTCAGTTCTGTGCGAGACAGTAGCTAAGGTATGTACGGATTGGGAGGATGCATGTAAAGACCCGTTACTCTACAAGACGCTCGAGTTTAAAGGAGGCGAGGTCAGCATTGACACGGTCATCGAACTCCTGAGGCGAGCGCCGTTGCTCAAGGAACTCCGACTAATTGACCAGAGATACGTCAACAGAATCTTAGAGCAGGTTGGCCAACACAACCACCAGATGCGTGTCTTGGATTTGGATCGGTCCCTCAAATACTGCCAACCCAACTGGATTGAGACTTCTATTATGAAGAAGATGACACAAAACTGTAGCAATCTACACACTTTGAAATTAAATGGCTATTCGGTAATTGGAGAGTTATTTTACAAATCCCTTTATTGTCTCTCCCATCTTAGAGTTGTGTATTTCACAAACAGCAAAAATCCCATCCACCGAGCAGTGTCGCACCTTGTCAACAATTGCGTTGATCTCGAGGACCTTCAGATATACAATACTTACGATGATTATATTTTATCCGACAAGGAGATCATAGCTTCGTGCGAGCGGTTCTCTAAGACACTAAGCTGCCTAGCTTTACAATCTGGCGACTGGTCTGTAGATGCTTTCAACGCACTGCAGAAGTGTGACCACCTAGAAGAGTTGTCTATCTACCACCCAGACATTGTATCTAAAAGCGGTTTGCACGTCATCGGATCGATGCCCAACCTGTGTCGTTTGCAATTCATAGAAGCATATGGTGACTGTTAGGTCGATGCGAATACCTGGATCCAGTTGTTTGGATCTGGGACCTGGACGAATCTCGTGTCGCTTAAGTTTACTGACTGCGAAATCAACGGCGCGGTGGCAGAAGCGATCGGCTTGCACCTCAAGAACCTACAGATTTTTTCTATTGATACATGGTGTGCAGAAATTACCGTAAAGGGGTTGGAAACCATAATTAAGGGATGTTCGCAACTTCGAGATCTGCGTCTATGCCTTACAGAAATGAGCCATATAAATGCAATTCTTCCGATCCCGGAGTACCTTCCTCGTCTTAAGAAGTTGTTTATCGATCGACATTCCAAGCCCAAACTGGAACATGTAGCCCAAATAAAGTCACTAATGCCAGACCTAAAGGTAGAATACTGGGATACTGACTAGTGATGTTTCTCTTGGACAGAAGTTGGGTGCTGGCTGACAAGTTGACGCATGCGCAGATGCCGTGGATAATCACTAGTTTCACGAGCACTCTAGCAAAAAATTGATTGTGTGTCATCATGTTTTATGATCATCAGTTATTTGATTTCGTCCTATTATGTGTTACAGTTGAATTGTTTTGAATATATGCTAATTGGATATTTGTATAGGCTTTTCATGTAATGTGGGATTTGGGCAAGAGCAAAAAAGTTAAAATATTAGAATAATATGGTTATGAGATCACAAATTTTTCCGTATCAAAATATGATTTGCATCATATGTTTAAAAGTAATTAATAATTAGTGTAACTTTATCTTCTAATTTTTGCGAGGATAGTGAACTCTCGTGTGGGATCGTCTTCTTCTGGTAGGCACAGATATAGTTTGACCCGGAAAAAAGTTGGCCCTACAAAGATCAAACAATTTTTTTTGTGTCAAAAATTCAATCACACAATGTAGTCAAAGTCGACAAAATCGGACTTTGTTAAAGACGCTATTTGTACAAAATGACGTCTTAATTCTACACATTAACAACTGATTTTTTAATGTTGACTCCTCGTTCATAGATACGGAAATTTTATAAATTACTTTTATTATTCCTGATAAAATTGTCATTAGAATAAAACCAAATACAACCGGAAGTAGTAGTAAATATTGACGTAAGAATCAATTTAAATGAAAAGCTAAGTGTTTTACTGGATGTTAAGGTATTATTTAATTAATTAATATCGAGCCCTATTTCCAACTAAGTCGGGTAGGGGGTGGGAGGTTCCCACCACATTCTTGGCTCCCCGGGCTTATCAAAGCCGGCTAGCCATGCCTGACGCTTCTCCCACATCATCTTTTTCTTCCTCTGCATCATCTACTTCACTTTCTTCCTCTTCACTGTCTTCTTCCTCAGGGACCTCCACCAGTTTTTGCCATATTTTTCGTTCTTCCCAACATCTTTCCTGGTTAACCCTTTCCCAAGCTGCATTTCTCCTCTTCAAATCCATTGCTATTACTTCTTCCCATCTCAGTCTGGGCCTCCCTTTGTTCTCTGTTTGTGTGTTCTACGTTTTGTTCAAACTGCATCTTCGGAATCCTGTCCTTCTGCATCCTCTTCATGTGTCCAAACTAATCCTCAGCCTTTCTTTTCCTAAGCTTAAAGTTTAAACTCTTACTCCCAGTTCTTTCCTTATCCTCGTGCTCCTTTTAATTATAATTATTATAATATCAAAAATTCTTACATACTTGTGCAAGTCGTTCATTTATACATTAAATTTTATTTATTACAAGAATTTTATATGCTTAAACATTTCGTAACATAATTGTCAACAATGTATACAAAATTAAACAAAAACACTTAATTTTTCATTTAAATTGATTCTTATGCCAATAATTACTTTCAAACGTCACTTCCGGTTGTATTTTATTTTATTTTGAATTCAATTTAATCAGGAATAATAAAGGTGCATCACAAGATTTCTGTATCTATGAAGGCGGAGTCAATATTAAAAAAAAAAAAACTATAAATGTGTTGAATTAAAACGCCATTTTGTAAAAATAGTGTCTCTCTCCATGTCCGATTTTTGCCGACTTCGGCTAGGTAATTCGTGTTTAAACATTTGACAATGAAATGAGTTTCATCTTTGTATTATTTTTCCTCGGCTTGTGCATTGTTCTACGTATATAAATGTGCCTATGATTTTTACATCAATATTTACAACTACTTCTGTTGGTTACTTTCGGTTTTGTATTTGTATTATAAGAAAATTTTAAAAAGAATAATGAAAGAAAGAAACAATTTTTGTATCAAGTGTAAGATTAAGACGCCATTTTGTACAAAAAATGGAGTCTATCCCAAAGTCCGAATTTCGCCGACTTTGGCCAAGTTGTTTGTGACTTGTTTGTTTACACAATATAATTTATTTCATTAATTTTTCTACTATTTTCTCCCCTGTGTGTGCATTTTTCATCGCAAATAAATGTGCCTATGGGGTTGGCACAAAAGGTGTGTTTCACCATGAAATGCATTGGAATACCGACAATGTTGGCTCGAGCACCAAGCGCGCGACTCTGATTCGGAGGTGCCGAGTTCAAATCTCGTCGAGACCGGCAATCTTGACTGAGTGAAGGTTGTTTCAAGGTTTTCCTCAGTCGGTAGTGCGAATGCAAGGGATTGAGTCCTCTTAATTAAACAGCCCTCGGATATCTCTTCACAATTTGCCTTATTCCAACATACGTAGTTAGACACCTTAAGAGGGGCATGAATCCCACAAAAATTATCAAAAATTATATCACCATTGGAAAGACACAAAAATTATATCACCATTGGAAAGACAGGACTATTGTACAGCTCGCAGTTGGCAAATAGCTATTCGCTCGGAAATGAAGTATCTGACGTGTATGAAACTTTGCACTATATTCTAAGGATTATGTATATTTTGCGTAAATAAGAAAGAAAACAATCACGAATATGGTAAATGTTGGACTTTTTAACAAAATCCAAAATCCACAATCGTGAATATTATTTTTTCTGGATTTTTTTAAAATAAATGTTTGAAAAGTTTGACTTTCGTGCCACTCATTCCTGTATGTTTGACATTAATTAATGCGGCTCTGTCGACTCCGACGCCATCGACGAGCAAACAATGGCCAACCAGCGCACAGTACTTGAAACGAGAACGGCTGGTTGGACACGACTCGATCTTGGATCTTTTAAAGTTAGAGGTCCATCATTTCCCGAATAAAAAATACCTGTTAGACGTCAGAATACGTGTCATTTAGCACACATAATTTTTTAAAATAATTTTACCAGGCTATATTTTAATGAACGCACATCCTGAAAAATGTTCCCTTTAAGTTTATATTAGACATTAAGATAAGTACGGTTTATCAATACATGATTAATTTGTTCAAGTTATTTTTTTGTCAATGTGCTATGCTCTGAGGTATTTAAACTTAAAGGGACTTTGTTTTAGATTTTAAACATTCTCCTACCTCTTAAAGTGGGGCATACAGTCTGTAGAATGTTCTAAGCTATTATCAGAAGCCCAACCGAGAATGAGCTACGCTGGTGAGACTCAACATCGCAGTGCTACGGAATGTAATCAACGAAAATGTTTTTTAGGAGCATACATTTTTTAAATGTGTAATGTAGACAAATTCCAATTCATTAGAAATACCTTCCGTGGAATTACTCAGTAAGAGCACATTCCTCGACTAATGAAATCGATGTTCCTTGAGCAATGCTTTAATTCCGGAAAGAAATTACTCTGCTTGGTCTCCCTTTACTCTGTTACATAAACCGGCCGGCAAGCTTGCACGTTTACAATGATGAACACTTAACCTTGTACACATGCACAATTACATGAACGCTAACAAAAAGGCAAACGCTGAACTTGTTACCAAAACATATTAACTTGCTATGCATTGTCGTTGTCAAGCTAATATTACTGTTTTAAATCAAACATTACTTAAGAGGGAGGGATAGTAGCGAAATTAAAACCACGCGAAAATACAGTTTTTTTTCGTGATATCTCGAGAACGATACAAAATATATAAAAACTAATTGCAGACAGCTCTGTGTTTTTTTGAGAACTATAGCCTGTACGAAAAAATATTGTAATATGATGGTAATAAAGTTTTTTATTTGATATATTGAATTAATTAAATGCATATCTTATAGAAACCGCACCGATTATTATATTTGAATATTTTTTCTTGCATTATATTGTTCTAACAAAACCACAGAGTTGTCTGCAGTCAGTTTTTTAATATTTTGCATCGTTCTCGAGATATCACGAAAATACTGTAGTTTCGCGTGTTTTTAATTTCGCGGCTATTCCTCCCTCCTCTTTACTACCAATCATTATTATATCCGCATTTATGCACTAAGTTTCATTTAGTTGTGCTCCTTTGTTTATAATTTTTTATAACTAATTAGGATAGAAATTCAAAAAATAAATAATCTTACACAAATAAGTAAATAACGCTTACGAAGACGAAGACGAAGACGAAGACGAAGACGAAGACGAAGACGAAGACGAAGACGAAGACGAAGACGAAGACGAAGACGAAGACGAAGACGAAGACATTAACGGAGTGGCATAATTCTATTGACAGTATACACATTAAACAAACTCGTACACCCTCAAGCTCATACAAACTAGACCCATACACCGATCTGTACCGACGTTCATTTCTCTCAAGTGATTATTCTCCAGTCAGGCACGCCTCGTCTGCACTATTCCCAAGTTGGCTTGCTAGTGACGCCCGTAGTTGAGTTAATGTCTTCATTTGGATGTTCGCGTAAGGCCGGTAGCACGTTCAACGTAAGGCCGGTAGCACGTTCAACGTAAGGTCGGTAGCACGTTCAACGTAAGGTCGGTAGCACGTTCAACGTAAGGTCGGTAGCACGTTCAACGTAAGGCCGGTAGCACGTTCAACGTAAGGCCGGTAGCACGTTCAACGTAAGGCCGGTAGCACGTTCAACGGGCCTGTTTTGCGACGATAACAGAAACCAATTCCACTTTCTTTGATATTATTTGACAAGATTAAGTTAATTTTGCCTATTATGAAAAAAGCAACAAATTTTGATGCCTTGAATGGTGATCGACATGTTTAGGAAAAAAAGTGTTTTTTCATTAAATACCTATTTTTGAAGGAAAAGCCTTTGTCCGTGTTATGGTGTTTCGTAAATATTCTGCAAGACTGATTGGGAGAGAAATCTGAAAACGTTGTAGAAACGGTTTAAATTCAAGCTGCCTGATCTAAAATTAATATGCGAGATGATTGGAAAAGTTCGAATTTGTTCGCCCGATTTATAAAATAGATTGGCGTGCGTGGTTTCCTGTGAAATGATTGCGTCGGTGCAATTCAAAAGAACCGCGATAGCTCGCTGAGTAAAATATCGCATTTCGTTGCTACCAAGTTTAGTATCGTAAATTACTTTTTTCCAAAATGTATCAAGAATACAAGTAAAATATGTGTATTTCTTTGCAATTTAGATAATTTTCAGTGCTTTAATTTTTTCAATCCCTCCATCCCGAGTAGGCTACAAAAATAAACTATCAATGTTTGTTTTTTGGTATTCCACGATGAGTTTTGCCTCTAATACTAAAACAAAATATCGAACGAATAAAACATATACTTATTCATTTTTAACCATACTTCTTATATGACAGTTTTTCTGGACCGGATGATATTGAAGGAAGGGCTGGAAGAAAATACAAAATTATCTGTGAATATATTACGAAAAAAGACCTAGGAGTCTTTTTACTAAAAGTGGCACGACAATAGTCGACCGAAACGACGACTTTAGTGAGAATAGCAAGTGTTAACTGCCACCTCGGATTTTTATCATACCAAATTTTATAGTAATTACTTGTAAATAATTGTTTATTACGTTAAGGAAACATTGGCAGACGGCATTAAAAATGTTAGATGTGTAATTGTTGCCGATACACAGTTTATAAGATAGGTGCAGTCAGATGCGTGACTATTGTGACAAAAGTTGTCGTTTCGGTCTACTGTTGTCGCTTGTCGCCGACGACAACTTTAGTAGCCCTAACAAATGTCACGCACCTAATATGCTGTGTATTGGCAAAATTACACAGTGAACATTTTTAATGCCGTATGCCAATGTTTCCTTAAATGTGCAATTACCCCCAAAAAATATTTTTTACCACATAATCTATAGCATCATTCTACACTTGTATGACCGTTTGAAAAATTATATATTGTAATCATGATTTCCACATAGATACTAGAGCATCGTACCAATCTAAAATGGCCATATATTATAACATTGTAACTTCAAACTGTGCACAAATAGACACTAAAACCAAAAAAATAAATGTATTCCAAAATCACAACCCTTCTTGGTAATCAGCATATTTTGACCGAACTCCTTGTCAAAATTACAAAACTAAATATAGCGGTTAAACATAAAAGGTTATCGCGTACGTCAATAATGGCCAATTTTTTAAACCAAAATCCTCCAAGGTCACGGGGCATAAAGGTCATATCCATGTTATTTCTTATGAGTGATTCTTGCCGAGCGGGACCTAGTTCGAAAATAACCATGTTTGACAATTTTGGGGGGATCATAGTGGTCCCAATAATTTTTCTGTTACTTTGTACATTCATAACTAGTTGGTATGAATTTAAATTTATTTTTTGAGATTAGCGGGTGAATACTCCTTTAACGTAATAAACAACAACAAACAGCAAATGTAAATAATTCAATATTTTATTTGGTATGATGAAAAATTCTAGGTGGCAGTTCTCACTCACTAAAGTTGTTGTTTAGGTCAACTATTGTCGCTTGTCGCTTGTCGCTGCCGATCTACTGTTGTCACAATTAGTAACTAGCCACCCAGGGTAGGCCTACAACCAGTGCGCGCGTTCAAATCCTGGCCCATAGGACGTCATCACAGAGTCTAAATCTAGCCCCAGATTCGTTTAAAGGTGACATAATATGATTTGTCACCTTCCCCTTTCAAAAAGAATCTGATAACATTTATTATGGTTATTATTCTAATGCTCGAATAAAAATTCAATCACGATCAAAAGTGTATTAATTTATTCCAGTGCGTGATATGACACTATTATTTGTGCCTAGGAAATCAGCTAGACCGCAATCGATTAGTGGTGCATAACGTAATAACTCTGATTATGTACCCAATATAGACAAGACTCCGTTGCAAAAAAAACTCAGTGTTTAAGAGGGCACTTCTGCACAGAAAACACAAAACATCGCTCACAAAAAAAGCTTTAAATGCCAAACAAATAGAGCGAGTAGACTTTAGTTACTCTGAATTGTATAGAAAATTTAGATTTATGCTCATTTTCTATTCTATTTGCAATATCTTTGAATGCGTTTGAATGCGAATATTATAGAAAATGCACTTGCTAATCTACGTTTACCTCTAAGGGTAAGCATATCTAAGCAAATATATAGCTCATTTAAGAACCTTGTGTAAAGCATAATAAAGCGCATACCTTGAATCGTCAATCTCTGTTTTTTTCCGTAACACATTCATTACTTAAATGTGTCACGAGGTTAGCAGAAAATACTAAAGAGCATAGCTCCAAACACATGGTGACTGCCAACCTGATAAAAAAATTGAAAAAAATTGAAAAGACAACAAGAAATATGGACAACATTATAACAATCATTGGAAAAACTATCAAACATGGAAAAAAGGTAAAGAGATACAGAGTTAGGTGAATTTTTAAAGAAATTAATCAGTGAAAAGTTACTTAAATTAGTTTTTTTATGAAAAAACATGAGTTCAGAGGGAAGATATACATGTACACAAAATGTATATTATTTCATTTATTATGCGAAAAATATAAAAACATATCTGCAGTTTTGAAAAGAGCCCACCTACTTATTGAAGTTACCCTATGTGTATCGGGTAGTTAAATGTTCACCCTGTTTTAAGGGTGGTTCTCATCGAACTCGGGAATAAAAGTTAAAAATAGTGATCTCTACGGGATTGCATTTTGGCCATTTTAATTAACAATATTTGGTGTGGGATCAAACGAATATAAAAATATACACATTACAGGTTTTATCATAATAAAGTGATCGTTGTTGGTAATGCTCGGAGCGTTGTGTGTGGGGGGGGGGGGGGGGGGGGATACTTTGATAAAAAATGTGATTGGTTATCGATTTTGTTAACACGTTTTAAGCGTAAAGAATAATCGTGCACGAACTGATACACCGTTGGGAAAAGTTGGTCTTCGAGTTGAGAGCGCAATGTTTACTTGCTTTTAAACGTATCATGAGCTACTAAGGTGTTCTGTGACCAAACCAATACGTGTGGATACATTTTTTTAAAACATAATATGACGAAAGTAATACTTACGCTAACGATATGACTTACATTTTGTATTTTGATTCGATATGTTTAAGTGGGAACATCAGGACACATTTTGAATTTGGCAAATACTAGTGCAGGAAACACCCGTCGCATATGAAACTTTGCAAAGTTGTGAAAAAAAGATTCGTAGACAGCCCTACAGTCGTAGATTGTCAATATTTTTTAGTGATGTCAGAAAAAATTCAAGAAAATTTGAATATTGGAATTTCGAACAAAATCCAAAATTAATTATAAATTAATTAATTATTTAAAAAAATATTTTAAACATATTGTAAGAAAAGTGTGACTGAGAGTTCTTCGTTTCCACTTCCGTGACAACTGAAAATTTTCAAGCAGCTGTGATGCATGTCCTTTTAATTTGGAATTGTCTGGGGGGTGAGACTCGACGCAAAATCCACGTGGTTTGGTTCATTTCCGTGCTGTATTCCGACAATCGGTAGACTCAACGAATCTTTCGATTCCGTCTGCTATTTGGTTGACGGAAACACTTTCCGACAGTCGTAAATTTGTAAACAACAAAATCCTCCATTTTTATTTCGATAACTTAGCATTATATTTTGCTTAAATACCGGAATATTTCGTGATTTGTTGGTCCACAGTACACTTGCTTGACTCTTTATAAGTTGTTTATTGTTGCACAATACTTTGTTTCCATTATTGTTATTATAAACATAGTAATTAACAAACATACCTTAAATTTGACGATGTTTGTGTACACAAGATAAAAAACCAAAACACGGCTGCACAAAAACTCACTGCCTTATACATATGTGGCTGGCTATTTTCTTCTTACATAATCATGGCGGTGGATTTTATAACGAAGCTTCCGATTGGCTAAACAATGGTAAAATCCTTGCCACAGACGCAAGTCACAGAAATGCTTTCGAAAATCGGAAACGAAACTCGAGTCTACCGAATGTCGGAATTGTTTCTTCATGGACGGAATCAGATTATTCAAAACCACGTGGAAGTTGAGGCCCGTCGAGTCTCACCCCCTTGAATACTTGTGTTCAACATAAAGCTATCACATTCTCTCTAAACCAAAGATTATAAATTGAAACTAGTAGAACAGGTATATTGTTAAATTGAAATTATTTAGACGTACACTGTTCTTAAAATAAAATATTTATTTTAAGAACAGTATAGAATAATATAAAAAATAAACAATAAACTATTTATTTTAAGAACAGTGTACGTCCAAATAATTTCAATTTAACAATAAACCAAAGATGTTGGAATAGTGTATTGTAGGTCTAGATGGCGCATGAGCGCTGCTGTACCTATTGCTAATTTGCGGCCGGCCGGCGGCCATTGTGGGGGCAAATCAAAATTTCAAATGATCTTTACACATGTCATACTATACATAATAATGTCGAATAATACAGATATGTTTGACTTAAAATTAAGCTTACCCAATAGTTACCCAATAGTTAAATAGCTATAAATACCTAAATTGAGTAGGGCCTACACGGGCATTGTGTAGGCTCGGGCGCACGGATGATTTGACCGACTTAGGGAGACACTGTCATGTAAATGCCACCAAAATGGCAAAATGGCGGCCGTGAATTTGCAATAAGTTTCCGTGAACGGCCGCAATGGAGTGCTAGGTCCTTGAACTAAACATACTGATGTAAGCTTATTTCAAGCAACTGTGATGCATGTCCTTTTGGTTTGGTGGTATCCCGTACCTGACTTATTCCCAATTATTGTATTCGACATAAAGCTATCACATTCTAACGAAACAAACTGATGTAAGCTTCTCCCCCATAGGACAACAGCTGTGAACAATTTCAAGCAAGGTTTGGTCGTATCCCGTACCTGTCTTATTCCCAATAACTGTATTCTAAACGTACTGATGTATTGTAAGCTTCACCCCCATAGGACAATTGCTGTAATTTAAACGTGTCACATCTTTATCTCTTGCATTATGCATCCAAACTGTGTGTATGCAATAGTCTTAATAGTATGCAACCTACGCCACACCACTCAAGGTTATACCCGATGGTTTATGTCGCAGAGTCGCACACTTGTACATTCCCCGCCTGCTCAGAACGTGATACGACGCATTCTGTTTGCGAGAGAGCCTAGATGCGACAGAGCGTTTAAATATACATAGGCCGAGCCTACGAGTCCCGCTCTCGCCCGCCGCCGGCCCTTACATGCATATTCAAACAAGTTTACTGCTTTGCCTTTTTCTTTTCACTCCTACAAACATCAAACGGCCAGATTTATTTGCGACGACAAAGGTAACACTTTCAACGGTGTAACATCTGTCTATATGTCAGTTAAAGGTTTTAAGCCTAGATTTTTGTTCCAGTTTTCTGCGATTCATATTTTTTTCGTGATTTGGTGCGTTTCACATATCACAATAGGTTACCGGGACGTGATGTCACAATGAAACCTCCCCAGGCAAGACCTTCGTCCTATCAACAAGGATATTACTTTCGGAGCTGCAGATTATGGAATGATTTGCGGTGGACATCCGTGAAATACACACTCAGTCATTTCAAATCTGCACTAAAAACTACTTTTCTGATGTATCCTGATAATTCTAACACTAAATTTAACAAAACAAACATGCTCAATACCATTCATGTTCATCACTCTCACTTTTTACATGTCTACACACACATTGTTTTCTATTATTCTATAATGTATTTTTAATTAATTTAATTGCAATATATTAGTATTAGTATAAGTATTGAGTAGGAATTGCTAGACACTAAATGTGAATGGGGCAATGCCCATTTTTAGCAACCAATAACGCAGCAATGTGTTAAACAATTAAAATAAAATTCCCTAGTGTTAGTAAGCTATTTTGGTTGATTGTAAAAATAAATTTTACTTAGCTTTTCCAAAAAGGCTCTACACCAATTATTGTCATCTCTTTCTGAGGCACCATTTAAAACTATATTCAAGCTTAATCATTAGATAATATGTAAATACCACTATTTTATATTAATTACGTTAATTACAATATGTGCAGCCATTATATAATCGAATGTATATGTATTCACAATCACGGTACGGGAGTACTCAAAACAGGGAACGAAGCTACTAAAACATACAACAGAGTGTCAAAGAAGAACACACAAATAAAATGATCCGTTTATTTCGAGAATTCAAGTCGTGTGCTGTGGCAGATATGAGGGGTCTGGTCCTAAGCGAGTGGCTCTACGAGGACATGGGTTCGAATCCTGCATAGAGCATGTTTTTTGTAATTGTCGTTCACAGTCATCTATCATCACCCATCGCCTCGAATAGCATTTGTGTATAACTCTTAGACGTAAGGAAACAAACACCATTATTTAAAAATTAATTGAACTTAACACTGTTCAAAGGTGGGAAAACAAGTATTTATTATGTGGCAATATTTCGAAAAGTTCGAAATATGCCACATAATAAATTCAAAATATTGCTTCATGCAAAAAACTTATTTTCCCACCTAAGAGCAGTGTAAAGTTCAATTAATTGTTAAATAACATTTACCTCTTCTACTAGTTTCTTTTGAAATAAAAATCATTAAAATCGAGATTTCAAATATAGAATTTGTTGGAGGTGCCGAGTGTTTAGATGTGAAGTGGGGTTGACATCAGCCTTGTTCCTTGACACTCAAAACATTCTGGATAATCGTAGTTGAAGGGCAATGCCTACAGAAACGCCTGTCATTCTGAGGTCTTGCGCGTATTAAATCGTAAAAAGAAAGCTTCGCATCCTAATTAAAATTACCACGAAAAATTATAATCTGTTAAAATTATCACCAACCCGTCAACGTCATATTCCCAAAGATTTTATTATAAGTGATCAGGATTGTAGAAATAATATATTCATTTGTCTTTAATCTTCTTTCAATCATAAAACATAATGACACTTTTTCTACAAGCAATTAGCCCATTCAGATCATGTGACTATTATAATGGACATATCGATTTTGATTTTTTTTACAAATGTGAATTAGTTTCTTCAATTTGACCCATTTTTTAAAAAATGGTGGAATTCAAATTTCACATGTTTCTTTTCTTATTTCAATAGGACAAAAGTTACTTTTTTTAAAGAGAAGATTGAAAATATAAACCAGCAAAAAATAACAAAAAACAATTTGCTGTCCCGGAAATGCAATATATTTCAAGTAATGCTGGTCTGTGAGACACAGAAAATCCAAAATTGTGCAAAACATTCGCGAAAAATGAAGTTTAACATAATATTCACTTATAATTTACATTTGAACATAAAACGTTGCTTTCATTCAAAATCCAGACTTTTCCATAATTCCTAAAGTGTTACAATGGAAAATATTAATTAAATACTAAAAATCTTAGAAAAAAATAGAAAATGCTAATTCTCAGCTTATAATTACCAAATTTGAGCGAATCTAATTCAGGTCTGAAAGGGTTAGAAAACTAAAACAATTCTCGTCGTATTTTACTAGCATAAACTTAATTATGGACGTGAAAATTATCTCAAAAAGTTTCACAAACATCGCATTCGGTTTCGAACCACAGAAATCTTCTTTCTGACGCGCGCGCGAATACACAAACAAAGTCTAAAAGTTAGACCTACACTCTCTCTGTGTGCTTACCGGCGAGAAAAGTTCTTGCTGCGTCTTGGCGTGCCACGTGCAATGTGTTGTGCTGATTAGGGCCTGTGTTGGGGGGAGGCAGCCGCCTGTGTTATGCATATTTAATTGCTGTGCGTTCTAGAATTAACAGAACCGCCGTACTGTGTACCGGAGCGCAAAAATCTTGTACCACGGCGGTAAACTAAACCGGGGGACTGCGAAGTTACACGCTTCGGAAATTAGTAGGTTTTGTGACTTGTGTGTTGTGTTTTGGGAGGTTTAAGGTAGCGGAGTAAATAATTCTCGGTTTGTTTGGTAACTTCGAGCGACGCGAATAAACAGGTGTTGTAGAAAGAATTACACAAATTATCAGAGTTGTTTTGTTTGCGAAGTTTACGAACTAGAAGTTTAGTATTGACAATTTGTCCCGTTTTGTCGAATTTATTATAAAGTTAGGGAATTATATTCATTCTTAAGTTATAGGTTTACTTATTTTAGAGTTATTGCGAAGAATGATCATCATTTAATATTTACATTTAACATTTATTTATTTAACTTACATGTTAGCAACACAGTTATATTGAAATAATAATAATCAATAATGAACCTGATTATGGGTGAGGAACGTTACCCTAAAATTAGTTTTTAAAGTAACTAGTGACCTTGGTTATGTTTCAAATTTTCGTTTTTTATAATAATGATTTTTGGTTAAAAAGCTCTTTACGTAACATGCTTTCATACTTGGCAAATTACTCAGAAACGATTGAAGATAGGGTAAATCAGGGATCCAAGCTCCTATAGGCCTTAGCATCACTTTTTCGTCCGTCTGTGCGTGTGTCGCGTCACACGATAAAAACAGAAAAACCTCTGATTGACATTTTTGCTGTGTTTGTTGACCCTTTGCGTCAAGAAACGAGAAGGATTGAATATATAACTACTCGGCATCTCCTCCAATGGAATTGAAAATAGCAATAAGCAAGGCTATTCATAACAGACAAGTTGAACATGTATATATGATAGTCAAAATAGAATTATGTACATAACTCTGTTATTTTTTAAAATATCACAACAACAACAGAGTTTGGGTTAAGTGTATTAGTCAGAATAAAAGTGAATGTTTAGTTATGAAAAAGGATATAAAAGGCATGCCTGAGAATCAAGAAAAGTTAAGACTTCGTGGAAAAGTATTAAAAGAAAAGGAAGAATTAAAGTACCTAGGAAGTATATTGACAAAAGATGCTAAAGTAAATAGAGAAGTAACAGCTAGGTACAAAAAGCCGAAGGATTTTATCAAACTGGTGCGAAAGCTGCTTTGGAACGAGCTGTTTCCACAGAGATGCAAAGTTCTTTTCTATAAAGCATACTTCATACCTATACTTACTTACGGTGCAGTAACCTGGACAGTTGGAGCAAAGGAAGAGAGTCAGTTGGAAGCAGCAGAGATGAAGTTTTTAAGGAGTATCAAGGGAGTTGCAAAACTGGACAGGATTAGAAGCAACGTTATAAGAAAGGAATTAGGTCTGGAGAAATTGAGGTTTAAATTAGGAAGGGAATGTTTAAGATGGTTTGGTCATATGAAGAGGATGGAAATGGATAGGATACCAAGACGAGACTTCGAAGCAGGAGAGGAAGGTAAAAGAAAAGTAGGAAGACCGAGAGAAAGATGGGGAAGATTGATCGAAGGAGACGTTGAAGAGAGAGGTGAATCGTGGAACCAGGTGACGGAATTAAAGCTGTGGGAGGACAGGAAAGAGTGGAGAAAATTGGTGGAAAAGCAGACGCAGGATGAAGATGACGATGAAGATGAGATGAAGAAACGCTGAGCCTGGCAATCTCGGCAAAAAATAGTTTCGTGCCCTAGATATCGGTGTGAAGAACACCACTCAACCTGACATTGTTGGAAATGAATTTTGATGATTATTATTATTACTTTCTATATTATTTAAAGTACAAATATATATTTACTTATTTCTCGATTTGGTTAGTCGGGAAACTCTCTTGTAGGTGGAATTGTTAATATTAAATATGATTCAGAAGATAAAAAATCCATCGCGATCGGAGTTTGAACCGACTATCCCACATTCCAGGAAGGCGCCTTAGCCAACTAGACCGCCGAGACGGTAACCATTTAACTTCTGAATTGTAATTGCATTGTAGATCTGAATGGTACTGTTCCATCTATTGGGGAGTCCAGTGTGGTTCCAGTGGGAGAATCGGGTTCGAACCTATATCGGGATGGATTTTTTTACTTCTGAATTGTATTAAATATTAATATATTTACTTACAACCGTGGTTATAATGTTATAGGCCTTGCGGTTCTCTCACTATTTTTGGAACTCCTGTATAACCTGTGTTAGTAGATAATACTATTCGCCTCGTTCATGTGTCCAACCAGGATTAGTTTCACTATAATAAGTATTATACTTTAGCCTGCAGCGCAACCAACGATTAACTAATAATAATACGCCATGATTGATGTGTTGTTCTATTATTAATTAATTGAATAGATATTCCCCTTTAGCCATTGCATGCGTGGGCTGCTGTTATGATTCAACTTGTAAACATCTATTATGTATTGTTTCACACCGAGTTCATGGTAAATTAACTTAAAACTTTTCCAAATTGCACATTAATTTACAAACAGATGTATTGGTATTTATATATTTTTGTTTTCTGAAATCAATACACATAGTTTCATTTTAATAGTTTTATTTTTTATAACAATACACATAAGGCAAAAACTACAGAATGGGACGTGAAAGCATTACACTTAAAAACGTTTATATACGTATGAGGATAAATCGTTATAAAAAACTACTTCCTAAAATATTGACACTGCAATGTCAATGTATGTCGTTAAGTAGTGTTAGGGTCTACTGTATTGCACATAAATAAATAATAAATACATAAATTGTATTGAGAGTCTACCCACTCAGTTATATAACTGATTTTCATAACTCGAATGCACATACTAATCTATTGTCTGTAGAGTTTTAAAGAGGCTAATACAACAGCTGTAATGAAATGTAATCCGTTTTGTTTTAAAATGAATCAATGTTTGCGAGTTTCAAAAACAAAGAGAGAAACGACTGAAATCAACAGACGTCAAAGCAGGATACAGAAAGAGAATAATATGTTCCTTCCATCGTTTAAATGTATAGTTCTTTGTGGAGGTGCTTGTATTAGAATTCACTGTATGGAGCCCGATAGACCCTGGTTCAAGTAGCAGTCGAGTTACATTCTGTTAATTGTGGAGAGTATTTAATATTGTATTTCAAATTTTCAACTGCTTTAAAGTATGAATGATCTATGAACTGTGGTTTTGAAAACTCAGCCCATTATAAAATAATGCAATTTCGAACTGAAAAAACAAATAGTACAATGTTATTTTTATTTAAAGTTTAAGATTCGTTGATTGATTTGTTAATGCTTAACGTCTCATACTCATGCACTTAGGCTATTCAAAACGATAAGTGGTGATAGATGAGGATGAAGTATGAACAGAAGGAAGGAAGGGAAACCCGGTACCAGCACGTAGCCTACTCGTTTCGAAAAGTACCGAAGGGACCAACTGCTTTACGTCCCATCCGAAAGGACGGTGCGACCTCGACAGTCATAGGTTATATTTAAATATTTCAACTGCTTTAAAGTATGCGTCAACTATGAACAGTGGTTTTGAAAACTCAACCCATTATAAAATAATGCAATTTCGAACTATGAAAACAAATAGTAAAACGTTAGTTTTAGTTAAAGTTTAAGATTCGTAAACGTCAGAGTAGTTTTCAAACAAATCTCCGGAACAAACAGTTAGTTAAAAGTTTAAGTCTGTTCTAGACTTCTGCACCTGACAGCGGACTTCTTAGTTATGATACTTCTCACGTCTCGCCCGCAACGTTGAACCCAGCCACATAATTCACGCGCCTATCCGGATTATTACAATGGTAAATTTATCACTAGTAATTAAAGGCGAAATGCCATTACTAAGGTAATAATTTTGTACAGCTAATTAATTTGATTTTCAGTAAACGGAATGTCCAATCTAGATAGCGACCGTAATGAATTGATTCATCGTGCTGATGGACAATAAATTAAGGTGATTGTAAATAGAAGCGGGTGGGTGTTATGAGTACTGGGAAACGTGTTTGTCGGATGTCACGGGGGGTAGTTCGCGAATCAGTCAGGCGGGGAGGGCTAGGGGTGATTCACCGCCTTCATTTTGCACAACTTTAAAACTCAAGTGAGATTTAACAAAGAGAAGTTTAGGGGTAGTTGAAAGGACGAGCTTTTAGCGAAACTTTATGAGGGGTCACATTTTAAAGGGTCACTTAGTGGTATTTTTAAATCTAGGGGTAATGGCATAGAAAGATGTAAAAGTTGCTTAAAGTCAACTGACTATTGATGACGTTTAGATGGTCAAACTCCACGGACGAATTTACCCTCGATCAATACCATATATTCATTATTTATGAGTTGTGGGAGCTTTCTAATCACAAACTAATATCACGTCTCACGATTTATAATATTGGCATAACTTTTGTATTACCATGATTTATTCTAATTTATTTTACAGTGACCCATGGACATGTATACCATCGATCATAAGTAAATCAATGGGTCATAGTATCTACTTTACCCAGCCCTTGATTTACTTTTGGTCACGTGCACGTATATGAACTAAACTACAATTAATACATTTTCACGAATGATAATACGAACTAACAAAATATCAATTTCAATACAAATATATACAAATATTTTTGAATAAAATTTACGTTACAAAACTCAAGTGGAGGGGTTTAGGAATTTACATTTTTCTAATTTTTCTAAGATGTATACATTTTTGACTAGAGTACATATAAAAAAGATGCTTTTTTGTAGGTTACCTTGCTTATGGACAACATGATCTGCTCCAGGTGAAAATAGAAATGATTATAAACGAAAAAAGGCTATTTACGAGAAATAATTATTAGGTAATCTGTCTAAAGGGTAAAAACAGAACCAAAAATGTTAATAAATCTTGCATGTATTTAAAAAAGCACGAGTGTTCTAACTCCAATGCATTTATCGGCAAAAAATAATTAATGTAAATCAAATTGCGTAATCTTATCGTAATTTTTGGTAATATAATCTCAAAATCGATGAAAATTTTAAGGATGAGTACAAGTCTGCTTAGTCACCGCCAGCCAATCACAGCCTCGCCTGCATGTGACGTCACGCTCATTGTTGAATTAGGTCAACTACTCTCATCGATTATGGTGAAGAGAGCTTTGAAATTCACCAAAGATGTATAATCTAAGTTTTACCGCGGTTACACAGTAGTCTCACATGCTACGTTGTGTCGTCCCTTCATTCTCGTCGCTTGTGTGTGTGACTTGTGATTGTCAGGCAGGATCAGACTAGGTATAGGTGCAAATTGTAGCGTCAATCTGAACTATTCAAGATGGCGATTTGGCGTTTCAATTTATTCTTTTCATTATGTTTTAGATGTAATTAAATATTTGTCTGGATTGTGTTGCTATGGTTTTAGCTTGTGCAGCATGGGAAAGCACAAACAGAAACAATAAAAAGTTATTGAAGGGAATTTAGTAATCATTTGGTGTTAATGGCTAATATGCTCACCTGTCAACCTGACAGCCATATTAAAAAATATTTGAGCTACAAATCGCTTCCATCTACTTTAACATGCAAACTAACCTATTCAATAAGATGGCTTCAACTTGTCACGCCAGTGGACCAATGACTGGGGATCTAGCCTACTATAGATGTTAATATCATAGAATAAGCCACAGTGGTTCATGTATGCGCCATATTAGTGCTTATTGGAGTTAAAATATACTTGATACTGTATTCCGGTAATGTTACCGACAGTGTTGGCTCGAGCTTTAAGCGCGCGTCACTAATTTTGGAGTTCCCGGGTTCAAATCCCGTAGAGACCGGCAATCCTGACTGAAAGCTTTTTCCGAGATTTTCCTCAGTCGTTAATGCACTTGCATGGGAACGAGTTCTCTTAAACATCCCTCGGACATCCCTTCACAATTGTCCTATCCGCAACTTACCTATAGTTAGACACCTGAAGAGGGGCATGAATTGTACCCTGGGCAGGCTTCCCACAAACAACTTCATGATTGTTTATTTTTGCTATGTATACAATAAAAACAGATATTCATAAACACACACATTCATTGTAAGGGCACATTTGTAATATTTTGTCTTCTGGGAAAACAGTACTCAACAAAAATTATAATAACTGTAACGATTGGATGAAGAAAAACTGCTACTTCGCAAATCCGCTGTACAATGTAAATTGAAGAGGTTTACATCATATTTACCTCTTATTTAAATAGAATGCTATAATTAAAATATACAAGAGATATGTACAACAAATATGAACTGCATCTAAATCAATATGAACAACATAACAAGAGAAACGTATAAATAATAAACAACGTTGTTATATTTATTTGCCATTTGAACTTCACTTGTATAAATATTTGAGTTGATTATTAAAATTAAATATATTACATTATAATGCATAATTATTGCAAACATCCGTGGAGTTTATTTGGAAAATAAATATTGTGAAGTTTGTAAATGTTATTTTAAGTTTCAAATTTCAATTTATTTTCATGAAACATTCTCAGTAGATGTAATACATTTTGTACTGGGAAAACGCTTAAGTCCCGCCGCGTTGTTGGATGAGCGTAATTGGTGCATTGAGCTGCCATGTGTTATGCGAATTTTCTGTTGTTCTGTGGAAAAATCATTACTTAGTTGAAATTTTTTTAAAATTAAATTAAATTAAATAAAAAATTAACTTTAATTTTTTAATTTATTTTAATTAATCGTAATTGTTAAAAAAAATCGTAAATTTGCGATTTGTATAAGAAATAATTTCTCGATTGCGCTCAAATTTAACACTAATATATTTATTCATAAAATTAAGGTTCTGCGAAAAAATTATTACAATCGGATAAAGCATGTAGGTGTTATAAGTCAAAGAATTGTTTAAAAAAAGAAAAAAAACGTAAAATTTCGATTTTTATGATAAATATTTTTTCAATTGCGCTCAAATTTCCCAAGAATATCTTAATTCATAAAATAAAGGTTCTGTGCAAAAATCATCAAAATCGGATAAAGTATGTAGGTGTTATAAGTCGAAGAAATTTTAAAAATCGAAAAAATCGTAAAATTGCGATTTTCATGAGAAATAATTTTCCGATTGCGCTCAAAAACGTGGCAGTTCTAAGTTCAGAGATTTCGAAGGCCTCCATAAAATTTCATCGCAATCAGAGTATCGGTTTAGCCGGAATCGTGTGGACAAACAGACAAAAATACAAAAAGAAAGAAAGAAGAAGAAAAAAAACATTCCGGATTTTTTTCTCCAGTGTAGTAGAATGGAATCTTCGCTTCGCTCATCCAAAAGAAAAAAAATTGTATTCACACAAATACGTTTAATTAAATTACAAAATACAATAAGTACAAATTTGAATAACAAAAACATAAATACAAAAAATTAACTTAACTGAAAACCCGGATAAAACCAAACTAAGCATTCTAATTACAAGCACACATGCATAATGTTGCCAATGTAACAAAGAGAGTCGGTCTATTTTCTCGTCAACGAGTATACCCTCGAGATTTTCCAGCTGAACTCTTTTCAGTTTTAATTCCCGCCTGGGAATATCTAAAGCTCTCGTCCGGTGGCCGACTCAGACAAGGAAGGAAACGTGTGACCAATTTCGTAGTGATGTCTGACCACATTTTCACCCCCCTCCCCACCCCCCCACATAACTCCGGGTGGTTTTATTAAAGCTCGACTCCTCTGTTTGCCAGCGCCGGCCTTCCGGCTGGCATATCTTCAGAATCGTATATGCACCGCTAGCGAGTTTGCTTGCATTTGCAAATACCACAAGGGGAAGTTTCGAGAACGTGAGTAGTTTTGTTGGTGAATGGCCCAGATACATTTAATTGAATATACTCCGTGAATGTATTATTGTATCTTGAGTATTACAGTCAGCGGTTTAGCCGAGGTCGTTTAACCGGTTCTCACTCGAACACCGATGTTAAGCAACCTTGGGCGTGGTCAGGGGTTGAGTGGGTGAACGCTCTGCCCTGAAACTCACGTATAACGCTGGTTGGAGCAGATGGAGGGTTCGAGAGCTAGTGTAACGGCTTCGTTCTCCTCGACGTCTGCTCGGCAGTCCGGGTTAGTGGAGGAACCTATATGACTGTCAAGATTACACCGTTCTTTCGGATGGGACGTTAAGCAGTTGGTCCCCTTGGTACTTTTCGAAAGGAGTAGGCTACGTGCCAGTACCGGGTTTTCCTTCTCCCTTGTGTTGATACTTCATCCTCATCTATCACCACTCATCGTCTTGAATAGCTAAAGTGCATTAATATGAGACGTTAAGCAATATCCAATCAAATCAAATCAATTGAGTATTACAGATGAATGTATGTATGTACATTTTGTGAATAATGGGGGGACAAAAATATGATATTAGAAATTAGAATAGTATTGTAAGAATTCAAACACATGTCTTAATTCCCAAGAGGCTTGGGTGCGCATGGATGGTCAACCTTTCGAGAGAAGTACTTTCGTACTTTCCAAATTTAATGCTAGAAACTAAAAATTTTGGGTTCTGTTTTCATCCTCGGATAAATAAATCACACACATAACAAAAACTTGTAGAAATACAGCCAAACCTTACACACTCAAAAGGAATGAGATCTAAAAAAAAGGGCCAAGCTCATCTACCCTTCCACATTTGCGCATTCTTAATTCATAAACGTACAGTGTCCCATAACAGCATCCTCGAAAAGCTTGGCAAAATAGAATTTGCGATTATTAATTTAACGTAGTAGTTTATCCAAGTTCTTTTTTGTAATTAATTTAAACGTAAACATGCAAATTCTATTTTGCCAAGCTTTTCGAGGATGCTGTTATGGGACACTGTACGTTTATGAATTAAGAATGCGCAAATGTGGAAGGGTAGATGAGCTTGGCCCTTTTTTTAGATCTCATTCCTTTTGAGTGTGTAAGGTTTGGCTGTATTTCTACAAGTTTTTGTTATGTGTGTGATCTTATTACTTTTTCAAGTTCCATTACAAAATTATTTGTTAAAATATAATATTTTTATCAAAGTTGATTTAATTTTTATGGTATTAGCAATAACAATAGGATGTAAAATATCTAGGCCCGGATTCATGTACATCCTGGGTATAGGTGGTATAACCATGGTATAACGACGGTATAAGGACTGGTTAAGTCTAGGCAACTCACATCCTATTAAAACTTTCCCATGTAACAACAAACGCACAACTAATGTAATTTTACACCTATTTCACTGCACCCACACGAGGGAAGCGATATATCTAGACGGCCTTGACCCACAGCCATGTAAATCATAAGATAATCAGAAGAATATTGAAAATTTTCACCATCTTTTGTTTTACATTTTTATTAAAAGTGACAGGAGATTTCGTGAGTTTATTAAAAGTAAAGAAAAAGCTTATTATTGCCGTAAATTTTGGAATAGCCTAGGACTATCATACCATTGTTTATCTGCATTAGGCTTGTAGTAATCAAAACTAGTTATTTGTGCGGGAAGTGTCAAAACAAGGTTGTGCTGGCCTAGGGTTGGCTAAGAAAGGCCTAGGGCTTGTCAAACATGTATTTATTTATCTAGTCCTATAGCCTAATGGAACTTTAGACCTACACTGTTGTATTATAAATAATTTTCTACATCTGGGCCTAGGCCAGGGACGGTTTCTGATTTGTTTTATGAGAGTATAATGACACCTTTTCTCGTTCCACACAAAGAAGAAAAATTTTAAATGTCCGCCATTTGTTTACGTATCGCACTTTCCCGCCTAACTCTGCTTATACCGTCAACAAGTGTCAAGTAACTATGGTTACTTGTTGATTATATGCCAAGTGTTTAAGGCTTATTTTAAAACCTTTATTTGGAAGCCTTCCAACAAACTTTTTCAACTTTTTTTTTCAAAAGAGACTATAATACTATAACCTTAATGTCCATGTAAAATATGAACATTGTAGTCCCACCCGTCTGGTCAGAATCGCGGGGCCGACGTATTAGATGTAAGTAGCAGTAGTAGCAGTAGTAGGAGTAGTAGCTAACATCCTTAAAGTGATTTTGAGCATGTTTCAAGCCATTTTTTCACCAAGAAGGAATGGTCGTACCCCAATAAAATTTGGCATGTGTTGTCAGGTACCTAAATCCCCTCGATTGTGATAGTTTTCAAGTTCACATCACGTTACATGACGGCTGGGTAACACCTCGAAATCACCCCAACTCTGCTTGGTGTATAAGGTGCTTGAGTGTGTAGCGCACCGCGGCTTGGCTGCGGCGCCCTAACGGGCACCTAGATAATATGAATAAATTAATTCGCTTTTATAGTGTCTACCCAATCAGTATTTTTCAGTGGAATTTTCAGTAGGTAACTAGATTGATAACTCAATCAACACTTATTTCTCGTGCACAGCCTTTTTCCATTTCAGTGAATGATTTCACCCTGTGAGTCCTCTAATTAAAAATTGATTGGATATTGCTTATCGTCTCATATTAATGCACTTTGGCTATTCGAGAACGAGTCTTCTAAACTTCACCATTGTTTATTTTTGGTCGATGTATACATAATTTAAGAGACTAGATGCGACCGTAAGTTCGAAAAAAAAATAGCTTACGCAGATAGGCATAAACTTTGTTAGTACGTTTAAAAATCATTTTGATAGTTAAATGTTTAATAAGTGCGAGTATTTAATGAGTATTTACGCACATTTAAGGCTTCAATCGTGACATTCTCGTCAAAAAGAACTCCTACTGCCAATAATAAGTTCGAGTATTTGACATTTTTATTTAAATTTTTGATTTGTTGTCGCAAATATCTGCACAAAATGTATAATTAAGACTGGCCAAACATTTAATTAAATAAATGTTGATTAAGTACATATAAATATAATGCATGGCTTTGGAAAATCTTAATTATCTTTTATTTGCGATGGTCGGACTAAATTATTGTCTTCTATAAAATAGAAACGGATGATGATAAATAAATTGGGATTATAAAATGCACTCGTTTACAAAACACAAAGTTCGTACACGAGCTTAGCTGTAACTATAAACGAGGCAACATAAAACACATTCTCCTTATGTTCATGTCTCTTATTCTATTTTCAACTTCTGTGGTGTAATTACCATCACACATCTGTGAATGAATTATCCACAAGAACAAACCACAACTCTAATGATATATCACCGTTAATTAACATTGCCAATAATTTACCGACTTAAAAATAAAGAAAAAAACTCACTTTCTACAATAACATCAATCGAGGTTTTATGCTCGACCAAAGTTCGGTAACACTGCTCGTTAAAGCTCGCTCGAAGCTTAACTCCTTCCAGGTTAATATTCCATGCGGAAAATTAAGTTATGGTATAAGTTCTGCCGTTATGGCATTTATGTGACGGTGAATTTTTTTTAATTAAAATTGTTCACAGTTTACCTCCGCATACTTCCTGCGGTGTTCTGTGTGTAGGGAAAACTTCCTTGGAACTCTCTAGGTTACCTGGGTAATTTCTCTGTCTACCTAGGGGAGGAGGGGGGGGGGAAGGGGGTAGGTTCCCGAGCACGAATATATCGCTTTCATACGTGTCAACTCTAGATAAAATTATGAAACAATGTTTTATCGTGGAAGTTGACATTCAAAACAAAACACAGGCTTAGAGTTTGGAGTATTAGTCGTTCATCTCGGTCAAAAGTTGGGCTCAACTTGGGGGGCAAGGGCTAACCCATAAAATTTGGTTCTACACATCATGAAGCATTAATTGTTGTGTAACTGAAGAAAAAATTTCACTGCTAACAATACGTCACGACGCTTCAAAAATGGCCGACGCTTCATTTCTAACGCCGCACATTGACTTACTAAAACCAAAATAAATGTCAGAAAAAAAAAATTGCAGACACTTGATTTTGCTTGTATTCAATTCAGAAGAAAATTTTCAACAATACAAATGCAATTCACATAAAAATACAACAATGGAATAGTCTGTTATAGGTCGAAATAGACCTCGTGAACCCACTTTTTCCTAACTACGCCTTAATTTACGGACATCTCAAGTGTACAATATCAATCCGATGATTTTGGAAAAAATCACTAATGTGTGTCAGCATATTGGCAACAAGATGGCTATAACAGAATTTGTATATAATGGGCTTTTCAAACTAAAATAATTACAAAATTTAACATGTGCGTATAATGATTCTCATTAATATCCTGTGATTTGCACATGATAGTGCAGTCCCTGGCCATAAGACCCGTAGGTATTTCGACCTGGATGGATTTTATCTTCTAATCCTGTTAGGGTGTATTTTAAGGATAGAAAAAATCTTGGGTAGACATCTGTCATTCTGGGCCTAAGTTTTTTACGACGCCATCTTCTTTTAGGCACATGCATATAGAACACGCTCTTGGTTTTCATATATTTTCTATAATTTTTATTACAGCTGTAGTAAAACTGAAGTTATATTTGGATTCTCCATGAAATTACCAATTAAATGATATATTTGGTCATCCTGGGAACATAATGGGATTATTTATAGAAAATTACATATTATAAGACATGCAGATAAGTTATACGGATTGTTCGTTTATGATACACATATAACATTTGACACACTATATTAGGAATATAACTGAAAATTGATTTGAATGTTGGGCTTTTTCAGAATTGTCCCACGACACCAATAGAGGCCATTTTACAAGATGGCGGCGAAACATATTGTTTTTTATTCAAATTTGATGACAGAATGTTGAAATTGGGTAAATACATAGAACATGCCATTGAAAAATAACTTTTGTGTAGGGTCATGTCAAACTAACAGAATGGCACAAATGGCGGCCATTTTGAAAGAAGGCCGTCACACACATAAACCACGTAAATTTAATGATATCATCTTGTTATTTGATGGTATAAAATAGGGCACGCTATTGAAAAATTACGTGTGTTATATCAATTCAATACTTTTTAGAAACGATGCAGTGGGGCCTATATGGATCTGCTACCGCATATCTACATTTATTGCCATGACATTAAAAACTAGCAATAATATTATTCTTATAACAATAGGCTACACGTGTTTTTCGTACACATTGAAAAGCAATTGACTAGTTTCTATAACACATTATCTTGTTTATGAATTTTAAATATGAAAATGGAAATATTTATTTTCCCATTTAAGTTAATGTAATTAAATTCTCAATTGTTGAAGGCGATAGCCCGGTAGACGATTGTCATTGGTGTAAAATTTGGTTTCTCATAGTTTATCCGTTTGGGACCCACAAACATCAACACAGAATTAACTATTACCATTTTCCATTCTCAGTTTTAGCAAGCCAGCCATTAGCTCTCTACCCACCTATACTGAGTTTAATTCAGCTTCAATAAAACATATTCTAAAATGGTCAATACAATGTTAAAATTTGATTCACACATGGGGCATGTCATTGGATGAGGAGTGTTTAATGTGTTCAGCAAGTTACATGTGCACTGTGACACCAACGGCATCCATTTCGCCATTTGTCAAGATTTGATGAAACCATAAGAGATAGAAACCTGCAACTTGCTTTAATAACTGGCCTTTTACTATTAGATTACTTATTTCAAGTTCAATCCCGATCTGATAGTGCGTATTCCTAGTAGATCTCAGAAGGTTTCCAACTGGTTACCCCTATATGACTGTCAAGGATTATACCGTTCTTTCGGATAGGATATTATGCCATTGTTTTCCTTAGTACTTATGGAACGGAGTAGGCTACGTGCCGGTACCGGTTTTCCCCTCTTCCATTCTGCTGATACTTCCTCCTCATCTACCACCACTCATCGTCTCGAATAGCCAAAGTGCATTAATATGAGACGTTAAGCAATATTTAATCAACCCAACTGGTTACCAAAGGGAAAACAAACAGTCAACACGCAGTTACCTAATAGGTTACTTTAAAGTATCAAACAAGAAACCAAGAAGTTCACCCAGTATGTCAAATACTACCTCTTGGTAACCTGTTCGCAACCCTTACAAGACAGCCAAGAATTCATTAAGGAATTGCCAAAAATACGCCAAACGTTTTGCCACTAGGTTCCCAAGGGGTCGTTAAAAAGCAGCCAAACAGTTGCCAAAGTTGACCAAATTATAGTCTCGTGTCATAAAATTTATTTAGAATGCATGAATAGGACATAGTCAAAAATGTAGAAGATCATGGGAAATAAATTGAAGACCATGTTTTCGAGTTCCTGTACATTGCCATCAAAAACACCACAATTAAATTACGAAGTGCGATGGAGTTTAGGATGAAGATAATCACAGTAGGAAAGTAGGACAAATAGCCACATTAATGTTGCTATACCAACCAAATATTTCTACAAAGGTTTCTTCTTCATCTGATTGGGTGGATGGGGCGCTCATAGTTAGCTGGCTAAAAGCTAATTCTGTGTATATGTTGTGGGTCCCAAACGGATTAACTTTAAAAAAAAACAAATTTTGCACAAATGAGAGTCATTACCGGACTATCGCCTATTACAAACGAGAATTTAGTTACTTAAACTTAAATGGGAAGATGAACATTTTCATTTACAAATTAAAAATTCATAAACAAGATAATGTGTTATAGAAACTAGTCAATTGCTTTTCTATGTGTACGAAAAACACGTGTATTATTATAAGTATGGTATTATTGCTAGTTTTTAATGTCATAGCAATTAATGTAGCTATGCGGAAGCAGATCCTTATACTATCTGCTCCATCGGAGGTTTTCAGATGGTGACATCAGCGGCGGGATAGCTCTAGCCAATCAGCGGGCAATAATTTAAAATACCGATCGACCATTGGCCCGCTCGGCCAGCCGATGCCGCTAGCATCTGCATTTTCTCAATAGAGCCGCTATTATATTGTTTTTAAACAGCATTGAATTGTCATAACATATAAAACCGTAATTTCTCAATAGCGTGCCCTACTTGTATACCATCAAATAACAAGCTGATATCATTAAATTTACGTGGTTTATGTGTGTGACGGCCTTCTTTCAAAATGGCCGCCATTTGTGCCATTCTGTTAGTTTGACATGACCCTACACAAAAGTTATTTTTTCAATGGCATGTTCTATGTATTTACCCAATTTCAACATTCTGTCATCAAATTTGAATAAAAAACAATATGTTTCGCCGCCATCTTGTAAAATGGCCTCTATTGGTGTCGTGGGACAATTCTGAAAAAGCCCAACATTCAAATCAATTTTCAGTTATATTCCTAATATAGTGTGTCAAATGTTATATGTGTATCATAAACGAACAATCCGTGTAACTTATCTGCATGTCTTATAATATGGTATTTTCTATAAATAATCCCATTTATATTTCCCAGGATGACCAAATATATCATTTAATTGGTAATTTCATGGAGAATCCAAATATAACTTCAGTTTTACTACAGCTGTAATAAAAATTATAGAAAATATATGAAAACCAAGAGCGTGTTCTATATGCATGTGCCTAAAAGAAGATGGCGTCGTAAAAAACTTAGGCCCAGAATGACAGATGTCTACCCAAGATTTTTTCTATCCTTAAAATACACCCTAACAGGATTAGAAGATAAAATCCATCCAGGTCGAAATACCTACGGGTCTTATGGCCAGGGACTGCACCATCATGTGCAAATCACAGGATATTAATGAGAATCATTATACGCACATGTTAAATTTTGTAATTATTTTAGTTTGAAAAGCCCATTATATACAAATTCTGTTATAGCCATCTTGTTGCCAATATGCTGACACACATCAGTGATTTTTTTCAAAATCATCGGATTGATATTGTACACTTGAGATGTCCGTAAATTAAGACGTAGTTAGGAAAAAGTGGTTCACGAGGTCTATTTCGACCTATAACAGACTATTCCATTGTTGTATTTTTATGTAATTGCATTTGTATTGTTCAAATTTTCTTCTGAATTGAATACAAGCAAAATCAAGTGTCTGCAATTATTTTTCTGACATTTATTTTGGTTTTAGTAAGTCAATGTGCGGCGTTAGAAATGAAGCGTCGGCCATCTTTGAAGCGTCGTGACGTATTGTTAGCAGTGAAATTTTTTCTTCAGTTATACAACAATACATGCTCCGTGATGTGTAGAACCGAATTGTATGGGTTAGCCCTTGCCCCCCAAGTTGAGCCCATTTTAGGCCTTCTTGCCTTCGAGATGAACGACTATATGCACAACGTGCAAGGTTCAGTGTACCTAAATACACGGCAAGAGAACCACGTTATTCGTATGGTGAAAATAGTTAATCTTTTGCATAAAATAGTACTTGTGTAAATGTTAACCAAGCCAAACATAAAAAATCCTTCTCATACGGGTATCGAACCCGGGTCTACCAATTGCCGGTCGGACCCTTTACCCCTTAGCTATAGCGACGGTAAATTTAGGTATTACCTCTGGGCTGTTGGTGCATTATTTTATATCTTAATATAAATTATCATCGATGCATCCTTGTGTACAATTGTTTAATGTGTATTAGTGTCGTTCTAACGTACTCACTTTTCTGTCTCTGTGCTATACAAAACAAACATGAGCTTAGATTGAGATTTTGTTGTTATTTAACTTAACAACAATGTTACATAATGTTTTGCGACACTCGGTGTCAGGGGACGTGGCAAGTCTAACTTAAAAGTGAAATACTTAAGAACTCGGCACCTCCACCAAATGAGATCAACTCTAGTCGAGGTTTTGTTTGCTTCGCTCCTTATTTTGGGCTCTCCCATGCCCGTGCTTGTTTTTAAACCTAACGTCTTTCTAAGGGTCACGTAGTCGCACTGAAAAGCGAAAGAAAGTGATATCTATAAGTCTTCTCGTAACATAGATAATCAAATAAGAATGGGAGACGCGTTTGTTAAAACGATAAAAGAAAATTGTTTTCTTATTTGGATTAAACTTTATTTCCACGACGTAAATTGTTTTTATAGAGAGTGTTTTCTGTGCACCATTTAGAAAGTAATACTCTTTTTCTTTCGGCTTTTACTTTTTGTTGTAATTACACTTCGCACAGAGTTTACATGTGGCATTTTTGGAAAATTAAATTCAACTTAGTATTTATCTCCATATGCAAATTAGATTTCCACCCCGCGTTAAAACAAGGCAAAGAGTTCGGATAAAGTGAAAAGAAATTTCGTTTACTACTATCTCCGTAACATAAAGTTGGCCCTGCAGGACCTTTGCAATCACATTATACAAATGATATCTCGTCCGAGCTTGAGTGGAAGAGAGTTTGCAAGTAACGAAATGAAGACTTCTTGGAGAAGGGGGTGGGGGGTGTTAGTGTGGCCAGTGAATCTTGTCTCAGTGCTCCTCGGGGATGCTCGGCTGGTAAGTGGGGCTATCTATCGGCCAGAATGAAAACATTGTACAAGAAAGAAGTTTCCTGTAAAGTGGGACTATCTATCGGTAATTTTATAAAACATTCAGCAAGGGTATTTTCTGTTATTACGTTGCGTACATGTGCTTTAATCAATTCTTACATTAGGATGTCGTCCGCGGTGGCTTATACGATTAGGGCGCTAGTCCGAAGTATAGGTGGATGCGGGTTCGAATCCCCAAAAATGTTTCTTTTTTGTAACAGTCCATTTACTCTCATATCATCACTCATCGTCTCGATTAGCAAAAGTGAAATATAATATTATTTTATATTATGTGTTTTATGTTTGTGTTTTATTTTTGTGTGTTTTATGTGTGTGTTTTTATGTGTTTATTATTTTATTTTATGTGTTTGTGTGTTTTATCTGTATTTTATCTGTTTTATCTGTGTGCGTGTCTAGTAGGCTTTATCTATATTATATTCATTAAGCAATCAAAATCATCATTTTCCCGGGATCGACCTTAATCACACATGTCAAGAACATATCACATTTATGGACAGGAATTATTTCTTTCGCCGTTGTACTGAGAAAATGGTTCAAAGTAATTGAAAAATATGCTCATGAATTTGAATTTGGTTTTTGAGTAAAAGAAACCCTGGTACGAGTACGTGTACTTTGTACTTATTAGTACGCTGGACCGCTGTTATAATCCCATTCTTATTCGGTAGCTTTCGGTCAAAATTGAATTTACTTCGGCCATACAAAAATAATTTAATCTGACGCTTGCTTTTAAGGAACTATCTTTCATCTAGGGCAAGCACATTAGGTACAGAAAATATTTCATAGATTTAAATATTATATTTTCTGAATAATAATAATTCAACATTATATAGCACTTTATAATACATTTAGAAAACCCATTGAAATAAACCTGTTCTATATATGAAACTTTGAATATTATTTTCTCAATTTCTATCCATCTATTGGGCATTTACATTAAATACCAACAAAATATTTAAAATTCATAGTTTATCTAATTCTTGTTATTTAAATTTGGTTTCAATAGTATTTCCAAACCATTCGTATCTTTCTCCAACTTATCCATCTAAAAAGATAACAACAATATGAATAACCCAATATCACATCTGAAACGACGAAAAACATAAAACACGATCTAGAAAACTCCTTGAAAATATATTGATACACTCGATATGTATGTTTTGTCAAGTACATATCCGCTCTAGAGAACAAATAGGTTTGATGGAATGTATCGTGGAGTGATGTGTGCCCAACTTAGCGCAGAACTTCTTTACGCTAACCAGGTCAGCAGGAAATATCTCAACTCAACCAGCTTCGAATGATAGAATAGAACGTAAACTTTGACATATTTCTTGTCTTGGAGAAGGGGATTTGTGATCCAAAACTAAAATAAAATAATCATTCATGCATGTATGTTATGCTTGACTTTACCATACGCTAACACATTGCACTACTTTGACATATTCAGGTTACTTTTAGTAAAGTTTTAGCTAACGGTACGTACCCTACATTATCTCAATGCAATTTAATTACTTTTTGGTAGAAAATGGACTTTGATTTATTTATAATGTGTATGCATTAGTGTGTTTCCACTTTTACCATAACGAATGGAAGGAGGTTAGCACATTTCTCACAATACATCCTTCACATACACACATATTTCATGTTACACAGTTGAAACTACCATCGTCAGAAAAACTACTACTAGAACCAAATGACAACCAACTTAGATGAGCACTGATATCACATTGCTTTTCCTTGAAAGAGCAAAATAAAAATATACTCTGTATATATTCATGAATTCATAATATGACAGCCCATGTTTATACAAAAATGAAGGCAAATATTTAGTAACTACATTTTTGTTTAAGACAATATGATCTTGTTTTAAATGGGTGGGACACTCGCTGGAGAGACTTTAATACAAGTTTTGAAATTGTATTAGCATATTATAGAAATATAGTCAAATTGAAACTATGGTATATACACAAAAAATTGGACAGTAAATTAATTGTATACAACAGCCTGAACTGGGATAGATTATTACACGTGGATTATATATTATTTAAATTAGGGTATAAACAATGCGTGTCAGTAAATTAAAATAACGGAAAGGATATACTTAAAAAAACAATACATGATAAAATATGTCCTACATATTTATAATAATTTAATAGCTTCATTCTATGATATCTGCAGTTTCTAAATGAGTTCACAAATAGCTCGGTAACATTATTTTAAACCACATCAATAGTAAAATAAAAAAGTTGTTTCATTCCACGAAAATAACAAACGGTAATTAATCTGTGGTATTCGAACTGTTTGTAATTAATTATGCGTCACACGGGATCTGTGGAGGGTAAACCGGGTGGAATCATTGCCTAGTGAGCGCGTCAATGCGGCCGGTACGCTAAATGTAGACCCGTTGTCTGTTATCATAACTGTGGGAAAGCCGAATGACGTCATCGGTGTGATGCAGTCGGTGACGCATGAAATACACCATTCGATATTTAAAACACATTCGTTAATGTAAATTAATTTGGATTGGTATAATATAAAAGGTGGCTTGGTCTGCTTTAAAATTTAAAGTCCCCTATTGGAAATTAGTTATGTGACTGAGTGGGTAAACTCTAAATTCTTATTTACTTTTTTATTAATTTTTCAGAAAAGTAATAGGTTGGTAAATTTTTAACGGTTATGTGGTTAGAATAGGATTTTATTTAAATATTAAAATTATATACACCTAGTTTGATTTAAATAATTAAAGTCGGTGGTATTGTATTGGTATTGGAGAGCGATGCTCCTCTATATGTATCATTTTTCTGTCAGTGCGTGTGTCTCGTCTCACTATAGACACCGAATATATTGCCATTCTACAAGGTTGGTGATGATGACCCTAGAAGTTAGAGGGTGAAGCTAGCCTCCCAGAGAGTTTAAATATCCATGTACTCGGCACCTCCAGCATAAGTGGAAGCTTGCCTTAACCCGTAAGTGTGTATTCTAGTATTCTTCTACTAAATATTATTATTAAACATATATGGTGATAATTCGTAGAATTTCACATTTTTCAAAACATAATAATGCAACCATTTTGTTATTCTTCATTGTCGTATGTTAGAAATAAGTTCTAATGTATGCGCTGCATTAATAAGAATCTTTGTAATTGCAAAGTAAGTCAGTAGCCCCTAAATTGAAACAAATGCCAAATGCTGTTTTTAAATTACAACGTTGAGTGTCTTAAAAGTCGCGACACAAGTTTAAAATGCAAATATTTTTATCACTTGAAGCAAAATAAACACTTATAGTCATTAGTAATTTTAATGTTTCGTACGTGTTATGTTATTACCCTAAAAAATGGTCAAATTGTTTAAATAACTACCCATTTATACAATAAGGTCGTGTGTTTTAATAGTCGTAGCAGAACTTGCGATTTGAATTTTAATATGCACTTAGATTTATAGTGTACGGCTGCCAACTCTGCACTCTAGCACGTATAACATGAAAAACTTTAATAAATGAATTAAAACATACGGTTGAAACATACTAGATGTAAGTAAGAGGTTGTCATTTAGTCAAACATTTTTATAAACAATGACATGCAACACACTCCCACATTGAAAAATAAAGTATATTTTCTTTTCAGATTCAAAAATTGTTCAATCACATACGAGTTTTGATTTTGTTTAAAATGATGACAACAAAATCTTTCTAATAGAGTGTTTGCAATACATTGAAATTCCTCTTTTCAGAAAAAAATCATTTTATTATGTCAGTAGGAAAAATAACATAGGAAGACTTCCGACTGTTCCCTCCGATACTATTTTTAGATCATAAAAAATATAAAAGAATTTCCTACTTTAATCATTTCTCTCTTGATATCTTCTCGTTTCTCTGCTCGAGATTTATTAAATCTTGCAAGATTGAAGTCTTTTCATCTTTGAGTTCTCGTATCTCGCAGAATAAACAAGCTCATATTGATATTGTGAATACTCGGTAGCTTAAAAGCCGACTGCGATAAACAAACATGTTTACCGCTGCCAGAGAAATTGTTTAAATCTCCATCGTAAAATGTAATCTTTAGATATTTGTTTTATTTACATTAATATTTTGGGAAAGGTCGTAGGGCGAATGTTTTCTTAATAAACATATTCTACACAACCATGGAAAAATGTATATGTTACTCCACTGTACATTACTGTTATTTGGTTGTATATTAAATAAATTATGTGCCACTTGTCAGCATTGTATCCATTTTGCTCATCGTCATTTTTGCCATGAACAATGCAGAAAATCCAATGATTTAGATAATAATATTATTACATTGATTAACATTACAATAATTTAAACGATAACAATTGAAAACATGATGTGTAACATGTACGTATGTGACTCTCTAAAAGAAAATGTATTATATATTATATATTGTTTACTTTATTTTATATTATATTATATTAATTTTTTCTTAATTATTTTAAATTTACAATTGATCCCACAATAATTTTTAAAACGAGAGTTAATGAAACAGAAAAATAGTACAGCCCCGAAGAAGATGAGTCTATCTAAAGCATCATAAAAAACTTAAATAAAATTAATTGACAATCGTTTAAATGAGAGTATGTTTGTAAGTGTGCAAGATTATTTAAAATAACTTTATTTTATCTTACTTAACCATATCATGGTACAAGTAACTTTTCACTGATGGACGATAAAACCCCATTTGAACGGTGAGGCGATAACTAAAGTTTGATTTATATTGTGAGTAGTTTCGCCACATCAATTCCGTAATAAAAACATTTGTTCAAAATTTTAAATTTATAATTTTACTATACACGAAGCATCTCATTTTTGAATATTTTATAATAGATTGAGAGCTCCTATGTTAAAGCTTGGTTTAATAGCGACTATAAAATGGGTAACATTAAATTTAGACAATTAACTTTAACGTAAATTACGACCTGGGGCGTATTTACGATAGGATACCTCAGGTATATCGTTGGTATTGCACTATTGTTTAAGACCAATAATCTGCATTGTTATCGTATACTTTTATGTCTTAGTCGTAAACATTGTGAGAACCGAGGATTGAAAAAACTATGTCCTCATTTGTAAATCACTTTATGTAACTGAATGAGATATACGTTAATACATAAATAGGTCATGCATAGCCCTAGTATCAATATTTACTTTTGGATAAGTTGTGCGTTATATGATAATTACAAATTTCATATTTATAGTTAGTTCACTTCTTTTTTGCGTTCAATTGAATGAATTTCAACGAATGCAAGTTTGTATAAATTGTGCTCGATACCTGAATTCATACATAAAGCCATACGCCATTCGTTCACAGAACATATCTTAAAAAACTCATTCGCCTACAGCAAGCTTATTTGCATTCTATACACCGATAGAATTTTATATTTATAAATGTATCGCTTTGCTGATTTTGTTGTCATGAAACCAATCCGTATTATTAATTGGTACCTACGTGTATAAAATGGTGTTTTGCTTTTCCGTTTCTAATTTTGCTAGTTTTATAGTCAGTTACATAATTCCATGAATTGAGTCTTTAAAAACCTCGCTTTAACCAGACATTTAGTTTTCCTCTTTTTCTGCTGTCGGAGATGGAAACGGGAACTGTTATCTGCAATGAATTTGCCTTATAATTTAATTAATTAGTTTCCCGTAGAAATGGATGAGGTAGCTTGAGTGACGTATCAAAAAAATTCATTCTGTGAATAAAGAATTTTAAACACATTAACGTAGATTAAAGTTTTAAGTGATCATGTTACGATTTATTAAAATTAGTTGTCTGTTAGTCATACATTTCCGGTTTGTAGCTTGATAGTTCTGGACCATTGATATTAAACACCTATTGTAGGCTAGATACGCAGTCTCCAATACCTCCGCACAGGCGCGAGCGTAGCAAATTGAAGAGTCAATCTGCCATCAACAAAATGGCGATTTGGCGTTTTAATTTATGCTTTTTAATGCATTTAAGTGTTTTACTGGATTATTTCATTTGGTTTAAGCTTGTGCAGCACGATATTGAACAAACAGAAACAATAAGAAGTTATTGCATAAGGGAATTTAGTAATCTTTTTATGTTAAAGGCTAGTATGCTTACCTGTCAACCTGGCGGCAATCTTGAGAACTATTTGGGCTACAAATCGCTCTCATTTGATTAACATGCAAACTTCCATATTCAAGATGACTTCAAATTGTCACGGAAGTAGATTAATGACTGCTGATCTAGCCTACAATAGGTGTTTAATATCAATGTTCTGGACAGTAGGTAAGAGGAGAAGAGACAAACCAGATACACGAACCGTTTTAGAAAAGTATTGTCTGTAGAGAAGTTTGGGGACAGGACGGGAAAGACACGGATGAAATGGTTTGGACATGTGAAACAAACGCCGGAGGAGAGTGTGTCAAAGAGAATACATGGAAAGATATAAAGGGAAAACGAAGAAGACGGGGGAGACCATGGAAGAGATGGAAGGAGGCCTAGGCAACAGAGAGAGTTGAGAAAATAGATAAAAGGGGAAGAATAAGTTTGTGAAACCAACCCTTTGGTTCAGTGGCGTCGGAACAGGGGGGGCAAGGGGGGCATTGCCCCCCTAACTTTCATGCCATGGGGGCATAGGGGGGCAGATTTTAGAGTTGGAAAATCAAGATTTCTATTCTACTTTTTAGGAAAGCAACGTCGGATGATCCTGTCAACAATTCATTTCCAGGAAGAAACAAGGTTGGCAGACGTACCCCATGCCTTAACCTGATATCCGACTATCTTTATTACCAGCCACCCGTCTTGTATTGTGTGCCGGTCACTCACTTCAGTAAGAGTGGACACGTGACAGACTCACGTCTTATCCAAACATCCCTTTGAATGATTTGCTAGAGTTATTGGCAGACGCAAGTTGGGCTTTGGTTCCCTCGTGTCGCATCGTTATGCATATAAAGTCATCTTTGGAGTGGTGTAGTGACTGTGATTATAGCGAAGTGGCAAGTGGTAAGATTATTCCTCTTAGAGTATAAGTAGTGTAGTCTGAAGTGTAAGTGTGTGTGTGTAGTGTTTATCACTGTTTCGTGTTTAATGGTGTTAAAGATTAAATTGATATCGTAATTTTAAATATGAATCCGTATGAAACGTACTAAACAGCCTTCAGTTAGTACTTTTTTTTAAAAAAAAGAGAGTAAAACATTCAACAAAATATGTTGCCTCTTGCCTGTATGCTTTGTCATTACATAAAAAATTAGGTTTTAATTTATTAAAATGGGCCACTTCACGTTCATTTTTTGAGTTTTTAGATCGCAGATAGTTGATGTAAAACATCGTTTACAGAGTCGGAAGACGAAATAACTGTAGTTTAGTGAAATTTTTTTCGCCTTCGGCGAAAGGGCCTCCGCCGGCTGGGGCTTCGCCCCAGACCCCAGCTACACCAAATTTGACCCCCCAACTTTCAAAACGTTCCGACGCGCCTGCTTTGGTTCAGTGGTTAGAGTCTCTGCTTCCAATTTAGAAATTCCCGAGTTCGAATCCCGATTCAAGCAGAAGACTTAACTCTTCTGACATGCATTTAGTTTTATTCGGTTGTGAATTTGTGAACTGATACGTTGTAGCCAAACTAGCAAACAAAGCACAAAACACATTCCAAGATTGTTCCGTATGTCTTGTTGATGCTGACGTTGTTTGATGGTGATCATACCTAATATTCAATTCAATTGACTGTTTTTTTTCCCAATATTACAGTACAATACATTTTAAATCCTAATATATTTGTAGACACCTGTAAGACTTAATCTTGAGGTGGGGCATACCAAGCTTACTTAAAATTAATTTTATTTTATCATTGTTTAGATAACAATATTAATTAACACTAAATGTACCATGTAATTTGGTTATGCCAAATCATCTGTTTCAAATTAAACATTACATAGTACCATTAACATAATATGACTCATTACTAAGGCCAGGTTTAATATTATTATAACGGAATTAACTATAACGGTAAAATACAATATCAAAAGTAACAGTATTAGTTATTTATAGTTATTAGTTAGTTACTTAGTACTTAGTAATGTTGTTTTAGGCATCATGCTATTATAATATTACAGGATGTGTGAACTGATTTGCATATGACGGTATTTACTTGTATATTCTAAATCAATCACTATCTAGATAAACTAAGGAATTACAAGGTAAATATTTCTTCAATAAGAACATGTTCCATGCCCTAGATCGCAGTGTAGGAAGGTATCTAGCTCCCATTCTCTAAAACACACTCGTCGCTCGGAGAATCGATTGTATAAACATTAGGAGTGTGTTGTTTACACAAAGATATACACCCACCCACCCTCCGTCAGATTGTATTCACTGTAGTGTACGGTTTGTTAATATCTACATGCGATTGTTTACACGGAAAACAACGGAGATCGCATTCAGCATAGACTACGTCGTTGTACACGTCAAATATGCATTGCTTTATCTAATCCATTTGATGTTTTGTTGTTACCTATCTATCGGGAATATTTGATTGAATTTTTACCATCAAAACGTAACAAAACACACATCTACACTCATTTATTGGATTAATTAGACTTAAATGTTTGCTTTATTTTACTGTTTGAATGAATATTGTTCTATTCAATCTGTTTTGGAAATCAATCCAGAAATAAAAATATAAGTGATTTTACGTATTTTTATTTTAATATTAAACGTGCGAGCTGGTATCAGTTTGCCGATAAGAGCTGCTCTTAGTTGTAACCTTAAAAATACTACAACGCATATTGTACTTCAATACAATAATACGCTTTTGCGTCTAACTTCTTCAGTTTGTGGATTACACGACAAAGTTAATTTCCAACTAGTGGAGCTCATTACAACACAAAAATACGACACGCATAATTATTTCGCCTGGAAATCTATCGTTAAAAGATAATAGCCAGAATGTTTTGTCACATTTTTCTTCCAACCTGATGGGCTAAGGGATTCAAGAACAAAAACATATAAATGTATTTGGATTTCTTTCTTTGGATTCCTAGAAATTTACTAAACCCACCTGACAGTAAAAACTTGTAAAACTTTTAAGTGTTGAAGTTTTATCAAAACTTGACCTGTTTTATTTCTTTAATATACTTGTGGATAGAAGTAAATTAAAGGAATAGCGGAAAACTTGTTTCCTCCTAAACCACACATGACGTATCTATTTGTCCAATGTAATTTATGTTTGTTGATGGTTATCTATTAATAAAAACTTTTGTTTTATGGATTGAAGACTAAGAAATAAAAAGTATTAAATATTGTTTCATCCAAAATTTAATTTACTTTGGTCAATGGGTGTACTTGCTTTCTTTTTATTTACTTATATATTTCTGATGGGAAACCAGCCCAGAGACATAACATGAATTCTTCAGGTGTATATTTAGGTATTGCGAGAGCACGATCAAGGGTTGTTTAAAATATTTTAAATCTCTTGCCTCACATTACACATTTTGAATTTTGAATTGGTTTCATGTTTTAATTCTTTTGTTATCATTTAATGTTACATTTTGGATATAAAATAAAAAAATATATGTATCCTAATTAATGTTTATTTGACATTGCTATGATATTTACAAATTTGCTTGAAAACTGTTAATATTTGTTTTTGTGCATATACGTATTTGTAAGCGTTAATTAAAAAAAGGTTAATTTTTGTTGCTTGTCTCAATTATTGATATTTAAGACGATAAATGGTAAAAGATTAGGGTGAAGGACAATTATTACAAATAAAACATGCCTTGTGCGGGATAAGAACCCGCGCCCTCTCAGAGTCATATTCTTCTTCCCTGCGACCCAATCGTATGAGTCACCGCGGACGACTTTGTAGAAAGAAAGACATTCTCAAAAACAACATACATACATACACATTTTAAAAAATCGCCGATGGTGGGACTCGAACCCGGGTCCTCCAGGATCAGAGTCATGCGCGCTACACATGAGCCACACATCTCTATGTTCTGGTTAATATTAAGAGGATCGTTATGCGCCCTAACGAGAACTAGACCATTGAGTCTCCCTACCTCGTGAAGTGTATTCTGTTAGCCGCGCTGGCCTTGCAGTTCGCTAATTCGAATAACTTCATTGCCTCGCGCAGAACTAGCGTGGTGCGGCTTGTTTCATGCGCGCTACACATGAGCCACACATCTCTATGTTCTGGTTAATATTAAGAGGATGGTTATCCCTAACGAGAACTAGACCATTGAGTCTCCTACCTCGTGAAGTGTATTCTGTTAGCCGCGCTGGCCTTGCAGTTCGCTAATTCGAATAACTTCATTGCCTCGCGCAGAACTAGCGCGGTGCGGCTTGTTTCATGCGCGCTACACATGAGCCACACATCTCTATGTTCTGGTTGATATTAAGAGGATCGTTATCCCTAACGAGAACTAGACCATTGAGTCTCCTACCTCGTGAAGTGTATTCTGTTAGCCGCGCTGGCCTTGCAGTTCGCTAATTCGAATAACTTCATTGCCTCGCGCAGAACTAGCGCGGTGCGGCTTTTTTCATGCGCGCTACACATGAGCCACACTCTCTATGTTCTGGTTAATATTAAGAGGATCGTTATCCCTAACGAGAACTAGACCATTGAGTCTCCTACCTCGTGAAGTGTATTCTGTTAGCCGCGCTGGCCTTGCAGTTCGCTAATTCGAATAACTTCATTGCTTCGCGCAGAACTAGCGCGGCGCGGCTTGTTTCATGCGCGCTACACATGAGCAATACATCTCTATGTTCTGGTTAATATTAAGAGGATCGTTATGCGGCCTAACGAGAACTAGACCATTGAGTCTCCTACCTCGTGAAGTGTATTCTGTTAGCCGCGCTGGCCTTGCAGTTCGCTAGTTCGAATAACTTCATTGCCTCGCGCAGAACTAGCGCGGTGCGGCTTGTTTCATGCGCGCTACACATGAGCCACACATCTCTATGTTCTGGTTAATATTAAGAGGATCGTTATCCCTAACGAGAACTAGACCATTGAGTCTCCTACCTCGTGAAGTGTATTCTGTTAGCCGCGCTGGCCTTGCAGTTCGCTAGTTCGAATAACTTCATTGCCTTACGCAGAACTAGCGCGGTGCGGCTTGTTTCATGCGCGCTACACATGAGCCACACATCTCTATGTTCTGGTTAATATTAAGAGGATTGTTATGCGCCCTGACGAGAACTAGACCATTGAGTCTCCCTACCTCGTGAAGTGTATTCTGTTAGCCGCGCTGGCCTTGCAGTTCGCTAATTCGAATAACTTCATTGCCTCGCGCAGAACTAGCGTGGCGCGGCTTGTTTCATGCGCGCTACACATGAGCCACACATCTCTATGTTCTGGTTAATATTAAGAGGATCGTTATCCCTAACGAGAACTAGACCATGGAGTCTCCCTACCTCGTGAAGTGTATCCTGTTAGCCGCGCTGGCCTTGCAGTTCGCTAATTCGAATAACTTCATTGCCTCGCGCAGAACTAGTGCGGTGCGGCTTGTTTCATGCGCGCTACACATGAGCCACACATCTCTATGTTCTGGTTAATATTAAGAGGATCGTTATCCCTAACGAGAACTAGACCATTGAGTCTCCCTACCTCGTGAGGTGTATTCTGTTAGCCGCGCTGGCCTTGCAGTTCGCTAATTCGAATAACTTCATTGCCTCGCGCAGAACTAGCGTGACGCGGCTTGTTTCATGCGCGCTACACATGAACCACACATCTCTATGTTCTGGTTAATATTAAGAGGATCGTTATGCGCCCTAACGAGAACTAGACCATTGAGTCTCCTACCTCGTGAGGTGTATTCTGTTAGCCGCGCTGGCCTTGCAGTTCGCTAATTCGAATAACTTCATTGCCTCGCGCAGAACTAGCGTGGCGCGGCTTGTTTCATGCGCGCTACACATGAGCCACACATCTCTATGTTCTGGTTAATATTAAGAGGATCGTTATGCGCCCTAACGAGAACTAGACCATTGAGTCTCCTACCTCGTGAGGTGTATTCTGTTAGCCGCGCTGGCCTTGCAGTTCGCTAGTTCGAATAACTTCATTGCCTCGCGCAGAACTAGCGCGGTGCGGCTTGTTTCATGCGCGCTACACATGAGCCACACATCTCTATGTTCTGGTTAATATTAAGAGGATCGTTATGCGCCCTAATGAGAACTAGACCATTGAGTCTCCCTACCTCGTGAAGTGTATTCTGTTAGCCGCGCTGGCCTTGCAGTTCGCTAATTCGAATAACTTCATTGCCTCGCGCAGAACTAGCGCGGTGCGGCTTGTTTCATGCGCGCTACACATGAGCCACACATCTCTATGTTCTGGTTAATATTAAGAGGATGGTTATCCCTAACGAGAACTAGACCATTGAGTCTCCTACCTCGTGAAGTGTATTCTGTTAGCCGCGCTGGCCTTGCAGTTCGCTAATTCGAATAACTTCATTGCCTCGCGCAGAACTAGCGTGGCGCGGCTTGTTTCATGCGCGCTACACATGAGCCACACATCTCTATGTTCTGGTTAATATTAAGAGGATGGTTATCCCTAACGAGAACTAGACCATTGAGTCTCCTACCTCGTGAAGTGTATTCTGTTAGCCGCGCTGGCCTTGCAGTTCGCTAATTCGAATAACTTCATTGCCTCGCGCAGAACTAGCGCGGTGCGGCTTGTTTCATGCGCGCTACACATGAGCCACACATCTCTATGTTCTGGTTAATATTAAGAGGATCGTTATGCGCCCTAACGAGAACTAGACCATTGAGTCTCCTACCTCGTGAAGTGTATTCTGTTAGCCGCGCTGGCCTTGCAGTTCGCTAATTCGAATAACTTCATTGCCTCGCGCAGAACTAGCGTGGCGCGGCTTGTTTCATGCGCGCTACACATGAGCCACACATCTCTATGTTCTGGTTAATATTAAGAGGATGGTTATCCCTAACGAGAACTAGACCATTGAGTCTCCTACCTCGTGAAGTGTATTCTGTTAGCCGCGCTGGCCTTGCAGTTCGCTAATTCGAATAACTTCATTGCCTCGCGCAGAACTAGCGCGGTGCGGCTTGTTTCATGCGCGCTACACATGAGCCACACATCTCTATGTTCTGGTTGATATTAAGAGGATCGTTATCCCTAACGAGAACTAGACCATTGAGTCTCCTACCTCGTGAAGTGTATTCTGTTAGCCGCGCTGGCCTTGCAGTTCGCTAATTCGAATAACTTCATTGCCTCGCGCAGAACTAGCGCGGTGCGGCTTTTTTCATGCGCGCTACACATGAGCCACACTCTCTATGTTCTGGTTAATATTAAGAGGATCGTTATCCCTAACGAGAACTAGACCATTGAGTCTCCTACCTCGTGAAGTGTATTCTGTTAGCCGCGCTGGCCTTGCAGTTCGCTAATTCGAATAACTTCATTGCTTCGCGCAGAACTAGCGCGGCGCGGCTTGTTTCATGCGCGCTACACATGAGCAATACATCTCTATGTTCTGGTTAATATTAAGAGGATCGTTATGCGGCCTAACGAGAACTAGACCATTGAGTCTCCTACCTCGTGAAGTGTATTCTGTTAGCCGCGCTGGCCTTGCAGTTCGCTAGTTCGAATAACTTCATTGCCTCGCGCAGAACTAGCGCGGTGCGGCTTGTTTCATGCGCGCTACACATGAGCCACACATCTCTATGTTCTGGTTGATATTAAGAGGATCGTTATGCGGCCTAACGAGAACTAGACCATTGAGTCTCCTACCTCGTGAAGTGTATTCTGTTAGCCGCGCTGGCCTTGCAGTTCGCTAGTTCGAATAACTTCATTGCCTCGCGCAGAACTAGCGCGGTGCGGCTTGTTTCATGCGCGCTACACATGAGCCACACATCTCTATGTTCTGGTTAATATTAAGAGGATTGTTATGCGCCCTAACGAGAACTAGACCATGGAGTCTCCCTACCTCGTGAAGTGTATCCTGTTAGCCGCGCTGGCCTTGCAGTTCGCTAATTCGAATAACTTCATTGCCTCGCGTAGAACTAGCGTGGCGCGGCTTGTTTCATGCGCGCTACACATGAGCCACACATCTCTATGTCCTGGTTAATATTAAGAGGATGGTTATCCCTAACGAGAACTAGACCATTGAGTCTCCTACCTCGTGAAGTGTATTCTGTTAGCCGCGCTGGCCTTGCAGTTCGCTAATTCGAATAACTTCATTGCCTCGCGCAGAACTAGCGCGGTGCGGCTTGTTTCATGCGCGCTACACATGAGCCACACATCTCTATGTTCTGGTTAATATTAAGAGGATGGTTATGCGCCCTAACGAGAACTAGACCATTGAGTCTCCCTACCTCGTGAGGTGTATTCTGTTAGCCGCGCTGGCCTTGCGGTTCGCTAATTCGAATAACTTCATTGCCTCGCGCAGAACTAGCGTGACGCGGCTTGTTTCATGCGCGCTACACATGAACCACACATCTCTATGTTCTGGTTAATATTAAGAGGATCGTTATGCGCCCTAACGAGAACTAGACCATTGAGTCTCCTACCTCGTGAGGTGTATTCTGTTAGCCGCGCTGGCCTTGCAGTTCGCTAATTCGAATAACTTCATTGCCTCGCGCAGAACTAGCGCGGTGCGGCTTGTTTCATGCGCGCTACACATGAGCCACACATCTCTATGTTCTGGTTAATATTAAGAGGATCGTTATGCGCCCTAATGAGAACTAGACCATTGAGTCTCCCTACCTCGTGAAGTGTATTCTGTTAGCCGCGCTGGCCTTGCAGTTCGCTAATTCGAATAACTTCATTGCCTCGCGCAGAACTAGCGCGGTGCGGCTTGTTTCATGCGCGCTACACATGAGCCACACATCTCTATGTTCTGGTTAATATTAAGAGGATGGTTATCCCTAACGAGAACTAGACCATTGAGTCTCCTACCTCGTGAAGTGTATTCTGTTAGCCGCGCTGGCCTTGCAGTTCGCTAATTCGAATAACTTCATTGCCTCGCGCAGAACTAGTGCGGTGCGGCTTGTTTCATGCGCGCTACACATGAGCCACACATCTCTATGTTCTGGTTAATATTAAGAGGATGGTTATGCGTCCTAACGAGAACTAGACCATTGAGTCTCCTACCTCGTGAGGTGTATTCTGTTAGCCGCGCTGGCCTTGCAGTTCGCTAATTCGAATAACTTCATTGCCTCGCGCAGAACTAGAGCGGTGCGGCTTGTTTCATGCGCGCTACACATGAGCCACACATCTCTATGTTCTGGTTAATATTAAGAGGATCGTTATGCGCCCTAACGAGAACTAGACCATTGAGTCTCCTACCTCGTGAAGTGTATTCTGTTAGCCGCGCTGGCCTTGCAGTTCGCTAATTCGAATAACTTCATTGCCTCGCGCAGAACTAGAGCGGTGCGGCTTGTTTCATGCGCGCTACACATGAGCCACACATCTCTATGTTCTGGTTAATATTAAGAGGATCGTTATGCGCCCTAACGAGAACTAGACCATTGAGTCTCCCTACCTCGTGAAGTGTATTCTGTTAGCCGCGCTGGCCTTGCAGTTCGCTAATTCGAATAACTTCATTGCCTCGCGCAGAACTAGCGCGGTGCGGCTTGTTTCATGCGCGCTACACATGAGCCACACATCTCTATGTTCTGGTTAATATTAAGAGGATGGTTATCCCTAACGAGAACTAGACCATTGAGTCTCCCTACCTCGTGAAGTGTATTCTGTTAGCCGCGCTGGCCTTGCAGTTCGCTAATTCGAATAACTTCATTGCCTCGCGCAGAATAGCGTGGTGCGGCTTGTTTTCATAAAGCCAGATGAAAGCCAGCGGCCGATGTTGATTGTAACTCAATCATGTAGGATGTAAACCAAGTTCGCAGCTCTAGGGTTGTATTCTTGCACTAGGCGACACTTGTGGTTACTAACTCGTTAGGGGATTGTTAAGACTAAAATACCAAGTTTTGAAACACACTAGCATTTAATTATTGTGCTTTCTAATTCATTAAATTAATTATTTTAAAATTCACAAATATGTGTAGTCACTTTCATAGCCTTGTTATATCAAAAAAATATCCTTTCACTATTGTTTTTAATACTTGATTAAGATTAGTATCTATTAATTATATGCTTAATCATTCGAGTATGATATAGATTGTTATTCTTATTTTTGTTCATTTTTAGGATCATATTTTAAAAGTAGGCCTAACTCGTTTTAATTTAGTTGTTAGTTTGATTTTCCACTAAAGTCATGATATACATTGTAAGATTGCATTCCTTATTTTAAAAAATTCATTTCCAATAAAATACGGTTATTATTTGTATTGAAATAGGTCTATAAGCGATGTTAACTAATTAAATTGTGTTGGCGCAATCATAAAAAATTACAGGTAACATTGTATAATAACATACACATTTTCTTTTGTTTGAAAATAATTTTAAATGGAGCAATCCACTGATAAATTCGATTGAAATGAAATCGGTGTTGTCTTGGATGTTTCTGATATGTTGATTTTATCGTCGAATGTTATTGAAACATTTCCAAGAACCGTTTTCAAACATTGTTTTGTTAAATGCAAACATCCGTGCACACTTGATTGTAAATATAAACATTACAGGCGCTGAATTTATTTAAGGTATGTTGATATACACTTTGTCAGGATTTTTTAAATCCAAAAATAAATGAGAAATGTTACAACATAATTAAAAAACATTTGCATTTAAATTAACAATTAGAAAAAAGCGGTGAATGCAAAACAGTGGATGGCAGGTAAAAGTGAAAGATTTCAGTGAAGGCTGGAAATGAACACACGATCGAATCTGAACTGTGTACCTCATGGTACATCGTACAAGGTCCAAGATAGTATTCGACTTGTTAAAGTTAATAACAAAGTTCGTTTAATGACTTTAGTGTCCAGTTGTGGAAACATTTTACAAAAATAACAACTAAAATCAACAAAAATCAATATACTTATTTAATAAAGTGTGCAAACCAGTGCGAAGTATGAACCTTTATCATGGAAATTAATTATGTTAATAAAGGGAAATAAACTCCATTTGTCAAGGAAAAAATAATCAACATTTTATATATAGAATATTTGTGTAAAAATTACATGTAATTGACACTAAAATTCTATTTATTTCTGGAACGAACATTTAAGTGAATTATTTTTATTTTTAATTCTTTTACAAATATTTGGTTGAAACCCAACTAAAATGTAATACTCTAACCTTACATTTAACCTGCGACCAATCATTGCCCGTTTCAAAACCATGTGGAGGAGACCACATTTGTTCATGTTTTGTTGCTAAAATATATGTTGTATTTTGTGCACTTTCGTATTCTGAGTTATGAGTTTTACATTTGAATGTAATAATTGTGGCTCTGTGTTGCTAAGAGTTGTATTTCTAAAAACGATGTGTTTCAAGTCTTGCATAACAAACTAAACAACTCGTGGACATTCCTCTAGATTCTTTACACGTAATGTTTATTATTCATAGACTGTATAGAGTGCAGAACATGTACTAGATGTTTCAGTACAAAGCATGCAATCTTAGAGTAATGCAACCTTTTGAAAACTTAAAACTTCATTAATATCCCAAATAATCTTTCTTTTTTATTCTAATGGTTGATATACATTTTTTAATAAACTAAAGTTTTATAATGTAACTACAAAACGCGTTTTGAATATGCAACTGGAAAACTTAACACTGTCGCTGTTTTTTCTCCATTTTAACTACAAATTGTTGATTTAATTTTTTTTTAACTATTTTGCTTGACCTAGCTAAAACTGCAATAATTACTCCACAAAGAATTCTTATTACAATTAGCAACAAATTTTAAGTAAACGCATACATTGTACATTTTATTCTATCAAGATTATATTTCGAGTATAATCTCAGGCAAAACTAATATTGATTTAGATATGACAAGATTCTCATAATTCTAGTGATGTCGCCGTGCAAAGATTATCTTAAATTCAATATTTGTTTACCTCTCGCTAGAAGTGTGTTTAATGTTATTATGCTCCCCTCCTGTGGCGATAGAGCTAATATCTCTACTCTGATACCCAGTACTCAACTTGTCATCATGGTTTTAAGAATGTCACATCACATTTCTCTTGAGTAAGATTAAGTTCCCCCCCCTCAGAGACCCGGCTCGCGATGAAAACATTGGGGATCCGACCTGTGCGATGATGTGACGTCACTGTGTGGGGAACGTTTCATTCGTCTCCTTCTGTATTCTCATCAGGTAGCCGAGCTCCGATATATGTATCACTTTTGAATGTCCGTCCGTCTTTGCGTGTGTCACGATAAAAACCGAACAGAAAAAAAGCGAAATTTAAAAGCGATTTTTTGTTGAAATTTTCCTACAACAATTATTTATTTCAATATATTCCATTAACATGTACACTATCGGCCATAAGTAAATAAAGTTGTCTAGTTGCATCTTATATACCCAGTCTTTTATTTACTTATGGGCGATGGTGTACATGATACACTTATAGGAACTAACAAAATATCAACTACTATACGATAACATACAAACCTTGACCTTGAGGGTTAGAAGGTGGGACTAGCTCCCCTTAAAGTCTAAATATCCATTTATTTTGCACCTACACCATTAATTTAATTTAACAATGAAAACAATTTTAAAAAATACATGCCATATTCTGAAATTGAATTCATGCCCCTATAGCTGAAGCTACTGTGGACCTTCTTTTTCATGTTGGCAAAACCCTAAACATTTCTAGAAAAAGATAACCTGTTTTTACATTTTTGTTTATTTGAAAATAATATGAATTTCTTGAAACAATATAAAACAGCTCCAGACTAATTAAATTGATTTTTATTGAAAAACAAGAAAAACCAAACACAAATAATTATTCACAAATTAAAAAAGTTCGTTCATTTATTCATCCTGACGTAACGTTATTTACTTAAGTAATTGAAAAAGCAATTATCCGTTCCCCGTACAAAATACTCGTAGAAAACGGATAGATTCTTTAACCCGTTGTTTTTTTCCCTCAGAACATCGGAGTTTTTTTTACAGTACTCTAGGTTTTTCCAATACTCCCGAGGATTGGCTATACGTATCCGGCTGGCAACGCAATGCAGCTGTGGATTAAGACGGCGAAGTTTGATCCCAGGTGAATTATAGAGTGGCGTAACTCTCGTTTTGTTTTACGTAAATGTCTTCTGTCACATGGAATAAACATCAGCCGGCCTGGGTTAACATTGCGAGAATATTCGGGGCGCAACTTCGGAGTATCTACCCACTTTACTTCGGGGTGAATAAAAATAAGTGAATTTCTATTGGATTGGTTGAGGTAGGGTACACATGTGTTTGAATGGATCGAGAACCTTTCAGGTGATTTACTTTAGGTACATTCGACAGCAAAACATTGTAAAACACGCATTGAGACATTTGTTTGCATGGACACAAACTAAGTGAAATAGTTGGTTGTAGATTACGCAAAAGGCTCGTATCAGTCTAAATAAAGCGAATTTGTACAAAGTTTTTAATGTTTGTTGTTGTAGGGCTGTATTTGAAATTAAATCCTGTAAGGGAATCTTTATAGTTCTAATCACTGATTGGGTGACTTATAAGAAACACCTAAGTAAAGGCAACGATTGGTATACTTAAATGTCCCATGCAAGCTAAAGCCCGCAGTTTCTACTCCGACTGGACGACATAGAAGCAACGTAGAAACGAACGAACGCCACAGTTCCTACCCCAACTCCTACTGGAATACATAGAACCAACGTAATAACTATTCCCGCAGTTCCTACACAGGCTGTGATCTCCAAACTTGTAAGACCCTATGTACCCCAACTGGATACATAAATACAAAACTGACTTTACAAGGTAGATATTCCGCAGCTTACAGTTGGCAATAAATCTAACGTAATAACCTGCGCAGTTACTATCTGCTGTGACTTGAATAACATGGAAGCAAGCTACCTGGCTCATAAAAAAGTCAACGTCCGTTTCTACATTGTGATTAAACAACATGAAGCTAACAAGTCACAGCGCCGGACTAACGTAAAAACATGAAACTAACCGCAATTTTCCAACTGTTGCATAAAGCATAAACTAGTCGATTTACTAAGTATGTAGCCTCTACCGCATGGAGTAACCAAGTTGACGGCCGACATAGGTGTTTACAACATGGAGTTGTGCAGTCCTAGTCGTACTGTACGCCTCTAAACAACGAGCTACGCATTCTGCACGTTGGTCGCCCTTACCAGGAACTACACGAGTCTACCGTTGTCCTCTAAAGCACTGGAACAAGGAGACATCATCTTCAAGCGGATCATTCTCGCACGAAAATTTCAGTGAAGTGCAAAAGACACTCATATGTACAATAAGTAGAAGTACAAAGAAAGATGAATATTGTGAATAAGCTGGGCCCAGGGCTAATATGATTGAAAATAAAATTGAAGTTGACGTTGTCTGTTGTTTGTTGATTTCAGCGTCACTGCACATCGATAATCTATGACCGTATTTAGCGTGCAGTGCTTTTATTAGTTTTCACATTGGAGCCGCTCTCAGCGCGCAGGACGTTAGATTCCGTTTTGACTTGGGAGTAAGGGGACCTCCCCAAAGGGGAAACTTCTTTATCGACTCTGATGAGAAACCAACGTAATAACTATTCCCGCAGTTCCTACACAGGCTGAATGACTACAAAACAACTTGTAAGGAAGCCCACTGTTCACCCCCTAACTGGACTACATAGAATCAGCGTTGAAACCATGACCTTTAAACGAAGTGTAAGATATCCCGCAGTTCTCACCACGTCTGGGCTACATAAAATCAACGTGAAAGATAACCTCGCAGTTCCTACTCCGGCTGGGCGACCTCTAACAACATGGAAGCTAGTCCGCAGTTCCTACCACGCCTGGTCGCCTACTAAACAACATGGAAGCTAGTCCGCAGTTCCTACCACGTCTAGTCGCCCTCTAAACAACATGGAAGCTAACCCGCAGTTCCTACCACGTCTGGTCGCCTTCTAAACAACATGGAATCTAACCCGGAGGACCATCCATCTTCAAAGCGGCTTAGTCCAACCCTCTCTCCAGATAGAGCGAGACAGAAGTTTTCAGCAGTAAAAAGACCACTCAAATAAATGAAAATATCAGCTAGAAAGACTCAGCAATAGAAAAAACTTGACCTAATTCGGAGATTATAAGCCGCGGACACTTCTGCTGTCGGCCGTAATCAGATAATTGATTGGGGCAATGTGACAGAAATTTATTTAGCTAATGGAGATGTTGGATACGAGTTGTTTTTGTTTCTTCTTTGTAGGTTGGCCACTAATCGATTTATGTACCGAGTTTTGTTACTTTTGCTTGCAATAATGTGTGATATTTGTTTCCAAGTTCTCTATTTAAAAATACTTACACTACGCTGCAGCGCGCTGTCCTAGAAACATCTTTGTGTCAAGGTAAACTCAATTAACAAAAGATAAGTAGATTTGATGTTGAACCGAGCAAATGTTTATATTGTATACTACGTCACTCAATATAAGTACGCGAATCACGATTTTAACAACATTTTGTTTTGTTTTCAGGTAAGGATTAATCTTTGGTGCCCATACCATGGACACGTGTGCCGTTGGTAAGTGTTCTGATTTGTAGATACTAAATTCCCTTATTCAAATGTTAGCGATCGACTTAAGATCGCATTCTCAAGTATGTATTTGTACTTTGCGCTCAAATCCATGTTCATAATTCTTTTAGACGTACTCGTATGAATGTGACAGCATTTGTTTCTAATTTTCAGGATAAACTCTTCGTATTTTCAATATACTATCAGGCACCCTCATCATGCAGTATTTTATGGCCATCAGAGGCCGGGATTTACATTACAACTCACGGACAAAGCGTTCCGATGAGAATCAGATACATACTATACAGTATTAGCGTAATGATAATTATTTTTACTAGCAGATACACGTACAATCATTTTGGACTAAGCGAAACACTTGATAGAACACGTTTTCCTGACACATAATGTCAATGAGTGATGCTCAATATTAAAATCAACATGCGATTTATGCTACAATGTTTGCAACATAGACAAGTCCGATTTAGTAAGCAGAGTTTCTTATATACACAACTTTGTTCTCCGACCGTCTGCACGTGTGTCACTCTCACGATAAAAACCGAACATGACCTCCGGGGATATAATATGGTTTTATATTTATTTTAAACACACTCTTCTTAACTGGTTACCGTGAATAAAGTTTAAAATTAATTTGGAATGCTCAGGTATGTTTGGAAAAATGATTTATTAACAGAACTAAGTCATTCGACATTTCAATATTAATTATTATTGGTTTCATATATTTTATCCCTCTTCATACCCGGCACCTCCACCAACAACGAGGTAAAGTGTGGCTCGTTGGTCTTGTGGTTAGCGTATCTGCTTCCAATGCAGAAGGTCCAGGGTTCGATTCCCGCCTAAGTCAGAAGTTTTTTAACTTCTGGTTTGGACTTAAGTCCATCTGTTCTGCTTAGGAGTTGTAACGGTCTTTGGAGCCGTCCTAGCAACGAAGCACATAATAAATTCAGAGTTGTTCTGAATCGGCCTTGTTGATTCTGGCGTTGATCCGCGGGTGTTCGCACTGTCCATACCACTGATTGCAATATTTCCTATTAAAAATATCGATCTTTGGTTGGTTATCGCTCACTCGTCGATTGCGTCGGGGCCTACAGGGTTGGCTTGGTCGCTTTGATTTACTGTCCCCCACTGAAAATCAGTTATATGACTGAGTGGGTAGACTCTAAATACAATTTATTTATTTATTTTATTTATTTATAATGATTAAAATAAACTTTCTTTTTTACATTCTTCTTCGATCATCTGTTGAAGTAGCTTAGTTCTCTCTTTTAGGTATTTTTATTTAAAAAAGAATCTGTCGAAATAAAAAAAAACATAAATAGTGTGATAAAACTTTTCAGTGCCTTGTTATCCGTTGATGACATTATTTATTGATCGAGATTTTCTGGATTTTCTGTTGTGTTGGTGAATGATTTATCCGTCAACGTTGCAAAGACCATTCTGTTACACTACTGACAGAACAGCACGATCAATCAATAATGTCGAATAGTATTATGTTTTTAACTAGCAGTTGGATCAATGACATACATTCAGTTCGGTCTAATATCGGTGTCCATATCCAAAACATACAGCAAAGCAAAGGTGAATTCGTTTTTAATTTCAAACTTTCAACACTTCAATGTTCATAAAACCTAGATAACCACGACATCCTCATTTCCGACGTCTTTTAAGAAAAGACAAAAAAAACACGAAAAACCAGAATAAGAAATCTCTTTAAATATTCATTAAATATCTCCTCCCTTGTCGCATATCTTCACAACCATAATATTCCGTTCTATAAGAAAACCAACGATGCAAGAACAGTGAAAGAAATTCCCTGTCGTCCATATTTAATGAATACCAGGTCAAAACGGAGTGCTCTTTTTAAACTGTGCACTGTCGTTTCCTATGATAAGTCAATAGAGGTGAAGCAACGGGGCATGGCTACCTAGCAGAGGGGGAAATGGAAGAATACAATGTCTAAATTACAAAGGGCTTGCTTTGAGATGTAAGGTATTGGCCTTGGAAAGACTTCCTTTTTGATGTTTATTTAGAGCATACAAATGCGCAACCTGCTTCTCTTTGCAAAGTCGGTACAAAGAGACTAGAAGTCTGATTGTGAAAAGTACAGTAGAAACTGGTATCACTTTGATTTTAGTAATTATTGTTTCATTTCAATATTATGCTATATTATATCAAGAAAAGTAGGACGTTATATGAATATCATTGATGGCAAAGAAGTGGGGCTATGATTATTTTTAAAGATTTTACCTAATTGACACCACCACCAAAGATATCAATGCACAGTTAGATTGTATTTAGGCTTCTTAGACCCCTATTTTCGTCCTTCAAAACCAATGAAACAATATTCACTAAAAACTCTTAAGCTCAAAACGTAGTTCAACGGACGGTACAGGGTACAGTAAACTATTAACAACAGATCAAGCAATCTCAGTTTAGCGAGGATGCACTGTGCACATTTTGAAATCACCTTCAAACGTAAGTAACCAAAATATACAATTTGTAATGTTTCGAATGTTTTATTAACAAGCATTTTTCTTTACTTTTTCAAGAAATAGTTTGTGTAAATTGAGCGTTTTCTATCTTCTAGTAGCTAGAACCTTCGCGTACGAAACACGATAGCGACTTCGATAAGATAAATATACACTCGGTGCAAAGCGTAGATTCAATGCGGGAAAACGGTTTGCGTGAAGAACAACATTCTAGTCTCGCTATGAGAATTTAGCTATGCATTCCATCTGTTTTACTTAGTTATGAGTTTTGAATTGTTGCTCGAACGATTGGAGCTGTGTGCATACTTCTCATGAGAACTAACCTCGGCGATAATGAGGGAAATGTGGTCTCGGGTATAGCCTAGATTAATTAGAAATATTAAGTTGAATTCTAGTTGCGTTGTTGAGACTACGATACCTAATTTGAAAATACCTTCTAGAGTATGATGTTAAAACTTTCAAACTCGTGTAAAGGAATGTGATTTATAAATGGTTTTTATTTTAATTTATAATCCATGATCGTTTTTAGAGTGTTTATGATAATGCTAACCGATCGAACTAGTACTTGAAAAACACAATTGTGATCTAACATATTGAAATTCCATGCTAAAGATAACAATAAGCATATTAATTGTTGCATAATAATTAATTTGTTGCATTTATTATTTATTTAAAGAATATCCCGCTGTTAATTTTTATGATTTTAAAATAATTTTTTTACGATCTAGATCAATCAACATTAAAATTTGTATATAATTTTGTTTTATTACTCTTTGATCGAGACAAAATTTTCTAATTATTTTGACCTAAATCATCAATTATCTTCTGCACAACGTTATCTTCTTGGTTTGTGATTGAATATTGTTTTAAATGACTCAAAAGAAGAATTAAAAGTATAGAACCTTTTTAAGTGTATTTGGTGGAGGTGCCGGGTAACTCATTAATGATTTTCAATTTCGTTCGAAATGTGATATTATATAATTATACCGCCTGTTAAAAAAAGAAATATACTATATATAAATAAATATATTATGTATTGAAAAAGAAAATAAGTAAATGCTGGCTACTAGTGAAAAAACTAAAAACAAGGTACATTTATTTGTAAATATATCCCCTTTAAAGTCATTTTTATTATTGGTCTGATCTTTCACGGTGGCATAGTTGACGTGTAGTAATTGCCAGGACTGAAGGTCTAACAGTATCACCAATAATTTGATCCCGTACCGCATTTACTATGTAAATTGGCAAAATAATTAAATTGAAATCTACATTAAATTACAGTAAATCATAACAATATTACATTATTTAGTGTTTTTTATATCTATCCTTTTTAAATAACTTATCCTTCGAGATAATAAAAAAATGCTCATAATAAGCATCTACCACCAATATAAAACGATACATAATATTACAATGCGGATTTAGAGTTCTAAGTATATTTCGCTATTCGTAAAAAATGTATTTACTTTTTATTTACATTTTATTAATATTATAAGTTAAATTGAAAAATACATTGTTAAACTACGTGGCACTATCTATTTAATATACAAATTTTTAACCAATATTTTACTGGGAATAAAAGAAGAGGAAGAAGTTTGGGTTTTTTTGTTAAAAAACAAATCAATTCATATTTAGATTCTACCCACTAGTCTCAACTGATATTTGGTGTTTTTCAATATTTCAATAGCTTTGGTGGAGGTGCTGGGTCAAGTTTCAAATTATTGTCCTTTACTTTCGTTTTAAAAGTGAAATACTCGAATCATTCGAATATATATTTCCAATAATTTACTTAATGCATTGGGTGTTTTATATTCTGAAATCGTTACAATGCATCAATATGTAGCCCTTTCGTTCACGTTGCTAAAACCTTTGATTTGCATTACACGCTTTCTTCCTTGTCTCCCCACTATTCGGTCTCAGTCGTTCGTGTTGCCACAATAATTTCGGTGCTACACTGCGGAATATTTCCATAATTTATCGCTTCTCAAAACGTCTATATTTATTGGTCCTGGTGGAGTTAGGACTTTGGAGTGAGAATCACCCCTTCTTTCAACCTCGGCTGCGTTTATCGGTCAGTTGAATTCGATGCAGGTAGTTTGAAACTGGTTGGAATTTAATGCTATACATTTAGATTCCCTCTTTATTTGGTTATTTTTTAAATACGTTGGAATCACCTAGCTTTTGATTTTTTCTACAATGAAATGGTTTAATATGCGAATAATTTTGACACCGAGTAAATATTCACTATACAATTATGGAATATTAGGGTAAATGCCGCCACTAAAATTAAAAAAGAAGTATAAGTCATTATTTTTAAATATATCTGACAGTAACACGTGTATTTGAATTTACCTCTTTGCCCAGTATAATACCGTATGCTATGCAAATATATCACCAAGAGTTGACCACTCGCAATGTAACCGTCCTCATTTCCTTAGCTTATTGTACAAGCTCAATTTTCATAACGCAACGTAAACTATATATTTTTTAATACATCATTAATGATGTATTTTTTTATTGAGAAATTAATTATGACACTTTCTTTAGAAATAGAACCAACTTTACCCCGAAGTGGGTTTGCGCGATTTTTTATACTACTTGATCCAAATTATTTGTTTATTACTTAAAGCACACCAACCTTATAACACCTCGCTTCTAAATTTTACTTATTTTATTCTTTTCTTTTACAATTTTTTAGTGGAACCTACCCAGGGTGCAATTCATGCATGTTGCGGAGAGAACAATTGTGAAGGGATGTCCGAGGGCTGTTTAAGAGGACTCAATCCATTGCATTCGCATTAAAGACCGAGGAAAACCTCTGAAAAACCTTCAGTCAGGATTGCCAATCTCGAGGGGATTTGAACCCGGGACCTCCCGAATCAGAGTCGCGCGCTTAACGCTCGAGCCAACACCGTCGATTTATTTCCTTTTCTTTTCCATTTATTAAGGAGAACAATAAATTTTGTCATCCGAATAAAATAATGCTTCTATGATAACTAACTGATTTACCTAGCAACAACCACATTATATGGTTTTAAGTAAGGTTAAAATATAAATAAAATTTAACTCAATATCAATGCAACGGAGTAGGAAATAAACCTAATTTCATCGCGCCATCTGCAGTGAAGTGTCTTCGCAACAAACTTGATTCAACTACGAATCCATCTCTACAATCCAACTCTTAAGTTATTCTGTCTCTTCCAAAGAAGTTTTTAAAATTTAAAAATACACTCTTCAGGACTTTTTTTCAGAACCGCGTTCATGTCTAGACGGTCCCCTGCGCTAGAAACCTTGTTCCCCTTCTTAACAAACTCTTTTCTATTCCTGAATCTACAACTAAAGTCGAGTTTGCTAAGAGCAAGTACTTCAACTTCTGAATAGGCTCAACCAAGCCAGCCAAGGTTTCTCTGGAATCGCATGAGTGGTCTGCGAGAATTGTCTTAGTGTCTTGCAAGTTACCGTTGCCGGTAAGATGTTTCTTTAAAAACAAATATGTTGGAACTGATATGACTAAAACAATCAAAATTTGTAAAAATAAACATCTGAGCATTTTGTCTATTTAGGCATAGGCGAATATATTGCGTCACATGTCCTACATAATGGAGGATTTTATTTGGATATTCCACGTATTGTTGTATATAAATTACAATTTATTCTGAATTCAGAGTATTTTATAATTTTTGTTTGAGTTAAATAATTGCATCTCACATTTAGAATGTTATACTAAGCAAAAACCTTACTTTTGGTTAATTACATTCATTTCAAGGCTCATCCTGTAATAACAGTTGCCAGAATCGAACCAAAATCCTCCGGAACAAGAGTTTCGTAGCGTCGCGAGTTTCATGGAGCGCCTGCAACGAGACGGGTAGGCCGCCCGCCAGACCGCTCTTAACCAACGGCAAATACAGCAGCAGAAGCTGATCACCTAAGCAGCGGTTCGGACAGGGATGTTTTTACTTTTTATTGTTAATTTTACTTATTTTGGTTAGATTTTAATTACATTATCAATGTGCGTCGAGCTTAAATGAATGAAATATCATTTACTTGTTGAAGTTCCAAACCAAGTCAATGTTATACAATCGTCCTGCCCTAACTTAGATTGTAGATTTCTAAAACATTAACTTATCATAGGTTTTCTTTTTATTTTCTTCAGTACGTTTGGTGGAGGTGCCGGGTCACCTTCCAATAATTTTCACTTTCGTTTTGAATTCGAAATAATATAATAACGGCCAGTTATAATTACAAAATAATTAGTTAAATTGTATAACTATATATTGTTATTGTTATACGTTTCTAACTATCGGCGTAGAACTACAAGTCCGGCTGTGAGAAAGATACCGTATGTAGCAGAGAGCATAAATCCGAAGTGACCTTCGTACATCTTCGGCTTCGCTCGCCAAACAGAATGATAAATGCATTTCTGTAACTGATGCATTGCAGAGAGAGAGTCTCGTTTCTCACCGGTTCGGCAGCAGAATCACCTGTTTAATATTTATAGCGAGGGTCGGCGACATCGATCACCATTACAGACGTAAATTGCTTTAAAACAAAAGAATGTGGAATGCGACGTACGGCCGGTTTGATGTTGAGCGATCGAGAAGGCTGTGAAATCAATCACGTCATTTTCGTTCAAGTTTAATAGAATTTTGATTAAAATCCCGAAATGTATTTTATAACATTTTAAAAACTGTGTATTTTTTTCAAAATAATAAGTACCTAATCAAAAACCTAAGTTCAATAAATTTCAAAGCAATTTCTTATTTAGATCGTATGATCTTATCTAATTTATCATCGATATTTATATATATTCTTATTTTCTTAAGTAGTTTATTTGAAGTATATATTTTGTATATATTGTATAAATTAGTCGCTGTTAAATTTAATATTTAGTTCATTAACTGGTGGCAAGACATCGTGTATGTGTTAAGGGGCCTTGCTCTACTCTTGCCATCAGCAATATGTATGTATTTTGTAATCCAGACACATTGAAAATAAATATAAAAAAAAACAACGTAACAGATTTTCAGAAAAGGACTTTAATTTAAAGCAGACTAAGCCAACCCAGTGGGCGCTGACAACGTCGACGAGCGAACAATGAACGACTAGAGTTAGTAATTTATGTTTTCTGACTTTTTTACTTTTACAATTATGTACTATGAATCCAATGTGGACTTTATGGGTAATGTGATGTTGGAACATCAAAACTAATTAACTTTATTAATTTTATTCTTGTCGTGAATAACAGAACTTTCTTAGTGAAACTTTTCTACCCGAACTCAATCTTGAAAATATATTAATAATTTACTCGTTAATGTGAAATTTCATACCGTGTTTAACGTAGTTTCTCAGCTCTCACTATACTCAGTTCAGTTCAGTTCAAATAACGAATATAATAACAACAATCAGTGGTACGGGAGTTTACAAAATAGGGAGTTGGGCTACTTTATCAATAGTTTGTCGATGATGTAAACGAAAATAAAATTCCCACCTTTTTCCAAATTTCTTGGAGCATGTGCCGAGTTGACAGAAATGATACTTGAAAAAAGAATATCCCCGTCCACTGATTACAAAATCCACCCAAAACATGTTGTATCATCCTTGTTGAAGGTCAGTTCCCAAAAAATCGGAGGTCAATCAGAGGTCATGCTCAGATTTTATCGTGAGACGTGACACGCACAGGTGGAAGGACGAACAGAACAGTGTTGCTCATAGGAGAGCGTCGTTTCTCACTAACATGCAAATAAAACTAAAAAGACAGTTCAAATATGTGGAAATTGTGATTGTTCGTCTGAATGATAATATCGGTATTGTGCCGAGTCTCATATATCTGCGCCGCAGTTACTTGTAGTATAAAACTATCAAAAGTATAGACGTGGGTTGGAATAATACCACATTCTTCAGAGTTGTTTACGATTGTACTCTTCAGCCATCTATCTTCAATTCGTCTTTTCAATATCATAAATTCTAAGAATACAATCCTCGTACGTAATATTGAAGATATAAAGTACAATACATTCGATAGCAAAACAAATACGATATACATTTTCCCTGTATAAAGTTTTCATAATATAAAACAATTTCGTAACAGGAGCTAGTTCACTGAATATGAAAATAGTTTCTAAAATTACTTTTGACGAATAAAATGTGAAACATTTATGAATAAAATGTAGAAGTTTCTCATCATTCATCACCGTGCATTTGTTACCGAGAATGGAATATACAATTTTTCCTCTACAGCTTAAAAACGGAACTTGTTAATATTTGTAGCTAATACATTTGTCTCATAAGTTAGTATTAATGCACGATATAATGTGTAATTTAACATCCAGAGATATAGTAGATTAAGTAGAAGACATCCTCATAAGGAGTGACGCTCACCTATGTGCATCACTTTTCCGTATGTCCGTCCGGGCGTGTGTCACGTGCCACGATAAAAACCGAACATGACCTCCGAAAGACTGCGGTTTTCTTTGTCAAGAATCAAGATTACAATTCGACAAGGATAATACAAAATGTTTTTATTGACTCTTTTAGTCATGGGGAAGGTCTACACGTCTAAAAGAACAATTCTTTGAAACCCGTGCGTACTGGAGGTTTCTTATCATCCTTCTTCGGCAATGTGTTGATTACATAGCTTTGCTCCCTATTATGGGAGTTATATTATTAACCAGTTACTGTTGACATGAAGGTCCACTTATTCAGAAGAAGCAACCAGGCGAGAAAATTGGAAAGCACGCTGTATTTGATCTTGCTGTAAAATGACGTTAGGCATTTAATTCTAAACCTTTAATAATATATATTCACAATTGTACACTTTACTCTTTTCTCATACTTCTTTATTTGTTTAAAGCAATTATAATTTTATTAAACTCCATACTCTTGTGTATATGTTTATAAATTGCGACTTATTACTTTCATACGACTGAATTTTAAACTCATTTTATGAAGCTGTATTCACTAAAAATATTCATTGGTTGATGAAACTCTTTATATTATTAATATAACACAACATATCAAGAAATAAGCAGCTTCATACCGTCCTCAGCATGATATTTTTCGAAACGTTCTTTCATATTTATAAAACTTATACAAATATTGACTTTGCTTGTTGCAACACTAGAACTATATTCACATTGAAATTTTTATTTTTTCCAATCCGATGTAACATATTTTAAAGGGTACATAAAAGTCATATATTAATTCTAAGGAAAGTGTTTATTTAAAGGAATTTCGTTTGCACAGGTTGATGTTTTCGCTTCTTTGTGATATTTTATATTCAGAAAAGACGTTTCAGGATGCAGCACTTGTGAGCGAGTCTGTGATTGGTTAAACAGGGGCGTACAAAGTATCTGAGGTCCGGCCTAGATCTACTCTTGCCTGCAGATAAATCATCTCATTGAATACTCGACTGTGTAATGCAATTTTCCCGTATAAATTAACTCAATATAATTAGCTCGCTAATAAATTCAGCTAGCTGCTGGTAAAGGAAAAACGTGTGAGGCTCGTTTGGCTTGGGTTTATATTCTCTGAAAATCCATTACGCTTTTGGCCTTAGTAATGCGAATACATTTCCCAGTGTATCTTATAAATTAGTATATTTGACAATATCAAATTTAGATGTTACTTAATCTTTTTGATATTACAAATTGTTATACATTTTGTGATGTTGATAGTCGTCAAACATTCTCGAAAAAGAAACTGATAATATTTACTACTATTAAACAAAAACATACAAAACATATTTAGAATATCTCTATAGTATTTAGAAGTAGTCAAGTGGATCTTAAGTCAAGCTGGATTTCCTAATTTCTGGAATGTTTTAAATAAAGATATTCTTTTAAAATAGAAGAAATTTGGCCGTACCATTGTGTATTTGTTAATTTATTCGTATTTTGTCATCAAATTTTCATAACTGTTTTATTAGTACTTGCATATAATATGTTATTTTATGAGAATGTTTCTAACCAATTCGTACCGTCAGAAACATATTTGTCTAGATACGCTACTAAGATTTAGAATCTGAAAGATTTTCTAACATCTGTGGACTCATGTATTACATTTTCTACTTGAAGGAACGTTTCCCAATTCCGCTCAGAGCGCATTTTAAAACATACCCCTTTTCCTCTTGGGAAAAATTTCTACACACGTCCAGACGAATTTTATTTTTCTGTCTAGCATAGCATGTGGTCTAGGGAGAGAGTCCACAGTGGCCGGTGATTGGTGGGGTAGCTCCGATGTCTTGGATTGGGTTAGTTAGGGCAAGCAGCGGTGGGTGGGGTAGAAGGGTTGAGGGGGTGAAGGAGAAGGGAGGGGTGGGGGTGGGTGGGGGATACAGGATAAGTCTGGCCTCACGACTAAAAGTAAAGAAGAGAATTTGACCTTGGGCCGCAAAAGACAGCTCAAGGTCATCTATATAACACGGGGAATCCCGAAACCACGAGGGATTCACAAAGAACGTAAATACCGATATTTCTCTCGCAAATAGCGAGACGTTATCGCGTACATTGTTGGGCAGCGTTCTCCGCAAACTGCTAAATGCCTCACCGAGTAGAATAACGTTCTCAACATCATTTTCCGATATTTATCGACCGGATGGTCAGACAAAGCACTATCTAACACGGAATCGGAACATTTGTGAATAGAAACTTGATAAGTTTGTAGTTGTTGGATAGTGACGTTGAGATCTTTGATAGCGACGCCATATTGAAGATTACAAGAGCGGAAAGTTTGAGAGAATCGGAGAATTCATTAGAGATGAAAGGTTATAAAGTGGAGAACGCTGCTCTATCTATTCAAAACTAGAATTCTTTATGATTCAGAATGTTTTTTGTAAAACACATAGTTCATATTCGAGTGAGAGTTTTTGAAGTAACACATGTTTAGATTAAACATTTTCTATTTCAATTTTTTTATGTCTGCAACAAAGTTGGATATGTTTAGTGCATTGTCGCTCGAAAAATATGTATTCTCTATTGCCAAAACTATCTTCAACTTTAACAAAACTATCTTCAAAAGTTTTATTTAGATGCGTAAAAAACTAAACTAAATGTTTTCTTACAAAAGAAAAGTAAATAGTAAAATTATGACATTTAATATTCTAAAAATAAGTAAAAAAAAAAAAAAACACAACACACGAACAATCACCACGCACTTTTTTGTAAGTTTTTCGATTTTTGACCGTGATTATTGTTCGTGTTTTTTTTTTTTTTATATTCTCCCGGTCTAAGAGTCTTGGTTTTTAATTACAAAAATATGTGTTACGATGTCCAATATTGACCTCATCGTTTTGAGCATTAAAGCTAGATCGATAACCCTAAGTCAAGAACATTTTTTTGCTTTAAATTCATAAAAATTTGCTGTAATTACCTTTTACACTATCATGTTAATAAACATGAGAAAACTTTATTTTTACTAGATTAAGAAACACGTGAATTACATACAAGAACGTGAACATAATTAAGAGAGCCAGACAGATTTAATTAAAAATTTCATTAAGTTCGTAGAACTAGTTTCTTCGATAGCGAGCTAACAAACAAACAAAAACGTACAGAAATAGGAAAAGATATTAAAAATTCGACCTATTTTCTTAGATAAGTAAAATTGATGCTCCCGTTAATTCATATGATCAAGTTAAATTGAACAAAATGAATACATCCAGAATTCGTCATAAACTTTAAATATAAATCAATTATTTACAAGATAAAAATGGCCGTAATGTGACACGAACTGGCAGTTTCTGTCAAGTAGGTACTAAAACGGGCAAAGCCTTGTTAGTTCCAGCCTACGCCGTCTTTGAGAAGCGCTAGTGATCGGCAACTGCTCTAAAGCACTCGACACTAAAAGACTCTTAATGAAAACGTGTCTGTGTCGCGCCGCCATATTGGATGGTTGCCTAGCAACCAGGTTGTAAACGAACCGCCTAACGCCGCGATCTAAGATTGCCTATTATTCCCAATTACCCTTAAAGTAGCTCATTCTCTGACTCCTTGGATTCTACATTCAAACACTTGGTTTCCTAAATCCTAAACTTGCTTCCTAAAGCTACTTTATCTTCTAGCTAGAAGCAGCTTAGCTCGCACATTTTCAATGATGATGCTGGATACAACTTATGAATTTCGTTATAAAAACGCACAGCTTATTTATAGTCACAATCTGTGACTAACTTGTCGAGATTTTCCTGTTATATATTTTTTAATCTCTTACAACAGGGTATTTACCCACAAGCGTTAGGAGACTAAAACCAAACAATTCAAATTACAATTAAAACATTACAAATACATTATACAAATTGTTCAATACATGAACCAGTAATATGAAATTTAAATTTTACAACAATTACAAAAAAAAACTTGAATAACAAAAGTATATATATTTAAAAAACGGCTGAAAGTCCTAGAAGAATGAAGAAAAACAAGAAAAAAATTGAGTTTATAAAATACGAAACTAGTGAAAAGGTGATAAGGTGACAATAGTTGGATGAGCGTAGCGAGCGTAGCGAGCGAAGCGAAGATTCCATTTCACTACACTGGAGAAAAAAATCCGGAATGTTTTTTTTTTTTTTTTTTTTTTTTTTTTTGTATTTTTGTCTGTTGTTAGCACGATTCCGGCTAAACCGATACTCCGATTGCGATGAAATTTTGTTGAGACCTTCGAAATCTCTGAACTTAGAACTGCCACGTTTTTGAGCGCAATCGAAAAAAAATTTCTCATAAAATCGCAAGTTTTACGATTTTTTTCGATTTTGAAAAATTTTCTTCGATTTATAATACTACACGCTTTGTCCGATTGTAATGATTTTTTCACAGGACCTTTATTTTATGAATTTATATATTCGTGGAAAATTTAAGCGCAATCGAAAAATTATTTCTCATGAAAATCGCAATTTTACGTGTTTTTTTTTTTAAAACAATTCTTTGACTTATAACACCTACATGCTTTATCCGATTGTAATGATTTTTTAACAGAACCTTAATTTTATGAATCGATATATTCGTGTGAAATTTGAGCACAATCAAATAATTATTTCTTATGAAAATCGAAATTTTACGATTTTTTTCTTTTTTAAAATTACGATTAATTAAAAAAATTAAAAATTAAAGTTTATTTTTTATTTATTTTTAAATAATTTTAAAAAAAATCTTCAACTTAGTAATGATTTTTTCACAGAACAGAAAATCCGCATAACACATGGCAGCTCAATGCACCAATTACGCTCATCCAACACCGCGGCGGGACTTAAGCGTTTTCCTAGTGATAAATAAGTTATGTTGGTAAACTGGCAAAACAGCAGCTTTAAATAACTAGGAAAACGCTTAAGTCCCGCCGCGTTGTTGGATGAGCGTAATTCATTGAGCTACCATGTGTTATGTGGATTTTCTGTTGTTCTGTGAAAAAATCATTTCAGTTGAAGATTTTTTTAAAAATTAATTTAAATTAAATAAAAAAATAAACTTTAATCTTTAATTTTTTTAATTAATCGTAATTTTAAAAAAGAAAAAAATCGTAAATTTTCGATTTTCATAAGAAATAATTATTCGATTGTGCTCAAATTTCACACGAATATGTTAATTCATAGAATTAAGGTTCTGTGAAAAAATTATTACAATCGGATAAAGCATGTAGGTGTTATAAGTCAAAAAATTGTTTTGAAAAAGAAAAAAACCGTAAAATTTCGATTTTCATAAGAAATAATTTTTCGATTGCGCTCAAATTTTACACGAATATCTTAATTCATAAAATTATGGTTCTGTGAAAAAATCATTAAATTCGGATAAAGCATGTAGGTGTTGTAAGTCGAAGAAATTTTTAAAAAATTGAAAAAAATCGTAAAATTGCAATTTTCATGATAAATAATTTTCCGATTGTGCTCAAAAACGTGGCAGTTCTAAGTTCAGAGATTTCGAAGACCTCCATAAAATTTCATCGCAATCGGAGTATCGGTTTAGCCGGAATCGTGTTAACAAACAGACAAAAATACATAAAAAAAAAAGAAAAAAAAAAAAACATTCCGGATTTTTTCTCCAGTGTAGTGAAATGGAATCTTCGCTTCGCTCGCTACGCTCGCTACGCTCATCCAATTATTGATGTCTCATGTGGTTGATGTCAGTTTCTGTATTAATGACTAATCATTTGTTGTAGGTGTCTTGAAGAATTCGGTTAATGGGGGAAAAATTAAAAACATCAATACGACGACATGGAATTTTGAAGCGGATGTAAATCTTTGTAAATTCATTCAATGTTCTTTGTTTCCCTATTCATCCGTGTAATTTATTTCTTCTCCAATATGAAAATATGTGCCCCCATCACCAGTCATCATATCACCATTAGGCCTACTATTAACTTACGCATTGTATTTGTAATTTAATACGGTGAAATAACAAATTTAGACACCTTGTATTGGGACTTCATTTCCCCTTTCTTTCTTTTGTTGTACTTAATTCTTGTCATTGACAAATTGAAAAATGAATAATAATAATTCATTAAAATTGTTTATATTAGTGTTTCAAAGTAAAGTAGTCACTACTGTTGACCACCACTTCCAACTAAATAATTGTAATACCCAGATACATCCACATTGATTGTGTACATATGTAATGTATACATACCTAACCTGGCAAAGTATTGTAAAGACTGAGGGATTAAATAACAGCTTAGAATTAAAGCAGGTTTTTTCAAAGACATACGTAATCATCAAGCCACGGTACATCTTACGTAGAACGTTGCACAGTTGTCAAACGTAAAGAATATAAAGGAAAAATTATCAACAACTCCGCAGATTTTGCCACAACAATATTGCTAAACGACACTAATATCTAGATTGATGACGAGCAAGCAAAAGAGGGTCACATCAGAATACGGCTGTGCACGTCAGGGTCACAAAGCTTTCATGCCTCTCTCTCTCTCTTCTCTCTCTCTCTCTCTCTCTCTCTCTCTCTCTCTCTCTCTTGTTAAATTAATGATTGAGTAATGCATACCACAACCTGCTCCTGCTCACCTGTATTTCTGCACACAATGTCTAAAGCTATATTAATTTTGTACTTTTGTGTGAATGGATGAATGAATGTTTCTTAAACTATTGAAGATTTGCATAAATCGATTCAAAATTCATAATTTGCATAACATTACTATACACCTAGAAAATTTTAACTTTGCAATAATGCTACCATAATGTATTTAATGTATTATTTCAATATTTTATATAATCATGTAATGTTCTCTTCATTATCAAATGTATTATTATTATTATTATTATTATTATTATTAGTATTAGGTTGGATGGAAGATAAGGCTTCACTAGCCTTAATCCCGCCTTACAATAAAGACCCTTATCTATCTATCTATCTCTCTCTCTCTCTCTCTCTCTCCACGACCTTAATTCCCAAAGACGATCGCCTTTCAAAGTATCTTACGATTCTTGAGGGCATATCACAGGTGACCTCGTTTCTTGATTGAAAGATGCTGCTTTTATTTTATTTTTTATTTTGCTGTTATTTGATTAGAATCTAGAAAGCAATAAGTTTTGTTTACTGTATTCAATTACAATTTACTACTTTCAAATTCACGTACTCCTGTTATGACGACGTGTACGTGTTGTCTGTTTAACACTGGTCAGAAATGAGGCCTTATGAATTAATTAACACATCACATATTCATCTTCATTAATTTAATTTGTGTTACTCACGCCTGATTTTTAGTTAAATATATAATACAGCTTTAGACATGCCTATTGCCTATTAATGTTGCTAGGCTGGCGTTAGCGGCAGTGACAAATTAATTATGCATACGAAGATATCAAAGAGACCAAACAAGAATGTAGCCAATTCTAACCTTCCGTCTTTATCATTCTTAATATGACACTATTTTGTGCTTTTGAATACCATGTTAGGTTTATTTCAGTCAATCACGAATTTTTTTTTAATCAAAGGCCATGTCATACGTATCTGTTTCCGAGAAGTTAATTATGTTCTACCTTTTCTACAAGAACGGGCGAATTAGTCTACAAAATCATAACATGAGTATTTTATTTGTTTCGATTGTTTGTGTAAATTTTTAAAGTCGTCCTAAATGACTCATAGGTCCTAAGATCTGATTCAAAGTGACGTGAGTTATAATCTCGCAAAATGCACGTTCGAATAATCTTTCAAATTTATCATCGACCTCTTTAGCAACATCGTACCATAGAGACGTAAAGAATCAAGCTATACATATTTTTATAAAAAATAATTTTATTCGAGTTTAATATCTGTAAAATAATGTAATTATTTTTTGAATCGAAAATGTAGCTTTCTAAATGCAAAGCCCTAATTGTGATGCGGCTGATTGCTTCGTGAATTTCAATTTTCGAGCGCCATTTTGTGAAGCTATTCGAGCGTTATCGATGAGCGAATACAAAATGCGCGTCCTTTGTGGCTAAAGTAGCCACGTAGATCATAAATTGGTTTACATACAGAAACCTTCTCGAGATCGGAGAGATTGAAATCGTTTTAACAAAGGGAATTTTTCGATGCAATTTTCTTATAAATAAATCAAACCGAAGGCAAGGCACCCCCTTCCATTTCGATTGAGAACGAAGAGCCAAAACCAATCGTTTAGAAATTAAAATGCTGCGTCTTTGAAGGTAGAGGTATGTCGAACTCTACACGCTTTCATCAAAATCAAGTTCCGATTTTAGAATACGACAAATGAAAATAAACTTTCTTTTGTTTTTGTCTCCGAACGCGAAATGAATTTATAAAAAACTTTATTAAATATTTTCTTCAAAATTTCAAATCAAATATTCTGGAGAATGGTTGATTTATCTTCTTCTCCGGCGACCGTTGCCTGGACGACGCGGGAAAAAGACGGCTGGCGTCACGCAAAAAGGGGTGGGGAAGGGGGGTGTGTGTGTGCAAGAATCCCTTAGCACGACCGAACATCGAACCAAGAACAATGTTCATAACAACGTTTTGTCTGTCTGTTTAATATAGTACTGCGTGACTGGTATATAGCAATTGATAGTCAAATGAAGTAGAAATAGATAAATAATCAAATTATTTTGGATTTAGAACAAACCAAGTTCGCGTAAAATATGTTATTACCATTTTGCCTTTATTTATGGGCACCCCAAAAATTTATTTTTACAACGTAATCTTATAGCATAATATTACACTAAAATGACCGTTTAAAGATTATATCTTGTGACTATAACTTGTTTATTTTTTAATTCTAATCCGATAATCTGGTGATTTAGGTGATTCGCTTCCTATTTTGTGTACTTCTGTACATCTGCTTGCCAGTGGATAACAACTTTTAAAGCATAAAGATAAAATACATTAGCTTATGTGCAAATTCTTGTATAAAAACACCATTACTTCACATATCGTAATGGAATGAATACCGTAATTTATCAATGGGAAGTTTCTTGTTCCAAGGAAATAAAATAACCCATACTTGAAAGATTAACTTCACTGTGTTTTTACTTAGAAATGAACTCTTTAAAATTTCTAAAACTGCAATTAGTATTACGGATTGGGGTCAGCAAAACTCTTGAGGATCTTAAAGGAATACGCCGGCTTAATATGAGACTCGCCAATACGACGGTTCATTCTGCTAATCTTCTTTAAGTACTGAAATACTTTCAGCTTATATTCTATTTCTTTTAAAAGTAGGTTGGGGTATTTCTGAAGTTTAATCAATTAAGTAATTTTAATACTGCCATTTATCTGCTTTAAGTGGGGTCATTCAGCAGAACAATGGTGCAAAATGTTGTGATTTTCTTTATTTTGTGAATCAAATGGAAATTATCTGCTCTATTACATCAAGACCTTCCCTAAAAATCTGACGCTTACTTTGAGCACAATTTTGGTTTACAAGTTTAGTATATTGATTGATTGATTGATTGATTGTGGAGTGAATTTACAATTTTACAGATTCAAATCTAAATAATTGTTTTCAGGAGACACTTAAAATGAAGTCGAGAAAAAAACAAAATACATCTCAACTTTGCATGTTGGGATGTAAACGCTATTCGTGGACTTGTTATAATTTGTATGTTTTATCGAATTAAATGAGTTCTTATTGCGTGTTAAATGTACCAGAGTTGTAGTTTCTGCATTACTTTGACCCATGATGTATGAATTTTATTTTTGGACTCTTGACTCAAAGAACTTTGAGACTGTCGTTGTTGTTTGGTCAATATTATGATCTTTTAATAAAACTTCGGCATAAGGGCCACAGTTTCCTTAGGTAAACCTTGTTTTCACTTTTGATAATTAAAAATCTCCAAACATAGTCGAAAATTTAAAATTATAAATAAATAAACAAGAACTTTAACATGTCAATTTTAACCTTTCAAATGTTTTTAATTATATATGTTAGTTCCAAAATGTCAAGGTGACCTATGCAATAAGTAAACAATTAACTTCTACGTGAAACTTCAGACTACGGGCGAAACTGAATTAAAATGCGTCGTCACCGTGTTAAAAAATATACAAACTACAAAGAGTAAGTTTTCGAAAGAGCTTTTGCACGCCTGCATTTTTTTGGGGTTTTAAGTTTTTATTAAAAGCTTTAACAAATAACACTATAGTTTAAAAGGAAAATCGCACCAAGTTCAATTTGGCAGTACATTGTAGGCTACCAATCGTAAAAAAGTAAAATTCTGATTTTCCGTAAAAAAAATTATTTTGTCATGAATTCTAGTTATAAAGTAATTACTACTGTAAAACGTGTTTGTTTGTTACCAAGGCTAAATATTGAATGCTGAGTTACACATCAGAAAATACAGGCCTAGTTTGGTATAATAACAATGCAAATTATTATTGTAAGTTTTTTCCTCATTATGATGATGTACGTTACACAATGTCATATTTCATTGTTATTTTATTATTTGTCAAATTCCTGATTAAATATATTTAAAAGTCAAAATATATTGCATTTGGTCAACTCCATGGAGAATAACCATTTCTTAAGGTTTTAACCAATCTGCAAATGTGTACACACAATTATGTTAGCAATATATTTTATGACATATAAAACCAATTTCCTTCTATTTAGATCAGACGACGGCGTTATAGCATCCTGTTAGCGGTAAATTGCATTTCGAATAGATGATTGCATTCTCTGTTTATTGCCTCACACTTTCTAGAGATGAAGACCAACGTCACATAAAATCATAGCCAACAACCATTAAATTATACGAGTTGGCAATTCACTATTTTAACGCCATGCTATATTAATGGATAGGTGTTGGATTACTGAGATGGAGATCTTCAAGTTTAGTTTATAGTAGACTGCTTTTTCTTGTTAGTGTACGTTTGATAATAAACTAAGAATAACTCTGTTAGCGCGAGTGATACGTTATTTAAATTACTCAGTCGTCATATGTTCTTTCATTGATTGTAGTTATTTATCACATAAGGATTCTTTTTGTAATTTTTTAAATTATTCCTTTTTAATATAAGCGAATTACTTAAATTCAACCAAGCTTTAATAAAGACAAATATGCTGATTGTATCCTTTTTATGTCTACCAGTTTTTATTATTTTTAAAATTACTTTTTATGAATAAACAACTCTAAAACAAACATAAACTATCAAATAATGTATTATTAGTATTTTTACTAGTATTACTATTAGTAGTATTACTAGCACTATATAAACTATATATAAACTACTATGTATTTTCATGAATATAATTTAATATAAATAAACAATTCAATAAAAAAAATAAGTATTATGTATAGAAATAGAAGGAAAGATATTATGAAATTATGAAATGTATATTTTAATGTATATTTTTTATAAAATTGTTAACAATTATGTATTACTCTCCATAGGCTAGGCTATTCACTTTCTCTAAAAAGAGTTATACTTATGCAATGTATGAGTCAAGGTGAATAAAGTTATTGTTATTGTTATTGTTATTGTCATAAGTGGTCAATAAGCTCAGTGAACAAATACTAAACTACTTAACTTAGCTGGTGTAAAGAAAGCCCAGACTTTGGTCATGTTCTAATACTCCATTTTAAGATCAACGTCTTGTAATGCGAAGCTCTGCGAATTTGTTCCACGGTTATTATTTGGGTTTATTGCTTTTGAAATTGCCTTTAACCCATAAATTCAATATTATGGTACGAGTTTACAGTAACGTTGGATCCAATCTAGGCACTAACACAACAATAATTAGCATTGTAATAAGCTCGGGCTAGGAATAACCAAAAATAGGGACAGAAATATTAAATCCACAGATCGTCGAAGAGTGCAAATATAAAATAATACGTTTTGTTCCAGCATTTAAATCTCGTTGTTGGTGTCGAGATTTCATGAATAATTTTATTAGTTATTTTACTAATTTATCGTCACTTCTATCCGCTCTTTTGGATTGAAAAAAAAAACTTGTCTCTTTTTTTATAAAGGGCAATGTGAACAAACATAACACATATCAATCGGAGGTCATGTTCGTTTGTATGGATGCATGTGAAGGAGATTCACTCCCTTAAATGTCTCTTACTGAAAATCAGTTCTTTTTGGCCTAACCGAATTCGTAAACATTGAAGATAAATGTATTTAAGAAAGTTACCAGTTTTATTACATTGATCAGGAATTCACTCCCGTTTTGGGTATCGAAATCAGGTCTCCCGATTTAGGAACTTCCTGATTCAACAAACTTTGTCCCTTACATCCATCTTGGTAACCCCTAAACGTTACGATAAACATAACCAATAACCACAGTAGCCGCAGCATCTCACATTTTGTTTGGTCCCCGCTGGTTATCTTACTAGGCCCATCTGACCCACTATACTATCCACCTGCATCTTATCCCCAAAAGACGTATAGCTTTATTACCCACACAACCCACGACAAAATACCACCCATAACTTTTTGAGTGTACTGGATATTGAATAGGTCGCTCTGATATCTACCTGAAAGGCCTAAGAGATTGCAATCGTACACCGCATGCTATCGTAAACATTTTTATTGGCGTATACGTAATGGAATTATCTGTATGAAACCCCACAAGGAGAGGATGGTATATCAAAATGTCCGGGTTGACTCGATTGCGATGCATCTTTGGCGGATGGGTCTTATCTAGGATATTACGTTAGAGTTTCGTTCAAAGATGAAATGGAACCGTATCTTATTAGTTTTCCGAGGAAGAAGGACGAGAAATAAGTTTGTTTTGTTCCTTTTAGGGAGCGAAGCTCTCATATGCGTCACTTTTATGTATGTTCGTTCGTCTGTGTGTGTGTGTCACGTTTCACTTTAAAACCGGTCATGACCACCAACTATAGTTCGCTTCGCTAATGCTTTTACCAGTCAAGTTGATGGATGAGCATTTATGGTTGATTATCGTTGCCCTAAAAGTACGATTTTTATGAGAAATATTTCTTCTATTGCCCATAAAATCACAACTTAATATCTAAGTTCAGTGATTTCAAACGTTCCCATAAAGTTTCATCAAGGTCGGAGTAGCCGTTTGCCCAGTCGCGGACTAAATATTAAGAAAAAATACGTCGCATTAATATTCGGAAAAAATCTTAAAAATACGATATTCATAAGAAAGTTAGAAATTATTAATTATTATTTTATTATTTATTCTCTACTTAAAAATAAGAAGAATGGCAGAAAAAGGAAGTGTTCCCAAGGTCAAGGTGTCTGCCAACCTCTACACAATAAATTGTGAGAATAAACGAACTTATGTAATATAAAAGTAATAAATTAACAAATTATTAAGAAATTTAAAATTGCAATCATAATGTTGAAGAGTTGAATGCAGACATGGAGGAACTTTTGTTGAAAATGCCTTTCAATAAAGATGATACAGAATGGTCTGGGTGACCCTAGGGGTCTGGGGGAGGCGCTATATTTACCCTAAGAAGGAATATTTCTGAACCTGGACCCTCCACCAAATATATTCCAACGTAGGACTCAACATTATGTAATTTATAATTGTTATCAGCATTTTTAAACCAAAATGCTTCGCGTCCTATTCAGGATACTACAGTTTCCATGGTTGTATGTTCAGAGATCTGCTTTGAAAACAATAGGGAACTGGCCTTGGTTTCAAATTATCTTACACGTATTTAGTAATTTGTAACATTCAAATTTAATAAACATCGCAATAAAATAAATTATAAAAATAAAATCTGTAGATTCTATGCATGTTCAAAGTTCCTGGTTGGACATTCCCGCCAAGACTTAATGTCGCGCTCTTTTGGTTGTGACGTTATCGTGAGGTTAGGAGGAAGCTGATAGCAGAACTGCCAGCTCGCCGCCTCGGCGAACCTCACGATGACGTCACGCCCACCTGCAATGGCGCATGGCCGTTTTCCGGCGCGAAGCCCGGCTCAAATTCTTCCTCGCTCAACAGTTTACGCTAATAAAGCCGGACGCATCAAAAATTTTACTGGTCGGTATTTGAGGTTATTAGTAGGACATATTCAAATTTGGTAATGAAGGACAGTTTCCCTATTATAACAAAATATTATGGTCCCAATGAAAACCATTAAGGATCCTAATGCGTACAGATATTATTTTACCTCGTTTGAATTTCGATCTTCAACATGTTAAAGGTCAATTTAATTTCAACTTTCGAGTTAATTTTCTTGAACTGTTCACCCGTCAAGTTGACAGAGTTCGCTTTGTGTCTCGCCTTCTATTATGTAAAATATCTCAGGAGTGAATTGTTCTCCGAATCAAAAGACTGTGCGTCAATCTAATAACACCTTCGTCGGGCTAACAATAGACCAGCTTTCTATTGTACCTTGTAGTGAATATTAGACATTCACTTTTCTTATTGCAATTTTGCTTTCACTTAAGAAAATTACAGGAGTGTATTGAAATTAAAGTTACCTTAATTGAAAATACAACTGAATCTTGAGAATGTTTAATTTTCTTTTGTATTTTGTGAAGATAAAATAAAGATAAGAAAAAATAATGAAATTTGGATTGCGTTTTAAAAAGATTAAAGGGTGTAGTATTAATTTCATTTGACTTTGGACTGATGAAGCGTTTAAGCAACGTGGTCAAATTAAATTACTAATTTTTATATTATTATTAAATTATTATTTTTGATCTAGTTTTTTGCATACCAGAATCCAGCCCAAAACATATACAATCTAAAATAAAATAACAATTTAATGTCCAGGCCTTTCCTGTTTTAACATTTTCATTTATAAAATTAAAAAATACATTTGCTATACATTTTTATGGTTGATAAATGTTTTTGTCCGTATACCCACAACAATGGATGAGACTATTGTTTAGCAGGAGTCCATTAATCTGTCTGGGATGGTTTGGTTGACAACCAGCAAACTAGAAGCACACAGCACCAGCCAGACACGGGCTGGAATTGGAGTGGAATCTGAACATCCATCATCTCACATGCATGGAACTAGTAGCCCGTAACGGTAGAGGTAGCCATGCTGTACATGTGAGACTTGAGTTTGAGGGGTCGTCGGTTCGACCCCAACTATCGCCAATCATCAATACATTTTAGTCCAGATTCAACGCAGTTTGGTGGTATACTAGCTTTTAGTGCTTGGTGGAAACCAATGCAATTTTAAACACTAAAAAAACAATACAAAACGAGAGATTATTACATTAGATAGCTTAGTTACTTCCAATAACGTTGCGATATTTTTTGTTCGCAAATTGTGGTTAAACTTGCTCTTACTGGGTCTCAGCTTTTCAAATTGCCGTCACCCAATGTTAATCATTCATTGTTGACTGTAGCTTATGAAAACCATGACCACTTATTTTTAAACCCATATTCGATCGACTTGCATGGTAGAATGCTATATGCAGCTTTGAGCAATCATTAATATAATGCAGCCATATAACATGTGGTTAGATGGCGCCTGATATGTTTAGGTCACGAGCGTATGTGACGTCACATGGAACTCTTTCATTATATAGGCCATAAATGCACTCGTTTAGTTTTGTATCATGATCAAGGCAAAACAGTAAAATCAATATGTACTATAATTAAATTTAAAAAAAATCGTATTTAGAGTACCCACTCAGTCACATAACAGATTTTCAGTGGGGGACAGTAATTTTAAGCCAACCAAGCCAACCCTGCAGGCACCTACACCATCTACGAGCGAACAATGACCCACTAAAGACCGGCATATTTAAGTAGAAACACCAATCAATCAAGTTGGACACGATTCTAACCGCGGACAGTGCCAGAATCAACAAAGCTGATTTGGAACAACTTTAGAATTGATTATGTACTTTGTTGCTAGGACGACTCCAAAGTCACCGTTTACACATTTCTAAGTCAAGATCTGATGGACTCCATATCAAAAATAACAAACTTCTTCCTAGAGCAAGAACCAAACCCTAGACCTTCTGCATTGGAAGCAGAGACGCCAACCACGAGACCGACGAGCCACACTGTGCATAATATAAAGTCACAAACTTTAATACACTCATATTAATTTTAGAGTTGAAGAAAATTGTGCGGCTAGAACAGAAAAATGGCGAAATATTAAAAAACATTCTAGAAGCCGAAAGAAACTTCATCTGACCTGAATCGCTCGTCACTTGCAACCATTAATCGATACGGCCTTCTTAATTCACCATTCAACGCACGTACCGGGGTAATTGTCAACTACAAAACTCTTGTCGTGACTTTGTTTTAGGGGCTGCGTGCTCTTGCCTACATGCACTTGCTGGTCCCACACAATACCTTAAGGCGACGCAGGACTGTCGACCATTTCACGGTCCAAATCTCGAGATGGAAATAAAAACGTAGGTTAACAAATAAAATATAAAACCAATTTGCATTTGGAGTGTACCAAATCAGTCACAATACATGTTTTTAGTGGTCCCACCATGGCCACTTCGACGCCTTGGTAGGTTAATAGTGCCAAAAATAATAATGATTTTAAATGAAGACCGCTGGCTATCAACGATTTTTTTGTTGGTAAAAACCCTTTTAATTATTTATGAATAGAAACTTAACCTTTTTGGACTATAGGCCTACATTATCATAAATGTTTTAAAGAGAAATGAAAACTATCTGTACGTACTGTAAGTTTGTAGGTAACATGTTAATATTGAGATTTGTTTTTGCTTTTTATGTCTCAACAATGATACGCCGGATATACATTTAAAAATACATCGAAGTTTGCGGATGAAAACAGGCATTTAATGAGAAAAGTTTCTAAAACAGACAATTATTTACAAGCATTATTGTTTTTAAAAACGTTTTTATTAATTTATAGTCTATCAAATTTAGTAGTAAAAACTACTTCGCCATAGAGGTAAATAAAGTATAACGTGCTGATTTGTATAGATTTTTTTTATTATTCTGTAGGTTTTTTAACGACAAAATTATCGTAAAGTTTTTCACAAGTGAGTGAAATAACATTGCGTTTTATATTTACGTTTTAATGGTTAGAAATAAGATCGTTTAAATGTATATAGATGCTCAAAACCAAAAAAAGTAAATTTAGGTACATTTTCAGAATTTGAGTTTAAATTTAATATTTTTTTTTGATTTTTGATTTAACTTCTATAACTTTCACATGGTGTTATTTACTCAGTGAAGACAACAATATGTTTGTTGAGGTTTAGAAATCGTTCACGCTGTAGGCAGTGAAATTCAGGTGTAACCTTGCCCTTAATATTGAAAGAGTTTCTACTCGGATTTAGGGATTCGTGATTTTCCTTGTAAAAAAGTCACGAATCTTACAATTTCCATGTTAACTTCTTCAAACGACAAATTGTTGGCGTAGGCGTACTCTACGCACGGAGTTCTAAACGGATTCTTGAGTTCAATGAGGGTGCTTTATGTTCGTTCACAAAAACACGTACGAATAAATCGGAATAATTCCGTTAGGAAAGGAAATACTTATTCACGACATGAACGTATACACAACCAGATTTATCAAACCTACCGTAGATCGAGGCTATGATTGACTTGTTAGGGAAGTGAAAGAAGAATATTTCAAGACGTTTGGATACAGGATTAACCAAACGATTACAAATTGATGTACACAGTTAAATTTAAATCGTTATTCAATATTTGTATTTATTTATTTGCACAATATCTTCCTTAAAGTTATAAGTGTAAAATTTATATTCGCGGTGGTGAGATGGTTAAAGTTTTGTTCGTTATGAGATGTTATGAACATTATGTCACAATTTGATTGATGGGTTATTTTATTTGGAATTTTCATTGCAAGTTTAATGCTAAAATATTGAATTGTTTACTATTTAAACGTGTTCTCTGATTTTTTCACTGAAGATTAAGGGGATTTTATTACAAACATACATAAATGTTAGATTTGTTAAGTAAGTTATGAACAAAAAATCGTTTCGTTTTATAAATATGTTTTATGGAGTATATAAAACGTATTTGATAATATTATTTTTTGTTTTTACAATTTTAAACATGCAATTTTAATTTCAATTAGTGATACGAAAATACAGATACAAATTATGTTTCTATTTTCACTACTTGGTGTTCTCAATACAGTATGTACGACCTCGTAAGGTATTAAATCAACATGTGAAAAGTAACTAGAAACCCTTGTTCGATGAATATTTAGAAGGAAACACTTATTAAAAGCAAGCAAAGCGAGCGTTTTCATTTGACTCTGCCGTAAAAAATTCTGGTTTTGTTTTTTTGTTTTGTTTTTGTTTTGTTTGTTTGTTTGTTTGTATGTCTCGCCATAACGTTCGAACGGCGGTTAGGATCAAGTTGAAATTTGGACCATCCGCAAGCTTTGATCTGGATTAAATGCCATTAGTTTTGTGGCAAAATCGTTCGAAAAGTTACAAAGTTACATTCAAGTTAATCGGAAGTTTTTTTTCAAACTAAACGGCGACAAAATCTGAGGTGGCCAAATCATTTAAATGTCCGTCCGGTCACGAATATGTTAATTTTATTTTGATCCGATAAGTAGTGTAGATGGAAATTACATTTTAACAAAAGTAACGTTACCATGGCAACGAAAAGTCGCACGAGGTTTCTGGCCACTATGCACTGCCACCTAGAAGTAATCAAAACACTATCGAGGAAGCAGTTATTATTTGTAACCAAAGAGTTAAAATAGTTTTCCCAAGGAAATGATGTCAAGGTCCTCTAGATGGCGGTGGATTTTATCCACAAAGTAAAGGTTTACCCACGGGTTTACCCAAATACCTAGGCAATAATAAATAATATTGGAAACATGGCCCCGTGGACAGCGAACGTCGCAAATTTTAAAATTTAAAAAAAATGTGCAATGTGGGTCTAGCTAAAGCACGTGCTCGCTTATCAACGCGTCCAACTGAGCGTTTCCTAGTTTTAATTTAACTACGATATTAAAATATTCGTGACTATTCCAACTGTTAATCATCTGTTGATCGCTGTTTAACAACCCTAAACCGTGTTTTACAGCAACTCCTTGTTAAGTTTTACCAGCTCAAGTAAACAACAGAACCATCTGATATTCCCACGTGAAATGTCAGAGCACAAACTGCGATCTTAATCATGGAAATGTGAGATATTGCGACTTTCTAAAAATATATACAAAGATACACGCTATTTTCCTATTATCCCATTTTAAACCCATTCGGAGATTACAGCGTATTTTAGGAAATTAATATCAATTTACTAGTTATTTCTGGGTGGACGAGTTTGCTTGTCGTCACGTATACTGGACTTTCCATAACCCATTTGCATGATATTATATGAGTTTATAATATTTATAAACTCAACCTTTCTTGATCGATGCCTGATCAAACGATATTGAATAACTATAGGGGATTTAAGCGTATACTAATCAGTACCTAGCATACCTTTACATATGTATATAATTTCAATTGATTCAAGGAAAATATTAACACAATGATGGTAAAAATGTGTTGTAATGATGATGCTGAAAATGTTTATGGAAAGATTCAAACAATTTTGTTAAATATCGAAGGGAAATAGAATAACGCTTAAAATAATGATGAAAAAGTAGGAAAAGCTACATGTGCTACGAAAAGAACACCAATGTACCATTTGTGACCACAAAATCAATAGTTACCATTAAATAATGATATATTAACAGTTTGTAATCTATTTATTTAGCAATGAGAGCGAGTTCCTAATTATGTAGGAATTAGAAATCCTAGGATGAAGTTATAAACATTTTAATGAAGATGTGTCCCGATCGAGAACCGAACACTATAATACTGAGTAAAACAAGTGAAAACCTTCAGCTTTTACCAGTTTGAAAGATGTTTCTAGATTCTAGATTATGTTCTACCTAGTTCAATCTTGTGACCTACAAGATACATTTTCCTCTCTACTCGATTATGTTCTATATATGTCAGTTGTTTAGAGGCTAAGTCACCGATGTTATTAAGCTTTCCGACAACTTTGGCACTATGAAGTTTTAATGAATTTCACCTACGAGCGACTCTTCTTAATTAACTTGTGAATCGACAGAACACTTTTTGCTTGTGCAATATTGCGTACGTTGCAAAACACATGCAAAGTTTTTACGCTTGAAATATTTTTCAAAGCGTTTTCACTTGATTATTGAGTGGTATGCGTAGCAATCATCTCTGTAATATATCATGGATATTACACATTTTTGTGTAGGAAGATTTTTTTATTTATGTCGACTAAAAACGAACAATAAACCATTGGAGAATGTGAGTAATTTGAATCGTACACAATAAATGTCAGTAATTACATTTCTCATTAATTTTTCCAACTGTATGCACTGGAAAAATATAAAACTACCGACCTCAATAATGGGAAAAATGTCATATTTGTTCAAGCTTTTATTCTGTGAAAATTTTACATTTGCTTTCACTTATCAAACATTCAATAAAACAAGTATTTTATACAATTCACAAAACATTTGTTTCATTTATTTAATTTACTCGTCGGTAGAATTAACAATATTCAATACTTTTCGACAGATTGGTCCATGATAGTGAATCCCTTTGCACGTTTACACACATCACTAGAAGAAATATTGTTAAAGTTTTATTTTAGATTTAATGGATGGTTCTTTAAGTCACTACCGATTCAATAGGCAAGGGTAGTGACAGATATGTGTTACTATACATAACAAACACAAATAATCCACTCTGAAAGTGTGTAAACGTCCGTTGATTAAATTGACACACTAAAGTCGTGTACGTATAGGCTACAGCACATTACTTTATAGAAGTTGACGACAACCACATGTCGTCTCTTTTTAACCCTCGTACGACAGGCAAAGCTTCACTCTTGTACATTTATAACAAGTTACTCAAAATTTAAATCCTAGGATTATAATTTTTTATGAAAATAGTATTGGAACACATTTAATGTGTACATGGGTCTAGCTCTAAATAGCATAACCGTCAGTATGATTGAGGCAGATAATATGCTATATTGATCAAAATTATTGTGTTTTAATACATTGTTCTTGTAATATTAGTATTTCAAATACTTACACTTAATTAATTGTAGTTCATTGTTGAGTCTGCATCTATATTATTTGATTTATTTAGTTGTCCTCCTTTGTAAATCTGTTTTTGACTTTGAAAGTTTTGAAGATAATAAAACGTTGTTAGTTTACTTAATTCATTATGAGACATTTATTCCTTTGACGAATCTAATGTTAAAGTAGTCTATCAAGTGAATCTTGTTTGGCCTTGATCGCATCCCCGACGAATTATTTTTTTCTTATTATAACTTTTTACTTCCTTCCTCGATAATACTTAAGACATTTAATCTTAGCGTTTTTCTCTTTCTAGTTGATAATAAACTTCCGCCAGTTTCATGTCTAGAGAAAGTTTACAGAACCATAGTTACACTTTATCAAACGACAAATCTCAATGCACCCATTTAATATAAAACAACCAATTACTGAAACTCGTGTCAACGCCGACCATCTTCTCTGACGTCATCGATCTTATCGTCGCCATCTTGTTTTATCGTCGCCATCTTAACGGCCGAGTACGGATAGTTAAGGAGATTGTGTCACCCGTGATTAAACACGCTAGTCACGGCACATTTAGACTCAACCACGGCAGGGTAGACTCGACCCACGGCAGGTCATTCAAGTTTTAATGGATTTGACACGCTATTTCCTGGTGGACAAACATATCGTCTGTGTGTGCGTTTATTTCTAATGTATTCACTGTTACATATTTATAACGGTATAAATCAAGTGATTATTTGACTTACTTTGTTTGTATAATGTTCTTTAATTAATACCCAGCTCAATTACCTTATGAAATATGATGCATTGTTTGTTGTTTACACATTTCTAGTGTGACATTAATGTGTCGTGTCTGTTATAAGAAAACTCATTATCACGGCTTCATGTTTTCATTTTTAATTACCAATTAGTTAATCACAGGATGTTATTGAAAAAATACACAAAAAATACAATTTGAATTTCTACCTTAAATAACAACCAGAAAAATATCTTGTATGGGGTAAACAACACTATTTCATACTGGGAATCCCTGATTATAGGAGTATATCATATTCACTAGATCCCTGACGTGCATCGCTCAATCTTAACGGGTAGAGCACCAGGGAGCAAAACTGATTGATATTTTCTATAACACGTTTCCTATTTGATTCCAAGCATGGAAAGACTTGTGTATGAACTTGCAAAATGATTTTATAGAATGAATACAGGTTAAAATATAAATTAAAGATTTCCCATGTCAATTCTTGCCATAATATTTCTTTATAAAGTAATAAATTGAATAAAGACACTGTGGAAAGTAATTTTGAAACAAAACTTTGACATGTCTAGCGTATTTGTGATACAGTGTAACATTTTTCCTATCCACAACATACCTAGTTAGACATGAACTGCACCCTGAACAGGTTTCCCACGAAAACATATTATTCCGTTATAAAAACTGATTTACAAAGGAGGACAACTAAATAAATCTAATTACATAAATGCAGACACAATAATGAACTATTTGCGTTAGCAGGTGAACGTTCACAAGTTTTAGGTTTGAATCCAGTCTGGTAGTAATCTCTCATTTCTGACGTCTGCTCTGAGCTAAGACCGCAGTTCGGTCACCGACGCTCTCTGCGTCGTGACATGAACGTGTGTACCTACATTTAAACGTAACACGGACTGGCTTAGCGATGCTAATCATCGTTTTACTGTGGGTTTAAATCTAGCCAAGGTAAATGTAAATCTGCAACGCACATTAAGGGAAGCCAAGTTAATTCGTCAGACGTTTGATAGAGCTGGTATAAAGATAAAAGTACGTGGTATAATAATCCGTAAAAAGGCTGTGTCCACAGTTTTAGAACTAAGGAGAGAAGTCTCAGATTTAGCTATCTAGAAATTACACGTTTTATATTTTACATTTTACATTTTCTTTAAAAGTGCTACCATATGCTTTTCTAGTAGCCAATAAGTGATGTCTCAAAATGTATTTTAATTATTTTTTTGATTCTGCATGAAGGCTTGTATTTTCCCATGAGTTGTTGTACACAAACTAATATGTACATTTACTAATGACAATGATTTTGGTAACTCAGCCAGTTAAATCTTCCGGGAAATGATAACTATCATGTTATTCCATGTGTTGTGAAGAAAAATGTATTGTTATGATATCTCTTTGTGTCCAACTCGGCTAGTAAAATACGCAATTCAGAATTGATAAAGTCGTTATGATATTTTGTTAATGATTGTTTGTCTAAAATTAGAACCACATTGTTTTTTTCTCTTTCTCGTTTCATGTAGTATAAAATTAAACAAACGAATGTGAATTTTTTGCTTATCATAAAGAGTTCCAGTACATATCTTCTTAAAATGTTACGACTATGATAACTTACACCAGTTATTCCCAAAATTCACGAACTGTAGTTCTCCATTACCATACTCTTAAAATGATAGGCTTTACCTGGCTTTCCTTGTTGAAATTCTACCTTCGTAATTTCACCACAATTCTAACGAAGGCAAATGCAAATTGATTTATGTAATGCATACACCACCGTCAATGAGGCCGAGTGCCTTCTTGAATTATAACATGCCTGTGTATTTGCCAAGGAACCCTCTCGCAATATTGCAGAACCAAATTTAAGATAGTATGTACTATCTACAGATAGTGTGTGTTACCTAGAGAAAATGAAATAACAGCAAGAAGCAATCTACATAATAGTTTTGCCATATCATTAGTTCTATTTTAAACATTAATCAATGAGTTATATTCGTGTTTACTATATATATTTTTGGTGGGCTGACTCTTTGTCAACGGATATTTGGTATAATCAGTCATTTGGTCTAAACAGCTTTTTCGTCTAGGGCAACAAATGGTATACGGAACATTCGGTCTAGTATTATTTGGTCTATAGTTCTTTCGTCTAGTATGTATTGAGGTCTAAAAACATTTGGTCTAATCTCCTAAATAAAAAGGCCTTAATTTTTATGTTTCTATTGTTGTTGTTATTCTTGTTATCTTCGTAATTTTGTACAATATTTTCAATGTGTTGCTGGTTGGTTAGATAGCGCTTGTTAACTGCAGGGTCGCCTTACTGTGTTATTTCCCCCTGCAAGCTGTGTCATTATGACTGCTTATTCCCCCTGATCTTTCTTGAGATGTTCTATGAACTTCCAAATTGATGCATGATGTGTAAATATAAGCTTCGGAAATCTATGCCAAACCTCGACAGCATTTTTCGTGCGCTGTTTGCCACTTACAACTAGATCGTGAACGTGCCATGTTTGTGGAGGAAATCTCGGTCCACAGCACGTCGTCTTCCTTTAGCTAGGCCTGCCATTCACGTAGTTTGTTTCTACATAGCTACCTAGTTGTATTACATTATCATTCAATGCATTCATTAATTCGTTGAAGACGTCGGTAACATCTCCCAATGGAACAAATGGTAAGCCTAATATTATCCTGACAGAGCCGCCAATTTCTCAATTTTCTGAACAGGGTACTTTTAATGCACACTTTTGAACGTCAGCATGCCTCCAAATCGACTGCCCATAATGAAAGAAATAACCACGACAGCAAGTTTGAGGTAAACATGTCTTGACTGCATTAATAGCTGCAATTTCAAAGTCCGTATGAATGTGCTGTGAATAGGGAAGTGGTAACAAAAACCACTTAGACGAAATTACGTTTTAGTCGAAATGTCGGATTAGACCAAAGGAGGTTAGACAAAAATCACTTAGACGAAATGACGTTTTAGTCGAAATGTCTGATTACACCAAAGGAGGTTGGACGAAATGTCTGTAGACGAAATGTTTAAAAATTAGACAATATGTCTTTAGACCAAAAAAATTAGACGAAGTGTCCTGGTACCATATTTTTACACGATCTTTGAGACTCGTTCAATATGAAAATTATATTATATTTTAAAAGAAACAATAATAAATAAATAATATAATTTTTGTAATAAAATTGATAGGTAAAAAGTAGGGAGTATGTACATAACGTATAAATCATAGTGTTGAATAAAATACTTTCAATAGTTTCTATTTCTTTTGATTCTGTTTTGTTAATAAATGGTATTGTTATCTACCAATATTGTAGACACACACGACAGAGTTGGCTCGAGCGTTAAGCACGAGAATCTTATTCGACAGGTCCCAGGTTCAAATTCCGTCGAGACCGGCAATTCTGACTGAAGGTTTTTTCCGAAGTTTTCCTCAGTCATTGTTAATGCAAATCCAAGGGATTGAGTCCTCTTGTAACAGTCCTCGGACATCCCTTTAAAATTGTCCAAAGTCCAAGATACTTAGTAAGACACCTGACGAAGGGCATGAATTGCACCCTGGGCAGACTCCCCACGAAAAATTATTTTTAATATTGTAGACGTGATGTAAATAAAAGTTTTTGTCAATAATAACAACACTTTACATAATAACATCACAATTAATTAAATCACATGAAATTTCCTAGACGTCAAGCTTCTTTACCATCAAATAACTTAACACTTACAAATCCGTTTCCGGGTGTTTAACTCACATAACGAAATTATTCCTCAGACTAGTTTACCAAGAACCAAGTAAGTAAGTAGTACGTACGCACACTCTTCCACCTGGTTAAGACGAAGTGCATTAACTTCTTGGAGTTCACGTAGTTTATCACGTGTTTGGTGTGGTCGCTACAGCTCATTAGTCTGATGAATATGAGATGTTCGTTACACAACCCCCTCCCCGCCATCCGCGCGGCGTCTTCTAATGTATCAACTTACGCCGCTCTTAGAGAGGAGCACTAACGAGTAACTTCGAGTCATCTGAGATGTGTTTGATGTGAGTAATGTGTCTCTCAAGGGGACGCACGGGGTCAGCATAGGCTAGTGCTTTGCGTGCGTCATAAATAAAAAACGTAATTTTTCAAATGTAATGTGTCTTGCTAGGATATTGTCAACATACAATTTATTAAGTAAAATAAAACCTTATAATGTATGACAATGTTTATGTAGGAATTATTTATTTTATTTCAAAAGAACTAGTATATTAGATCCAATACAGGACAGTGAACTACACTTATATAAATAAAAACAATAAATGCAATCTTTAACTTATAAAACTTAAAATTATTTAAATTTTTATTATTTATTATTATTATATATTATTAGAACTCCACACACTGTCCGCAGACGACAACATCACTAATAAACTAACAATCACCAAATGGACACTCCTTTTTAACAAACTCAACTGCTTTTTAAACAAATACATTAATTGAAACTTTGACATTATCAGCAAATACAAAAAGGGACCTTTCTGAATTACAATCTGTCACGGGTTGAATACAAAACTAGTTGCCATTCCTTGTGTTACGATAATGGTTATCACCTATTTTCATTAACAAATCACCTAAATAGTAATTACCTGCATACTATTTAATGTAAAAACAACATACTTTTATATAATATTCTCATAAACCTAGAGCATCAAGCATGTCCTTCCTATCCGTTCTTTTATTGCAACCCAGGATACATATCATCGCCTTACATTGATGGTTTTGAAGCTTGTCAATAAATTGCTCTTATCCAGGAGAAGTGAAGCACAGTATTCAAAATGTGGAGCTATAGTTGTTATAACGAATATACCTTAAAGGGGTATTTAACCGCTAAACTCAAAAAATATATTTCATTCAGGCTAACAGGTAATGAATTTAGCAATTAACAGAAAAATTATTGGGGCCACCATGACCTCCCAAAAAATTGTCAAACATGACATTTTTCGAGCTAGGTCCCATCGGCAAAAATCTCCCATAAGAAATAACATGGGGACGATCTGTATGCCCCGTGACCTTGGAGGATTTTGATTTAAAAAAATATTAGCCATTATTGACGTACTCGACAGTCTTTTCTGTAAATTCTCTATATTTTGTTTTGTAATTTGAGCAAGTACGTTCGGTCAAAATATGGTGATTACCAAGATGGGGTGTGATTTTGGAATGCATATTTTGCGTGTTTGAGGGTATATTTGGGCACAGTTTCAAGACACGATGTTATAAAGGGGCATTTTATATTGGCACTATGCTCTAGTATCTATGTGGACCAAAAAAGAAGCAGGTTAAAGCCGATTTAAGAAATTTCCCAAAACACCAATTTTCGCAAATTTCTCGATCAAAAAATTAGAAAATTCGTGTTAAATCACAGTTACAAGATATAATTTTTTAAACGGTCATTTTAGTGTAGTATTGTGCTATAGATCACGTGGTAAAAAATAATTTTTGGGGTTTTTAGCCCCTTTAAGGGAAAATTGACATTAACGCTACGTTTTGTTAAATATTAGATAAATGTTGATAATTTATGTATGTATTTTCGATGAAAGTATAAATATTGATTTTCGTTGTTATAATTGGGAATCAAGTACATAATAAATGCCCCAATATAAATTGCGTTGAAGGCAGTAGTTTGTTTATTATGTTGATTGGTGTTAAAGGTAAACGCATTGTCATACATGGTGTGTTCCTAGAAGTATTTGGGTGAGATATGATGATGGATGACCTTTACAGCTCGGTTATATCTTTAAGAACATGTTTAACTTTTAAACTTTTGTAATCATCCTCACTTGTTGTATATATTTATTTTTGTCGCAGTATAGGGTAGAGGCTATCCTAACGTCTGATAACTAATAATGACGTCCTTACAACGTCAGAAGTTAAATACATAATTTATTTTCCGTTAATATTCTGAGTGGTTAGACGGTCTTTAAAGTTTATCCAGTTATCCCAGAATTCAACTAAGAAAATATAAGGTTCCAAACTCGGTTCACACAAGAGTTACTTATAGTTAATGCGGATTATTTCATGAGAATAACACTGGTGTAGTTCAACTTTATTTTATGATAAACAAAGCTATGCCTTTACAATAAGGTTGCCTTAGGACACAGAATAACAAAATTACATTTACATTCACACAAATTACATTTAACACTAAGTAAAATTGATTACAGATTATTATAAAATAAAATAAAATGAAAAATAAATTTGTGAATGATGAAATAAACAAATATTGATTATGCTTGTTACTTCTTGCTTTGGCCGTATAGGTGATTTTTAAAAATCAAAATGGATCCCTTTACTTTACTTTACTTTACTTTACTTTACTTTACTTTACTTTACTTTACTTTACTTTACTTTACTTTACTTTACTTTACTTTACTTTACTTTACTTTACTTTACTTTACTTTACTTTACTTTACTTTTCTTTACTTTACTTTACTTTACTTGGCTGGTTCTGACCAGCACAGGCCTGTCCACCCCTTGTCCCCCCGCGTCATCCCTTACGTCCCTCCCTTTCGTCTCGATTAGCCAAGTTGCATAAATATGAGACGTTAAGCAATATCCAATAAAATCCAATCAATACTTTACTTTACTTGGATTTACTTTACTTTACATTACTGCTAAACTTTATAATATTTTCACATATTTTAGAAATCGTATATTGACTTTGTAAATTGCATTATCAAAACGTTGTAAGCTTACAAATTGCAATGTTAGAACGTAAACACGATTGCGAATGAACCGGTATCTTTAAAATACAACGAGTTTGGTGTCATATCAAACAAACAGAACGTTGAAAACTAGCGTTGAAATTGGTTAGAAACCATGGCGAGAGCCTGATATTGGCAACTTGTTTGGTTTTATCGATACTCACAGCTGACGGGTTGCGGTGCGCTTGTAACTATTTGGCAAAAGTTATGTGGAAAATTGATTTCAAATCACGTTGAGCGAGGAACCGAGAGAGAGAGAGAGAGAGAGAGAGAGAGAGAATGAATGTGTGCGTTTTCAAGTAGAGAATGTGAGTTACATTAGATAATGAGCGTCTCGATCTTGATTGAAATCAGGGAGAGAACATTGGTTAGATTTGTCATTATCTTTATTTATTTTTAGACCATAAAATTTCTCACAATTAACATTTAACATTAGATAAAGGGGAGCTCTCTATTAAATAGATAAATTAAGCAGTATTTTTTTTTAAATCAAAGATGTAAGAGTTTCGGATTATTTCACCGCGTCGCGACTAAACATTGTATTTGCCTCGACGTTTCATTACCTCTGTGGGTAACATATTCATGAAAACTGAGGCTGATTAGTTTGTTTCAGCCTCAGCCGAACACTCCTCCGTGGCGGTGTCTTCTGATTGGCTGGGGTGGCACACGTGGTGGAGGGGGGGGGGGGGTAGTTTTCTCCCCATGCTGGAGACGATGACGCTAACACTTGTTTATGTTAAATAAATAAATAAATTGTAGTTATATAACTGATTTTCAGTGGGGGACAGTAAATCAAAGCGACCAAGCCAACCCTGTAAGCCCTGACGCAATCGACGAGTGAACGATAACCAACCAAAGATCGATATTTTTTTAAATAGGAACTATTGCAAAATCAGTGGTATGGACGGTGCGAACACCTGCGGATCAACGCCATAATCAACAAGGCAGATTCAGAACAACTCTGAATGTATCATGTGCTTCGTTGCTAGGACGTCTCCAAAGTCACCGTTTGCAAACTCCTAAGAAAAGAACTTATGGACTTTAGTCCAAATCAGAAGTTAAAAAACTTCTTACTTTGACGGAAATCGAACCCTGGACCTTCTGTATTGGAAGCAGATACGCTAACCACAAGACCAACGAGCCACATGTCGTCGTCGATGTAGTTCTAGCTGAGGTTGTTGTGATAGTTGTAGTTCCTTATGGCGTCGGGTTTCTAGCTTGCAGACTGGGAGTTACTCAGCTTATAACCGCCCACATCACCGTTGAAGATCTGTAGCAAAATAGTTCCACACATTTAGTTCGGTTTATAGTTACAATCCCGAAATGTTTTTGTTGTTTTCTGTTGGCATCCAAGTAAGAGTAACTTCATGTTTGCACACGTTGCTGTAATATTCAGTACCCCTACACCCTCCAGGCATTGCTTCCCAACTATCGGCGACGTGACTTTATACACCTAGTTAGTAGTTTCGGGTTTAGTTTGGGTCGTTGACTTGCTACAAGAATATACAGAAAGGGTTGACTTATTAATCAGGTTGGATTACTTGGAAGTTGTTTAAAAGTTGCTGAGAAAGTCCAAATAGGGTCAACCCTCATGCTTGAAATACAGTGAATACATTATTTAATAAGGGTAACTTATCCCCAAGTATGGATATTATATTAAGCACGTAATTAATGTATTAGTTAGAGCGTGAACACCGTTTTGTGTTCTATTTGAACTTTTTTTAACCTGGTGTAATAAAAAGACCAAAGCACACTTTCTGAAACTGTTCTTTTTGTTAAGTTACGTTAGTTTTCTCAAACCCAGTCACTAATTTACTCTTGCGCTATAAGCTGACAACAAGTTTATATTCTTTACTTAGTGATTAAAGTATTTAAATTATATGTTTATTATATACTGCCATTTGTTTGGAATTTTCTTATCATAGATTTTCTTTGGGGGTCAAAATTTGTATGCTAGACTACCTTTAATGCAACCGTTTCTCAACTTGAATTATTAGGCAAATTTAAAACCACTGTCTACAATTTAAATTGCAAAATTGCAACTTTTAATCAACACGTCACTATTAAATGTTTTTAATTTTTGGTAAAGAGAATTTAATTCATATATCTATGCTAGAGTCTTACTTACTCATTAATTTATTTTGTTATTCCCTGATTTTCAGTACATTAATTAGGAAAACGCCAAAGTCGTTGTTAGACGAGTGAGCGAGACATGTGTTGAGTACTCGGGAACATACGCATTTAAGTTTACTGATATATAAGGTATAAATGATAAAGTTTTTAGATTAGTTGGTATAAGGGCGCGTCAACTGTAAGGCCATAATGCGCCACTCTAGCCTATGATAGGCTAAGGTAGAATGACCCAGGCTGGATCCAGCCTTAGGTACATATGGGGTGCAAAGGGAATGTTCCCGGGTACTCAACACATGACTCACCAACGACTTTGGCGTTTCCATAGTATAGCCAGCACGAAATACGAGTAAAGAATTGCATGGTTTCTCAGAGCGGAATTTTGGGTAACCTTGAGCGTGCAAGATTTGATAAACCTTGGTCACCGCCAACATTAAAAAATGAATGTTTTTTAAGAACAAAAGCATTTTTGTTAAATTAAATCCTATTTTTTGCAGCCTATTTTTTTATTTATTATTTCTTGATGGTTGAAATCGCAACGGATATTGTTCATTTTGTTAGCAGTTCTAAGTACACTGGTCAAGGATGTCTTTTTAAAATTTCAGCTCAATCTGTTTTGGACGTTCGGCCGTATGACATCGAACAAACAAACAAATAGGCATTCTGATAGACCTGTGTTGTTAAACTTCTTTCGCTGCGCTCACTCGTTATATTAAAATAATTTTGAATCAGCGCAGTCGACGCTGACGCCGTCGGAGAGGAATTTGTGGACAATCAGCGCTCATTATTTGAAATTATTCATCTTGTTGTTTATATTTTACTTGCATTGAAAGTAAAATAAATTCCAGATTGGAAATGAACGCAAGACTTGGCAAAACCTCGCGTGAACATTATAGAAAATGCAAGTCTGGTGAATTAATATTTTCTTAACATTAACATCTCAGATTGTTAAAATCTTGCTAAATCGTGTACGCAATGAACCGAGTTTCTCGAATTATATCCAATGAGCAAAGTATTCTCCTGCAGTCATTCAAGCGTTATTACAGGTAGGCCTTCTAAGCAGTCAAAGCCAATCTCGAACAAATTGCTGCGTTGCAAACGACAAGTTAATCGTGGCAAAAAGCTTCCGGGTCGCCTCGATTCCGAATCAATTGAGTCGACAGTTCAAAGGTAAGGATTTTTGGTTACGTCGGACGGCTACATTTGTGTGGAAAGAAACGTGAAGCTTCTAACGATGAAGTCAGAAGTCTCCATGTTTCATGTTCGTAGGAAACGTCAGTTTTATTCGCTGAATAGAACATGAATGCTCTGAGTTTCACGAGGAATATCTGACGCGGCCCAATTAAAAACTGACTACGTATAGTTTTTACGTTAGGGATATCAAACCAAAAGTGAAGTCATACACATTGTATATATAACGAAACAAAAAACGAAAAATGGAAATAAGCTAAAATATTAATCACTTCTATATACTTAACACTAAACTAGGAAAACAACGAAGTCATTGTTAGATGAGTGAGCGAGTCATGTGTTAAGTACCCGGTAATATTCCATTTCCTCCCCTACATAAGGCTGGATCCAGCATGGGTCTTCCTCCCAAGCCTATCATATAGGCTAGAGTGGCGCATTATGACCTTACAGTTGACGCGCCTTTATACCAACTCAAAACCTTATAATGTATATCTTATTTATCAATAAACATAAATACAAATGTTCCCGGGTACTTTTCATAATATGACTAGCTCACTTGTTTAACAACGAATTTAACGTTTTACTAGTCTAGTTGGCTAAGGCGCCTTTATACCCGGAATATTGGAAACCCGCGGGTTCAAATAACGGTCGGGATAGAACAAAATCTGGATTATTTTATTATCTCTGGAAAATATAGAACATGTTTTGAAATGCATAGAATTCTATGGAAACAGCCAGTACGAAATACGAATAATAATTGCAAGGTATACTCAATCTCCGAGCGGAACTTTGGGTAATCTTGAGCGTGCAACATTCGTTACTCCTTGGTCACTGCATGCAAACATGATTTGTTAAAAACGATTTTTTCATAAACAAATAACATGCTTAATTAAATGTGACATTCTCAGCCGATTTCCATTTTCTCAGATTCGTGAGGTTCCGCCAGCGGCAGTCCTGACAGAATGTTTTTCCCGAAGTTTTTTCAGTGCGTTTGCTGGGATCAAGTACTCTTAAAAAATAGTCTTCTGCCATTTCCTTCACAAAAATTCGAACAGCCTGATAGCCCAGTTAGTCACCTTAATAGGGTCACACCGGGTAAAAACTTATGTCTACTCTACAGAGGGCACTCTTAAAATTCTACTTTGTAAGATCTTAAAAGGCTACATGCTATGCTAAGTATGTTTTAAAGTGGGGGTGTGGGGGGATGTTCGAGTTTGTTTCCTTACATCTGTCTTTGATATTATTTATATTTACTCAATTAATTGTTTTGACGGACGCCTCATTAATTACATCCTAACTCAAAGGACGTTTTAACTCCGAATAGGAAAGTATTTTTTTGAAGATGCGTTCTCAAAGAAGCTTGTCTCAAAACAGATTTCTCAAGTTAACTTCCTAAATTTTAATATTATTTCTAAAACGAAACTCGATCTTTGCCGAAAAGCGAAGGAAAAGCTAACGAATTCTCTCAAACAATTTCTAAGGGTTCTGAAAAATGTCTTTGAAGTGATATCCTTAGTTGTATCTTGGTGATGTCTTCTTGCAAAGTTGCCTACTTACATGTAGAGTTTCGTAGCTTATCATCAGAGAATTTCGTCTGTAAGAAACACTAACAACACTTACTTTCTTCAAGATAACATTTCTCTGGAAAAGTAAAATTGGATTTGTGTTTTGCTCGATAGTATGTGTTATATTTTAGCGAACCTACATAAATATTGTGACGGTTTAATAAATGTTGTGACCCTAGGTATACGTACGTAGGCCTACCATTGATCACTGAAGATGACATCAAATTTGAAAGCAGTCTATTTCCCCTTTTCACATTATACTCGTTGTTTAGAGTAATATGTTCAAAATAATAATTATAATTCAAAACTTAAACATAGGTATTACTGCAATGTGAGAAATCTTATCAAGTGTTTAATTGAGTTCGTAATAGATATCTATAGCCCTACACACAATCTCAAGGTATTAAAAATACTTTTTGTGAGAAGCCTGCCCAGGGTGCATTTTATGCCCCTCTCCAGGTGTCTAACAAGGTATGTTGCGGATAGGACAATTGTGAAGGGTTGTCCGAGGGCTGTTTAAGAGGACTCAATCCCGTGCATTCGCATTAACGACTGAGGATAACCTCGGAAAAAACCATCAGTCAGGATTGCCGGTCTCGACGGGATTTGAACCCAATCAGAGTCGCGCGCTTAACACTCGAGCCAAAACTAATCTCAATGTATTTTATAATATTAAGTTTTTTTTAATGTACATTAGTTTTAAGACTCTAACGAATATTTATCTACACATATTGACATTGAGGGTGATTGCTCACATCTAAGGCTTTAACATAAAGATTAATTTTGCATTAGCTGCAGGCAAGATTTTAATCATTATCAAACAGATCTATAAATATAGAGAACGGTATTAATTTGTTGTATAATTATGAGTGCAAAGTCCAGGGTTTTCAGATCATTTGCATTCTTACTTGAGTCCCATGGCAATGCAATTTATAAGGGTTTATTCAAGCGACGCTTTATGCAGCTCACAAAACACAAAACAAACATATACCACAACTCATCCATAGAAATTAAACGAAATAATGGTAAGCTTAATAGTTATGCATTATTCAAAAACAGATTTATCTATTTATGTTTTCTGGGGCTGTATCCAGAGAGATTTTGAAATTACGATAATATTTATATTGATGTAACTCAATGCCTAGCTTCACTGTTTGCTTTTTATTGAAGTATTTTCGTTTGTTGACGGAATACCATAGGGTTAGTGAGGGAAGAGTTGAATAAATATTATCAAACATGTCACAATAAACGAAGAGAACACAGTAAAACAAATTGTCTGAACTTCAGTGCAATACATAACCCTGTTTGTGTATCTTTGTGCTCGTAATAACCTGAAAAAGGAGTCACTCATGGGTTTTTACAACGAGATATCATCACAAAGCATTTGCAATGCAATTCTTAGGCAAGCTGTCATCCTTCTGAGCTTTTCTCTCAACTGCTACTTATTAATTCATGTGACTAGTTGAAATAGGTCTCACTATTACGGATTTAGAATTTTGTGTATACCAACAACGAAAAATTGAAAGTGAAAGGTAAATGTTCCCTGATTAATAGAATCGAAAAAGACGTCACTTTTTAATAATTTGATTTGGATTGGAATGGAATGGACTGGATTTCTTTGATTATATGTATGACAATGGATTAGATTGTTTAAATGAGATCGAATTGTATATTGGACTGAAAATATACGTTAAATCACATAATTCGTCACGCCTATGTAATAGGGTGTTATATAGCGGGCCAACTCCATCCTATAGCCAACTCTTGACGAGATAATTCACTTTGGTAGTCGAACTTCTTATTAGTAGTTTAGGACTCTAAGCAGGTCACTAATCGACGAATAAGAGGAGGCTTAATTGACAAAATCGAGGCCAACTAACCGCAAAGTGGAAAGCAATTCCGCAAATGTCGCTAGGCTGTCGAGCTCGAAACATGGCGGCCACCGCAGGAACTGGGATAGGAACATACAGTGGAGCTAAATACTTTGACCGAGTCGTAAAGACTATAATATCATTCAGCTTCGTTTTATTTAAATGAGAAGTAAGTGATTTTAAATTTATCACGATAAAAGAAACTAGAAGAACAGTTATGTATTCTTTAAATAAGTGTTTATTGGACTTAACACTGCTCTTTATCAATATTTTCTTTGTGATATTTCGACTTTAATTCAAAAGTCTTTTTCAAAATGAAGGTTAAACAAAGGAAAAATACCAACAATCATAATAAAAGAAGAAATTATAAACAAAATGATTATGAAACATTATCTGCCAACACGATTGCTGAAATAAAGAAAAGCAAGTTTTATGTTAAGTTTTTTTCAACAATTGTGTTGTTATTTTTCCTTTGTTCAACCTTCAGTTTGAAAAATACTTTTGAATAAAAGTAAAAATATACCAAATAATTGTTTAATTAAGAGCAGATTTATGTCCAATAATCACTTATTTAATGAAATATTTATTCTTAAACTAATATTAAATAAATTAAAATATCATATTTATAGTTGACCCATTTCTTTCTTCCGTGTTCTTGGTGGAGGTGCCGGTTCAAGGATTTAATAATTTTAAAATGTGTTTTCCAGTGGTTACTTGAATTTAAAGACGATTCAAAGAAACGCCGACGTCATTGGCGCACATAGCGGCCAACCAGGGATCAGTATTTGAAGTAAGAAATGGCGACAAACTGGTTGGGAATCCGATTCAACCATTGGTGACGTAAGAGTTAAAAGGGTAAATCTGAACCATTTTACAGATTTTTTAAAGTGTTTCGTTGCTGGGACGGGTACAAAGTCACCATTTAATGTTAACACATCCCATACCCAAATATTGATGAATTTAAGTCCACATTTAAGAAGTAAGAGTATTGCAGCCGGAAGCGAGAATCGAACCCGGGACCTACTACTTTAGAAGCAGGCCAACGAGATGTTCTATTTTATAAAATTTAAATAATACGGTAATTTCATATAACTTTTGATTTGCTTTGAAGACAGATTATTTTCTCTATTTAATCTACTTTATAGTAATTAATCGATTCATTTCTTACTTTATCGATCGTTAAATAACCTCCATTGTGATGTCGTGCTGTGAATTTTTTCTACGAGTACCTGGCAACATCTTTAATTTTGTGCTATAATCACGAATCATTATCACCGCAGTTGTTTCAGTCTTAATCTTAACGAATCTTTTAGACATTGCTTAAGTTAATGCTAGATTGACAAATTGTAAATTGTAAGTTTTGAAATTCTTGTACTTTAATAATTCCTACGTCTCCTTTGTAAATCAACTTTTCAAATTATTAAGGATATTCGTTCAGTAAACAAACACGAAGTTGTATAAGCCAATTCTGTTGTTTTTTGTATACCAACATTGTAAAAACTCGGCTGCTAGAGGCGATCCACTAACAACGTAGGCATAACATCATGAATATGCACCAGTCGTTATTGCCGCATAAATAAACATGCACAATTGCTATAAAGTTGCTCTTTTGACGTCGCTGCCTCGTAAAATAACACATTATCGTGTACGTCTTACTTTGTTAGGGAAATAGCATTACTCGAAGAAAGAAACTGGATAAATTTACTTCGAGAGGCAATTGCAATTGACATTTCCCTTCTTGAATACATTCTTCAATCGTAAAGAAAGATTGATTGCGAGGAAAATAAAGAATCCACCTCAACCTCTGAATGTTACGTGGTTAATAAATAAAGCCGAAGTGGGTGAATGTTTTCAGAACAGACTGTAGGTGGCCCTAGGGAGTATCGTTAACCCCTAGCCGTTAACCCAAGCAATTCTGTTTTGCGAATTAAATGGAGTTTCACAAGCCACACAATATACCTCGTTGAACGTAGAAACGTAGACTTCTAAGACGTGTGAGAAGATATTTACGACGTATTCCTGTTCTGATGTACGTATTTTTAAGGTTGAAATTACCATATCAAATATATCTACATATGACACAGGTAGTTTTGGTCTAAACTTTCATTATCTTTAACACCAATATCAGGAATTTTAACAAAAAAGTAAATTCTTTGCAAAGTGTAACTCTAATTGCGTAAATATTAAATACCATTACATGAATTTTAATGTACAAACTCGCATCACAAACATCACTTGCAATTAATGTAACATGATAACAATTAATTTGGGTTTTGCAATTACGTAATTGTGAGCTAAATGTCGTCTTCAGCATTTCCAAGGCAAAAGCCTTGACCACGTGACATTGAGTTTGTTCATTCATTTACATCGCGGTTTTTCAACACTCAGACGATTCTATTACAAATTGTCTATTTCCAAGCGATATTTTTCTTTGGCGGTATTTTTTACCGATTTGTACCGCCAAACGAAAAAAATTCGCAGGAAAGACAATTGTTAGAATAAATTGTTTTCTCTCAGTCAGTCCAAAGAAAAACAGTTGAAAATTAATGTCACAAAAGCACAACACCCTACGTTGAATGGTGTGCCCGGGCGAATTGAAGTTTGAAATTATTTTGAGGTGGCTATATTGGCCGTGTACCGGATCAGAAAAATTTGGAAAAAATATTTTTGATTTTCTAAAATAGCCATGTTTCAAAGCCATTCGCTATTATTTTGACTTAAGTAGCATATTTTTGGAAATAGAAAAACGCGGTGGAATAGCCTTAAATACCATTACATGAATTTAAATGTACAAACTCGCATCACAAACATCACTTGCAATAATGTAACATGATAACAATTAATTTGGGTTTTGCAATTACGTAACTGTGAGCTAAATGTCGTCTTCAGCATCCAAGGCAAAAGCCTTGACCACTTGACCATTGAGTTTGTTCATTGCATTTACATCGCGCGTTTTTCAACACTCAGACGTTCTCTTACTTCAAGTGTCTGCAATTCCAGTGATAATTTTTCTGAAACTCTTCCTGAAGCCAGTTTGTATCAGATTGTTGACACTTTGCACATAACTTATGGCCATGTATATACGGACTTATATAGAGGCAGATTAAAAAAAAAAAAAAAAATGTTAATAAATTAATTGCATTTTTATGATTTTGTTTTTTTGTAAAATCATCAATATTAGTAAATTTCGGAATATTTGTGAGTAATGCACCTTGATTTTTGGTAATCTATGACTATAGAAGAGTGACCATATCCTTGCTTGACAATTACCCAAAGTTGCATATCAATTGGATGACAACTGGAAGCAGGAAAAGTTCCCCATAAAAGTTTCAAATAGGTATAGTTGACTCTTACAACAGTTATAAAAAAGAAACAATCTATTTTTTAATTTTATGTTTTAAATAAAACACCTTATAATTAATTGTTTGTTCAGTGTCGATCTGAATTTTTGTAGTTTTTGATTGTCCCAAATCTTATCAACTCCAGTGTGTGCAACTCCAATATGTGTTTTCCTATCAAACAAATCGAGAAATAATGCCCTAATATTAGGAGATATCTATGACTTTACACTTAAATAAAGTATAATTTAAATATTATAACTTAATTATAAAATGTATACAAGTAATTGTGTTCCTCTGAATGTTTTGGTTAGAAGTCGTGCTTAATAAATGTCTTCTTTGTTCGTAGGTAAGACGGTCTCTGCTTAAGGTGAACCCATGTCCACCTGTCGACTATAAACCCGACTGCAGATTGGAGGATAACCCAAATGTACAAGGTAGAAACTCGAATACTGTATTTGATTCTGAAAAGGCGAATGTATTCCGTTTAACGTTGTGCCTCTCATAATACAGCTAAAGCAGTTATGATATTGGAGATTACGAGAAGAGGGAATGTAGGGATAAAAGGCGATCACTAAAATCCAGGCTTTGCTCAGGATTTGAAACCACGTTCGATATTTCCCTATGGTCCTACATGAGCCAAAGAGAATAGGCATACTACCTAGAAGAACCTATAAATAAATTAATTCGTATATAGAGTCTATACCCACTCAGTAGTAACATAACTGTTATCAGTGGGGGAGATTAAATTTAAAGCAGACCAAGACAACCCTGTAGGCGCTGACATCATCGACGAGCGAACAATGACCAACAAGAGACTGGTATTTTAAATAGGAAACACCGATTTAACAGGCTGGGCACGATTCAACCCGCGTTTAGCACCAGAATCAACAAGGCTAATTTGTAACAACGTTAGAATGTATGATTGCTAGGACTGCTCCAAAGTCACTTCAACATAACTATCCTTTACTTTCCACCCTTATACTACAATATAGATATGGATTTCTTGTTCATTTCTGACATAAGAGAAGTTCTGCCTAAACCAAGGTTTCAATATTTGATGGACACAACAAATCAACTTGCGACTAAAACGTATTCATTTTAATTACTCTGCAGTCCCCCCTCGGGATATATATTCTAGTTAATTATTGAAGTTACCCAGTCTAGTTTACCGATTGGACCGACTACCAATTGATTGATTTGATTGATGTCGGGGCGTCTATTCCGGACATCAACCAAATCAATCAATTGGTATCCGATTCAATGGGGGAAAACACATTCTGTACTCCGACTTTTTCATTACTTAATAAAATACTTTATGCAATTGGTCATGGATTAAAGATCACACTACTTTTATTTTTTTGATACGCTGTATTTTTTTAAAATTTAATTATCCATTCAATTTAGGAAATATTAATACAAAAATTGAAATGACGGCGAATAATTAATATTCTAAATAAAAAACCAGACCATGACGCTAAAATTGTATGATATATTTTTTTTTAGAAAGATTAAAGTTCGTTAAACTTGGAAACAAATCCGAGACAGGGTTTGAACACTGTCTATTCTGCTTGAGATAAAACTGGGCTGAAAACAAAGACACTTCGATGTATTTGAAGTTTAACGACTTCTTTTTTATAATGAACGTGTTGATACTTCGCAAAATATAAATTAATTTTAAATAGGAAGTAATTAATTAAAAAAACAATCTAAGATTTGTAAATTTCTAGAAAACAAAAGTATATTCCCCATGAAAGGTGAAAAACTTCAAAATTTTTACATATTGTAAAAAATAGATGCTCTATTGTTTTTCGAAGTCTGTTCCTATTTGATACAAATTAAGTGTTTTTTAAAAATCAATGTTTGAGTTTTGAAAACATTCCCTAAAATCTCCGTACAAATTAACTATTGAACAAAGATAAATATTTCTCGATTTGGTTGATCGGGAAACACTCCCGTGGGTGTAATTGTTTTTATTTACTACAATTCAGAAATTAAAAAAGTCCGCTCCAACCGGGAATCGAACCACGGATCTACGGAATGTGGGAGATCCGTGGTTTGATTCCCGCTTGGGGCGGACTTTTTTAATTTCTGAATTGTAGTAAATAAAAAAAAGATAAATATCATCGATCATCTTAATAACTGCCCAGGGTTCTTTTATAATTAAACACGAAGCACAAGCTCTCGTTTGATTTTAATTTCCAAAGTGCAAACACCTTCCAAAGAAAGATAAACACGCCCATGTTTGAGGTAGTCCTCGGCTGATGTTTGCTTAGTTTAGCTCTTAATTCTCGGGCAAAGTTCCCTCCTTGTCTTGGGAGCAGCCAGTCGCCGAATCAGCTCTTGACAGGAATGTGATTGGATGAGCGTAGCGAGCATAGCGAGCGAAGCGAAGATTCCATTTCACTACACTGGAGAAAAAAATCCGGAATGTTTTTTTTTTGTATTTTTTTTTTTTGTATTTTTGTGTGTTTGTTAACACGATTCCGGCTAAACCGATACTCCGATTGCGATGAAATTTTATGGAGGCCTTCGAAATCTCTGAACTTAGAACTGCCACGTTTTTGAGCGCAATCGGGAAATTTTTTCTCATAAAAAACGCAATTTTACGATTTTTTTTGATTTTTTAAAAAATTCTTCGACTTATAACACCTACATGCTTTATCCGATTGTAATGATTTTTTCACAGAACCTTAATTTTATGAATTAAGATATTCGTGTGAAATTTCAGCATAATCGAAAAATTATTTCTCATGAAAATCGTAATTTTACGGGTTTTTTCTTTTTTTAAACAATTCTTTGACTTATAACACCTACATGCTTTATCCTATTGTAATGATTTTTTTACAGAACCTTTATTTCATGAATTAATATATTCGTGTTAAATTTGAGCGCAATCGAATAATTATTTCTTATGAAAATTGCAATTTTACGATTTTTTTCTTTTTTAAAAATTACGATTAATTAAAAAATTAAGTTAATTTTTTATTTAATTTAGTTTAATTAAAAAAATTAAGTTAATTTTTATTTAATTTAAATTTAATTAAAAAAATCTTCGACTAAGTAATGAATTTTTCACAGAACAACAGAAAATCCGCGTAACACATGGCAGCTCAATGCACCAATACGCTCATCCAACAACGCGGCGGGACTTAAGCGTTTCCTAGTTATCAACCACCAAGACGGCAGTCATGTCACTACGTCTTGTACTAGCGTAATTGTGTTATGTGTAATTTGTGTTAGACTAACTAACTGATGATGAGTAAAACTTATGACCCCGATAACGTAATTCTATTTGAATTCTGGTAATGCGGTGTGTCAATTAATTTAAAGACATGTACAGAGCTATTTAAGAGATGTATTTACATCGCCTTGAATAATATTCTATCTAGTTGAAAATTATTAAACGACCTGTAGTATTTTTAGAATTTCGTTTTTCCAGGATATATATAATTTGTTCTGTGAAGTAACTTTCCAAGAGTTAAAAACATTGTGATTCCTGTTACGAACTCTTTGCTACATTTAATTCAGTTAAAAGTTTTGTCGTATCAAAGAGAGTTTAAATGAAGTCAAAACTAGTTTATGAACCATGTTGTACATGCAGAGTAACTTTTACCTTTTGATAAAAGTAGTGTTTGATCTTTGTTTTATACTTTTAGAGCTTTAAAAATTACATTTCTAATAGTCCTGTCACAACAGCACAACAAATGTGTGTTTAGAAGTCATACATTGGGATCTGCGAGGTAGTTGATATTTCATGGATCAAATGTTTAAGTTCTTGGACGACCGATAATAAGATAAAATAACAATATTATTGAATTTGAATTAGTTATTTGTTTATTCAATGATAATGTTTTTCATTGCTTAACATCTCTAGTTAATGAACTAAGGCTGCGCGAGACGATGGTTGGTGATCGATGACGATGAAAGACGATTACAAAAAAACATGCCTCGTGCGGGATTAGAACCCACGTCTTAGTGGAACTATACGGTTTGGACCAGCGCTCTAATCGTATGTGCCACCGCAGACGGACTTTATATATTCACCAACAGATCTATAAAACTGACTCCAACTGACTTTGTGCCCAACATTCCTGATTATCGTTCTTTTCAAAAGGGAGAATATAGTTAACAAGAGTACTCATGACTAACCGACTCGTTGAAAATATATTTTAATTGGATTTGACATTCATCTTAGTTTCTAAAACTTTTAATTACATTTTTAATAACCTGCTCATCGATTTCGTAGAATGATTTTGAAAGAATCTCGTAATACACAAAACTTATTAAAACATAAAAACTTTTAATGTGTATAGCAACTTCGAAGCTTATGGACAGGCTTGTGGCGGTGTGATCCAACTTACAATGTATGAACAAGTTAACATATACACATCAAAAAAGAAACTAAGTTATCTGAATTCGTTGTTGGGTTTTTATGTGAATGATATTGCAGATATACTCGTTTTGCCGCGATTTACAGATGGACAGAGGAACAGACGGACGGACAGACAGACAGACGGGCGGACATATAAGTGACGCATAGAGGGAGCTTTACACCCTGAAATTGGCTATAAAAATAGCGAATCTCTACGAATATCTCTCACTTTCCGGGGTGAAAACGATTTCACCTTTCGAACGACTCCGACAAAGCTTTGAAGGTAAACATCCAATTAGGGACTTCCAAAATAGGCAAATATAACCTCGACGCCAGCATTTTTACTTCTATATAGTCCGACTTCCGAACACCCGCTAATATAGATTCTTCTTGTGTATTTCTACTTCGGAACGGCCCATTTATTATCCCATGTTCCAGAAAAAAACACAATCGCAGACAAAAACGTTACATTTACCCTGGAATCAATCAATCATTTCTATTTGTCCGCAATGAGTCGGCATGTCCGGTCGACTTTGTTTGTTTGTTTGTGTTTGTGTGTATGTGTGTGTGCGTGTTTGTGTGTTTGAGTGTTTGAGTGTTTGCGTTTGTTTATTGTTTGTGTGTTTGTTTATTTGTGTGTTTGTGTGTGTGCGTGTTTGTGTTTTTTAGTGTTTGAGTGTTTGAGTGTGTGCGTGTTTGTGTGTTTGAATGTTTGAGTGTTTGCGTATGTTTCAATGTTTGTGTGTGTGCTTCGTCGTCCGGTAGAGCCAAGCGAGTTGTTTGCATAGAATCTCCTGGTTCCATCTTCGGCCGCGCTGTCTCGTCTGGCGCTACGTGACTCCGACTGCATATGTCACGTGTTTGTGTGTTTGTGTGTGAGCATGTTTGTGTTTTTGAGTGTATGAGTGTTTGCGTATGTTTCAATGTTTGTGTGTGTGTTTGTGTGTGTTTGTGAGTGTGATGCGTCGTCCGGTAAAGCCAAGCGAGTTGTTTGCATAGAATCTCCTGGTTCCATCTTCGGCCGCGCTGTCTCGTCTGGCGCTACGTGACTCCGACTGCATATGTCACGTGTTTGTGTGTTTGTGTGTGAGCATGTTTGTGTTTTTTAGTGTATGAGTGTTTGCGTATGTTTCAATGTTTGTGTGTGTGTTTGTGTGTTTGTGAGTGTGTTGCGTCGTCCGGTAGAGCCAAGCGAGTTGTTTGCATAGAATCTCCTGGTTCCATCTTCGCCGCGCTGTCTCGTCTGGCGCTACGTGACTCCGACTGCATATGTCACGTGTTTGTGTGTTTGTGTGTGAGCATGTTTGTGTGTTTGAATGTTTGAGTGTTTGCGTATGTTTCAATGTTTGTGTGTGTGTTTGTGTGTGTTTGTGAGTGTGATGCGTCGTCCGGTAGAGCCAAGCGAGTTGTTTGCATAGAATCTCCTGGTTCCATCTTCGGCCGCGCTGTCTCGTCTGGCGCTACGTGACTCCGACTGCATATGTCATGTGTTTGTGTGTTTGTGTGTGCGTATGTTTCAATGTTTGTGTGTGTGTTTGTTTGAGAGTGTGCTTCGTCGTCCGGTAGAGCCAAGCGAGTTGTTTGCATAGAATCTCCTGGTTCCATCTTCGGCCGCGCTGTCTCGTCTGGCGCTACGTGACTCCGACTGCATATGTCACGGGACACACAATCATTTCTCAACGCGACGCAACGCCACACGCACGTCCATTTGCAATTTCTTTCAAAAGATTTCTTATTGTCAAAGTTGGAACCAAAGAAATTTGTTTTTGTTTTCTTTACAAAAGAGTCACGAGTAGAAAATATTCTTTCCCTCGTGATAAATGCTTTGAAAACATAAATTTTTCTGTTGGGCGCGTCATAGTCCAACTTTTCGGTTGCTTTTGTTAAGCGCGTTCTATCGAATGTTAAAAGAGAAATTCCTTTGCAAGAGTTAATGTTTATTTGTGCGGGAAAGTTTTTTATTTTCAAAGGAAATTAAAAACGAGGAAAGTGATTGTTTTCTGGGAAATTAATATTTAGGTTCGTCATATTCCGTAATGAAATGATATTCGTATGAAGATATTAAAATTTATTTATGTAATAGAAACGTTTTCGACAAATATGAGGGATGGAAAAACTAAATCAATTTCCATCAAAGAAAATCTTTTGCATTTTAAATAAAGTGCGGCTTCATTTTAAACTTAATGAAGTTTTTCCATCGATGTCTTTTTATTCGGTAATATTATTCTAGACTTTAAAGTTTCATTGATATGTTAAGTTGAATCACTGCCGTGTGCCATATTATTTTAATCAAAATTGCCAATTTTTTTTATTAAGTTTTGTCTTCAAACGAATCTCTTGCGAGGAAAGTATATTTGAGAAATTCGTCATTTAATCTTCATATAATTATGTGGATCTACCCTGCAATGTTGACTTTCGACACTTTTTATTGTCCATGCTGCTAAAAACACACATCTCAAAATATGATTGTAATAATTGGTTTCGGACAAATAATGTAATAATAAATAATAAATAATTTAGTGTTAAGAGTCAATCCACTCTGTCACATAACTGATTTTTGAAGGGGGAACTTTTTAAGGCTACCATCGACATTTACTAACGATTTGCAGCTCAGAGATTTTCAGAAACAATCTAGACAACGTTTATCAAAACAGATGCTAGATTAATGTTAAACATTAATTTGAAAGGAATATGTATAAAAAACGAGACTGTATTATTTATTGAGGGCCTTCCACTTTTGTGAATACAACTGGTTGGTTCCAAAATCTTGATAATAAAGATATTATTATATTTTGTTCTCAGTACACCAAGTTTGCATCTTTACTAAGTTTAAGATACAATGAAAGCAAGTTAATGTTCAGTAGTTATTCTCTAAATTATGCAGACAAACTTCGGAATCTCAAGTAGCAAGGATCACATAACCTATTTCTATACCTTGTTTATGTTTCCACATTGTTAGCTAATAGCTTTGTCAAATCTATCAACTTACCGGTGTAGTTTTTTATAATTGTCTGAAAATTTGCCTGAAGAAAAAATTTTGCTGAAGATTCAATTTATTTGGTAACTTATATAAGCTTGCACAGTTAAGCCAGTTTAAACTGCGCTATTTCTCAGTCCCTGGAATTGGCTTAGTTACAAGTTTTATTCAATTTTGTAATATCAATCTTCTAGGTCTCGTTTTCGTCTCGCGTAAGATAATAAAAATGTACATAAATTTTGCTGCTTGGAAGTGGCATTATACCAACAGTTTTATTTTGATAAATGAGACAGAATTGTGCCAATTACAAAACGTATCAAAATACAAGTCACTTAACAAGGTGCATTAATTTTAATATGATTTTCTGTACAAATATAAAACAGGTCACATATTTTATTTAACAACAGAATGTGGAGTACAACATAATCGTAATATAATTTAATATATACATTTTGTTTTTAGCTTTATTTGTAAAAAAAAAAACATGTGTGTGTACAAGGTACAATTTATTTTGATAATGAAATAATCTTGTATGTTAATTAACTTTCTGATTGAAATCTGAAATTTAATCAAGAACTTCATATTAAACACTTAAGTCTGTGTAGTTTTAAGTAATGAAATAATGCATTATAGACTAAGCAATATATTTGAAGTTAGTTACTGATTAAAATTATGCACTACCTGTTTTAATAACGTTTTATTTTCTATTCTTTTATTACAAAACCTCCCATATGCTTGTACTAAACCTTCTGCGGTTCAAGTCTTTCAAATACACGTCTGACGTAATTCTAAACACTACGGCCAACTAGTTAGGTAACGGACATTTTGCGTTGATTATGTTGGCTTAACTGTACTCGCGTTCTAATATGCCCCTCCCTGTTTTAATAACGTTTTATTTTCAATTCTTTTAATTACAAAACCTCCAATATGTTCGTACTAAACCTTCTGCGGTTCAAGTCTTTCAAATACACGTCTGACGTAATTCTAACACTACGGCCAACTAGTTTGGTAACCGACATTTTGCGTTGATTATGTTGGCTTAACTGTACTCGCGTTCTAATATGCCCCTCCCTGTTTTAATAACGTTTTATTTTCAATTCTTTTAATTACAAAACCTCCAATATGTTCGTACTAAACCTTCTGCGGTTCAAGTCTTTTAAATACACGTCTGACGTAATTCTAAACACTCCGGCCAACTAGTTAGGTAACGGACATTTTGCGTTGATTATGTTGGCTTAACTGTACTCGCGTTCTAATATGCCACTCCCTGTTTTAATAACGTTTTATTTTCAATTCTTTTAATTACAAAACCTCCAATATGTTCGTACTAAACCTTCTGCGGTTCAAGTCTTTCAAATACACGTCTGACGTAATTCTAAACACTACGGCCAACTAGTTAGGTAACGGACATTTTGCGTTGATTATGTTGGCTTAACTGTACTCGCGTTCTAATATGCCACTCCCTGTTTTAATAACGTTTTATTTTCAATTCTTTTAATTACAAAACCTCCAATATGTTCGTACTAAACCTTCTGCGGTTCAAGTCTTTCAAATACACGTCTGACGTAATTCTAAACACTCCGGCCAACTTGTTAGGTAACGGACATTTTGCGTTGATTATGTTGGCTTAACTGTACTCGCGTTCTAATATGCCACTCCCTGTTTTAATAACGTTTTATTTTCAATTCTTTTAGTTACAAAACCTCCAATATGTTCGTACTAAACCTTCTGCGGTTCAAGTCTTTCAAATACACGTCTGACGTAATTCTAAACACTACGCCCAACTAGTTAGGTAACGGACATTTTGCGTTGATTATGTTGGCTTAACTGTACTCGCGTTCTAATATGCCCCTCCCTGTTTCAATAACGTTTTATTTTCAATTCTTTTAGTAACAAAACCTTCAATATGTTCGTACTAAACCTTCTGCGGTTCAAGTCTTTCAAATACACGTCTGACGTAATTCTAAACACTACGGCCAACTAGTTAGGTAACGGACATTTTGCGTTGATTATGTTGGCTTAACTGTACTCGCGTTCTAATATGCCACTCCCTGTTTTAATAACGTTTTATTTTCAATTCTTTTAGTTACAAAACCTCCAATATGTTCGTACTAAACCTTCTATGATGCAAGTCTTTCAAATACACGTCTAACGTAATTCTAAACACTACACCCAACTAATTAGGTAACGGACATTTTGCGTTGATTATGTTGGCTTAACTGTACTCGCGTTCTAATATGCCCCTCCCTGTTTTAATAACGTTTTATTTTCAATTCTTTTAGTTACAAAACCTCCAATATGTTCGTACTAAACCTTCTGCGGTTCAAGTCTTTCAAATACACGTCTGACGTAATTCTAAACACTACGCCAACTAGTTAGGTAACGGACATTTTGCGTTGATTATGTTGGCTTAACTGTACTCGCGTTCTTATATGCCCCTCCCCGTGTTGTAATCGAGTAGCCCGGCCAGGGTAGTTTCGGACGTATATCCGCGCAAAGACGTCGACAGACCGTCAACTAATACCGCAGAACTATCCGACAGCTCTGCCGGTGTCGGTTACGTGTTCTGGGCCTGTAAACACAATAGATGTGGAAATAAACGGTAGGATGGAATGTGGACTGGTTGAAATGTGCTCAACGCAGAGACGTAGTACGGATATGGAATGCGTATAGGCCTATAGTTCGAGCTGTATTCAACTTGCTTTAAGTTAGAGGAATTTATGATAAAGGGGCATTTAAACATTTAAATATTACAAGTCGATCCCAAACTTTGAATTCACTTACTTAAATGAGTTCAATTATTTATATCTGTAACATAATAATGTAAACAATTACATTTTAATTTGTTGGGACCTAGATTCGAACAGAAATTTTTGTTTTAAGATATCACATTAAAACTTAGTTGGAGGACTCAAATTAAAAAAAATATTAGGTCACAACATACTGTCGTCTATCTTTTCTGTAAGTGCATAAGGATTGACAATTTTAAATAGAAGATTCACTCATAATAGTTCCTTGTTTACTTAAATGAGAATAGCGCGTCAAAAAAATTCCCACCAATTTTTTTTTATTATTATTATTATTATTATTATTATTATTATTATTATTATTATTATTATTTTTATTATTATTAGTAAGCGTACCAAAAACTTCCGTTTAACTATCCCGAAAAAATATCTGGTGACTTTTGTCACCGATTTTCATATAATTTTGTGTGCGTCTTTACCGGACAAACGGCTACTCCGATCTCGATACAGTTTCTAGGAAACTTTCGAAATCTCCTAACTTTGACCTTTCATGTGTTTGCGTGCATTACAAACAGTTTATCATGAGAAAAACACTATAGATGTGGAATTTTCTTACGCTGCTCATCCATCAACGAGACTCTAAAAAACCTTCGCGAAGCGGCCTAGTTAATAATAATTGCTGAGCTTAGAAATCACGAGGGTTTTTGATTTAGCACAAGAACCAAACCACGCCCACTTGTTCTCACACTTGTAAAACGCGTCGTTATGAATTGAAACCCTCGGACATTCTCCAAGTTGGACTCAAGACACAACTTTGTAAATAAATCTTGGCTCTCCGCAGTGGAACACAGGGTATTACTATAGTTATAGATGCGCTAAGTTCCGAGGGACAGAGATGAAATATTAGCGTGGAGTCACAATATCAAAGAAAAGAGACGCTGTTGGTGTGACGAGGAAACAAGATGGCGTCCGAGAGAGAGAGAGAGAGAGAGAGAGAGTTTAATACTGGTCCGGAGATTCCGGTCTTGCTGTTATCTTATACCACGGGAAGGATGACAAGACAAAGTCAAGTAGGATGCTGGGAAGATGGAGAGGAGTGTAGATAATTTTATGTGGAGAAATTATACAAGACGATAAGTAATCTTGGGCGAAAGATGTAAATACTTGCTAAGTCATCTCTGTGGTTGTTGGGAATTTGTCCTTCAGATGAGGAAAGCATATTTTATAAGATGTTACTGGGGGGGGGGGGGGGGCAGGACCTTTTAACCCACATTAGCGGAAGTAAAATAATAAATACGGACTTTTAATATTTAAAAAACAGAATTGTGATTAATTAACACAAAACAATGTTTTTTAATCTTGTTATGTTTCCAAGAATTTTTTACGTTTCAAAATGTAAGAACATTTTGTGAAGGTCTTAAAAATAATAGTTTAAAGAAAGACAGACTCCCATCCTCAGCAATTACTTTAATGAACATTACTCGGAATTGAATTGGTTTCTTGATCCCTAAGTCTTATGTCATGATGTAATTAACATAAGTGCTGACTGCTGTAGCTAACAATTTGTATATTGCCTTTTCATAAAAGGAGTGAATTACGCTCAACAACTTGGTTTTTAAGACTGATCCCTGGTTGAGTATTATTCGCTAGTAGGCGACGTCGGCTCCGGCACTGACATTCAGTTGTGTGACTGAGTTGGTAGACTCTTAATAGATAGTATTTATGTTATGCGATACATGACATACCCAGAATAGCTATCTACATTTGCATACTCGTTGATAAACAGTGTTAAGGCATCTATCTATATTTCCATGCGTAGTTGGGAGAAGTTGGGAGAGGTGGCAAGTTTGGGACGTTTAAGAGGGAATAGGACACATTTGACAGTTGACAAATTGCTATTCGCTCAGCCAAGAAGCATCCGAAGTACATACAACTATTTCCATGGACAGCCCTACAGACGTAAACTTTATTTTATTTCTCAATCAGATACAACAATTCACGAATATAGTAAATTTTGTTCTTTTAACAAAAAAAAATCGAAAAAATTAATTAATTTTTAAAGTTTGTTTTAAAACCTATTTTAGAAACGTGTTACTGTAGAGCCCTTTTTTACATTTACGTGTCAACTGTAGAAAATTCAGTCAGTCAGCCGAGCGATTAGGAATGTGGCTAAAACGCATGTCCTACATCCTATAAGCTGTCAGGAAAAATATAAGTTATGTATGTTGGTTACTTGAACATTTTTTAGAAAATAAATTTGAAACAAACATAATGTTTTTTCTTGAACAATACGTATTTAATGGGCATTTGTTTTGAAATTAAATTGACTAAAATTTCGTTGCAATACATTCATTTTTGTGTGCGTCAATTTATGCGAGTAAAAATTTTTTTTGGCAATTTACAATTAAATCTTTTTTTGTATCATTAACTTGTTTTGAAACTTTGTTTTTATTTAATGAATAAATATGAATAACTAATTTTTGTAATTTTGTAAATTGACAAATTGAAATTATCAAACTTAACAGAAACAATATTTCAAGCCAATGATCAATCAATCATCAAAGAGAACTTACCAGTCGACAAAAACGCTGTCCGTATTTTGTGGCCTATTCGAAGTGGTTAATTATCTTGAGTAGAAGCGTGACGAGGATGAAGTCTAGTTTCTAATGAGATACGTGGGTCTAGTTATTGTATCCGGTCTTTACCCGGGTTTTGTGCTGGCTAATTACTTCTGGGCCAGTCGTGAGCCGGACACTAATGAGTGAGAGAGATGTGACTAAGAGGCAAGATGCTTTGCTGACCGGCCGGCGTGATGATTTAGTCCGGGAGCCCTACTCAGGCAGGGTGGGTTTCAACCACGGACATACAAAACATACACTACACAGTATATTATTTGTGTTATTTGTGTAGACCGTTGGCTAAGTGGTTCCAGTACCTGCTTCCAATGCAGAAGGATCCAGGTTCGAACCCGCTACTGACAAAATATATCTGACTTCTCTCATGGAATTGAATCCAACAATTCTTCGGTTGACTATTTATTTCTTTAAATATTTATTTAACGTCCATCCTACTCAGTTGAAATACTGATTTACAAAGGAGGACAACTAAATAAATCTACTTACATAGATTCAGACAACAATGAACTAACATGTTAAGTAAATATTTGAAATACCGTACTAATATTATAACAACAATGTATTAAAACACAATAATTTTGGTAACAAATTCAAAAAGGATATTAAATGCAATTAATTAATAACCCAAATAAAAAGGGGGAGGGGGGAAGAAAAGAAATTATAAAAAAAAAAATAAGAAAAAAATATGTTGAAGCGGTGTATTTGTAGCCGTCTTAATAGCAAAGCACACACAAAATTCATTGTTCAAGCCTTAAATAAATATTTACATTCGTATCTAGAGTCTACCCACTCAGTCACAGAACTAATTTTCAGTGGGGGACATTAAATTTAAAGCAGACCAAGCCAACCCTGTAGTCGCCGACACCATCGACGAGCGAACAATGACGAACAAGGAAACATCGATCAATCAAGCTGGACACGATTCCACCCACAGACAGCGACATAATCAACGAGGATGATTCGGAACCAACCTAGAATTTATTATGTGTCAATTTTTTTTCTATTATTACTTTGTTATTTGTATAGCACGTTGGCTTAGTGGTTTCTAGTCCCTGCTTCCAATGCAGAGATCCCGGGTTCAAAATCCGCTTCAGACAAAATATATCTGACTTGCGATATATGACTTAACAACAGAGCTCATAATAAATGCTAACGTTGTTGTCGATGTGTCCAAACATTTTAAAACTGTTTCCTATACCAACTACTAACTCTGGTTGGCCATAGTTTTCCTATACCAACTACTATCTCTGGTTGGCCATAGTTTTCCTATACCAACTACTATCTCTGGTTGGCCATAGTTTTCCTATACCAACTACTATCTCTGGTTGGCCATAGTTTTCCAGGTTTTCCAGGTTTCCATATTTTGCATAACGTATTTACCGAAGGTGTGTTCTCGATACGACTTTAGTTGAAGTTCTCTAATGGAAATCACTTTCGAGTCTAAACGGGTTAATGATTTGTTTAAGCGCGTATTCATAGTCCTCCCCTTGGGAGCGTGCCTCCTTAAGGGGCAAGAGGCTTTGGTTTTTAGACAGCAAATAATATGCATAAAACTGCAAAAAAAAAATAAGATTCGTGTTTGAAATATGTATGTACATATGCAATGAAAATAAAGATACACATTTACGAATTCAGTACTCAAACATTAGAAATGTTAAACAAAACATTAAAATTTGTGGATTGAAAAAATACGAACAAAAACATTCATTAAAATAAAAACTGATGAACACATATAAAATGAAGCGACTGTTACTGCAAAGCAGTTTACGAAGCAGTAGTTGTGTTTTTACTTTTTTTCCCTCTCGTATTTAGCTTTGTCTCGAGATTCTGATAAAAATGTTACGATAAAACCAATGTTTTGAAACCCATTTCATATTTTAAAGTGCGTTTTGCTATAAGAATCGGAACTGTTTGAAGAAAATATGATGTAATATTAAATCTGATCCATTGAGTATTGAGTACGTAAACACGCATTTATTATTTAGTATCGATTTGGAAAGTTTAAGAGGAAATGTTTACTTCCTGAGAGGATTCGTTAAGCTAAGCGACATTAAATATTAAAATCTGAGGAAAACACCGTTTATAATCGAACTTAAAGGTTCATTCAGTATGCAAACTAAACTCCATTTTTTAAATTCTAGTGTAGTTCAACCGTTGAGTTTAAGTTATACTCATTTAATAGAAAATGTTACTATAATTAAGGAATTGTTTATTTAAATGATAAAATTTGTTCATAAATGAAAAATCGTATATAGAATGTATATTTTCAGTTTTAAACACGAAATGAAATCTTAACTGAACTGTAATTTAGCAGTCACGTTAGTAAACAAATGGCAGAGATTGAAGATTCTTCGATTAATAATTCATATTTTTCATGACACTCATTTGCTTTAACAACGATTATATGTTTTCGAAAGTATTTCTATGCGAACATACACAGTATTTTACTAGGAACAGTATTCAAAACTTACATATCGTTTTAGAACCGATTCTCTATTATTTGTGTGTGAATTGCCCAAATTGAATGTTGTGTTTGTGGTATGTACGGTTTATCACGAACATGACCGCTTAGCATGTAGAGTACAGTGGGTTGGCAGCCAGACAAATAACTTATAGACCTGGTGACTTCATAGCTTAGCGTACCAAAATGTGTACTATTCGGATGGATAGTATAGCTTTATTGTAGCTTCACTCATCTTTGACTATAGAATGAGGTATTTTTAAATGTATAGTTTTCGTATCTTAAGATCTACGATTTTTTTTTTTGACTGCACAATTACCATTAAGTACCGGAAAATATAAAACACTGTAAAATGCAAGGTATTGAAGATACACATTCCAAAATACCGCATTCTATAGTCAAAGATAAGTGTAAACTACAATCAAAATATCAGCCATCCAATATTATAGGCCTACTTTTTAAAAAACTTAGCACCGTAAATCAAAAAAATCAACGCAAAAAAATATATAATTAGGTCTTTTCAAAAGACTGAGATTAATGATCTTACTCTTTTACTATCGTTTTGAATTTTGATTTAAATTTTTTGGTGAACACTGCCGATCACATCACGATCATATCACACGCTTTGATCTTCTATGAACTATCTTTGTAATAATAATTAATACACTAATTAGTGCACGCATTTAAAACAAAAACATCCTTATTGCGGTTGTTTTAGAGAGCGCAGTCTCCTACATGTATCACTTTTAAGTCCGTCCGTCTGTGCGTATGTCACGTCTCACGATAAAAACCGAACATGACATATGACATGTTATTTTGTTAACGACCAATTACATGGATGAAACAAAATGTGTGACCCTGGGTTCAAGGTGGTGTGGCTAGCCTGACTAAAGCGGAATGTTTCACCAAGTTCGTCGAAATTGTATTCGGCTACCTTTCTCCGACAGTTTATTGGCTTCACTCTCTACCTGAAAACATGTTTTCTTATAGTTCCACTATGTTTTCACTATAACCTTCACTTTTTCCACCTCGTGGCATTTTACCATCTATTGTCCTGACAAGATTCATTTTATTTTTAACAGCTGAAAATGCTGGGTAAGGTGGAGTTTACGTCGTACTACACAATTTACATGTTGTACGTCTCCGAAAAATAGCGAAAGTAAACGAAAAATATATTTAAATAAATGAATAAGAAACGTGTTAAGAAATGTATATAAAAACATGAGGCGACACAGCTTAAGAACAATATAACCGTACATTTTAACCTTTTTGACAATTTTATTTTCTATGCAGTTATTTTTGTTAATATATAAGAGAGAATTTCTAAAGAATGTTGTTATAATCAACACATTGTTAGTGCCATGGTATTTAAATTTTAAGTGAAAAATACAAATTACATATAAACGAAACGTAAATTAATTATTATTAAAATGTATATAATATTGGACATACACTGTTCTTGTAAGAAATACTTTTTTAATAGTTATATTTCGACACTAGTCAAATGTCTTTCTCAAACTGAGGTTGAACAAAGTTATATTTTAACAATACAAATAAATATTAAAAATAACAAAAACGACCATGAAACATGCATGCCAACAAATTATGATTAACATAAAATTAAACATTGCAGAAACAAATTATGTACAAATAATAGGTGAGGGCAAGAACATAAACACTTCACCGTCAAAACATCAAGTTTAAGACCTCAATGCACTAGTCCTTACTTTAGGACAAAAAATGTTCCATATTGAAGGACAATAGTAAATTAAAAACATTGAGGAACGTTACAGTATATGACCCATTTAACTACTTCTCATGAAGTTTCAGAAACGGTTTTAAGCTTATTCACCCGTTGCTCGATCGGGTTTAGTTCAGATTCCGATACAATTCCAACAAGTCTTGCTCTTTGATCCGGAGTTTTAGTTGGAAGCAAATAACATGGTATAATATCTGTTTGAAGATTCTCGATCTCGGTTTAGCTTCCACAATGGCAAAATCCTGCTCTAAATACTATATTTAAATGACCTAAATAAGAAAATGCATTAGTTCTATTAGTATCTGTAGTTTAGCATTGAAATGTTTTTAGATACATACAAATTTATTTGAATAAATAAACACGTAAATAAAATAAATAAATACATATTTATTTATATTTTCAATCTGTCTACTCAGAAACAGAATTGATTTTGAGAGTTTTTACATTATTATGTATGCTCTGGAATATGTCTATAATTATTATCATTACAACTGATGATTTAAATTTATTCAAAATCTTTGGATATGTAACATTTTATTTGCGGTGGTCTTCGTTATCAACCCCTAACGTTGTCGTTAGTAAAACCCAGCTATGACCTTGCTTTACCATACCTTGTTGACACAATGTAACAGTCTCACAAATCCACTTTTCTCCTCGGCCGTCAGCAAAACAGATAATACTTCTAGAGGGCTCGAGTATGGACTGACCACGTGACCAATCAATTACTGCAATTAGGTCAGCTAGTATCCTGGTTTAACTCTGTTAGTTTCCTGTTGAATTAGCAGATTCTTCGGCCGCGCCTTAGTTTCTACACGGGGGCTAACGAGGGGTCACCGATGTTCTTCTTAGTAAGTAAACTCTCACGAACTCTTTTGTGTAGAGATGTTTGAGAGTCTGTGTGACACGCAGTTCTGAAACGTTTTCATATATTATTATTTTCCTTTTCTTATTTTAGAGAATATTCTTTGGTTTGATGGAATTCTTGTAATTCTTCCTACGAGGCTACGTCCAGTGGCGTATCCAGGATTTAATAAAGGTGGTTCAATCAATTAATTCATAGATGTACCGAAGGCTCATTTTAATGAAAACCTCTGCGTTTTAAGCATCACAATGACCAACTTTTTATCTACTAAAATCCTGTTTTTAATCCACAAGGTTCATTTTCAAGGTTATTTTGGTGAAAATCTGTGCGTTTTAATGCATGAAAATAACCAACTTTGTATCTGCTAAAATCCTCTTTTGGTCAGATGGTATAAATTTCCTTAAGTATTGCGATAAATCAGCTATTCTACATTCTCCATTGAAACGTTTAAGTGTACTTTCAAACTTTTTGGGCAATAGGGGGGGGGGGGGGGGGTTGTCCCCCGCCACTGGCTACGACAGTTCAATTTGGCTGATCTTTCTAAATACACAGCTTGCACAAAACATTACTTACGGAAAAATGTCTCATTGCCAAACTAATAAAGCCAGAAGAGACTAGTGAACACTGGATTATACAGAAAAGCTACATCTATGCTAGAATACTTTTCAATTTTTAGAACTTTAGAATGCGTTTACATGCGGATTTTTACAATATAGTAGCTATGCCAATACTTTTCGTTTATTTGGTGTATTTATTATCTATTTGATGTTTGGAGGTGTGTGTTTATATATACACACTTATAAAGGGCATAGTAGCATAGATCTAAGCTTAATAAAGAACCTTGTGTAAAGTATAAGTCACTATCTTTAATCGTTCATTAGTCAGATGCTTTTTGAGAGAGTATGTTTTAAGATAATTAACATGGGAAAGGTGGGTCTTCCAAATATAAATTATAAAACGTGTCGTATCTTACTGCGAAAATAAAAAAATAATAAAAATAAAATAAAATATTTTTTTATTAATGGCTGCTTATATTTTCATGCATATTTAAAATACACATTAAAAATTGTTTCCCCTATTCAAATCGGTTGAAATGTCCATTTCAAAGCTACATTTGTTAAATAACGGTTGAAGAAAAGTGTTTTGTGCCAATTTATTTGGATCGTATTTATAATTAATATGAAACTAAGGGAAAAATACAAATGATAAAATCAGATCATAATTGTATTTATAAGATGAAATCAGCTTGTAATTGCACATTTCTGTACTTTAAAATAATTAGTATTTTAATAAATAAATAATTTAATTTAGTAATCAGTATTTTATATATTTTAAATATTAATGTATATGAACTAAACGAGGCTTAATAAATACAATACAATACAATACATTAACATTTCGTACCCAGCATACATAACAATTTTTCATAGATAAAATTTTTAACACAGACACACAAAGAATTTGTTTATAATAATTTACAAATTATATATATATATATAGTCATTATTTTTCGTGAAAGAATCCGAACCACTACTAAGTAAATAGTGGTATTTTTTGTATGTATTTTTGTTTGTGTATATGTGTTTGTTATTTTTAATGTCAAATAAAAACTATTTGAGAGCACTCTTTTCTCTGACTTTTTTGTATTTAGTAAACACTTTTGAACTTAAGTTGAGCATAAGTTTTCTTTCAGTCAACGTAGCAATAAAATTTTTTTACTAGAATAAATGTTTAAATCTTATCACAACGCAAATTAGATTGTACACTAATATTAAACCAATAATGTTTCTTTCTTGTTGAATTACCGTCAACGTTATGTATTTGATTTAATTCTGCAGAATTTTGTTATTAAGTAAACGCTCAAAGACATAGAAGACACGATTTAGCTAAGAATTATTTAAAAGTGCAAACGTAAAAATTACGATTTTATCCAGCGACGCACCCGATTATCAATCTCCATAAACATTTCGTTAAGCGATAATAAGAAAATTATTGAATTTCATGTTATCTCAAAAATTTCAACTTTTACGCGGACCACCATTATTGTAATCGTGCCTTGTGCGGATGAGTAGAAATAAATAATTTACATTTCGCGATCCCAAAAGCGCATCGATTTCACACTATTTCTAACCTATTTTTATTACATAAACGTTCGATATTTTGATCGATATACTGTAACCTTTTCGATTATCGATCACATATTTTATTGTTGTGTACTCTTATCATATCATCATTATCTGCCTTCCAGACAAGACTATACCTTGAGAACGTGAGTGGGTATGACCAACACTTCTCAGCCACAAAGCGTTGGAATATCCCACCCTACAAGGGATAATTAATGCAACTCAAGTACACTCGTAACAACGCGGTTACCTCCACCACGATGCTATTCTCCTGATACCATGCAAATTACTTTCAAGCTCTTTAACACGGGAGTACAGGGTAATGTAATGGTGACCGCTACAACGCAAGGAAGGCTTGGTGATCGGTTTTATCTATTGAGATGTGTTGTAGTGAATGAAAGTTCTGTAGCGAATCGGAGCGACATAAAATGGGTACTGAGATTCGATTACGCACCGTGAAAAACTTTTGCATTGCACTTGCATAACATTTTATTAAACGAAATACATAAAATACACAAATAAAACGTCACCAGATCACAAACATGTCTAAATGAAATTTAATCCGAAAATAAGGCGATGCACAGAAAAAAGCTACGCAAATTTACAGCATCTAGTTGTTTCACTACGTACGACTAGTGCTAAGTAAGTTCACGTGTACTTACACCACTTTGTACAACTAAGAAATGCAAGAAATTATTTTAGTTTGTCGCTTAGGAATTAAACCTCTACTTCCTAATTATGTTTGATTGCTTTAAAGTAGTGTTGATTAACTCATGAATAATGTTAAATTTTTCATTTTATAACTTCAGAATAGTGTTAATTTTATTCTGCATGACTGTTTTTAGTAGCTTGCTATAAGTAAAATGCAACCAACTATTCAACACTGAAACTTGCTATAAGTTGAATGCTACTTTACAACACTGAAACTTGCTATTAGTAGAATGCTACTTTACAACACTGAAACTTGCTATAAGTAGAATGCTACTTTACAACACTGAAACTTGCTATAAGTAGAATACTACTTAACAACACTGAAACTTGCTATAAGTAGAATGCTACTTTACAACACTGAAACTTGCTATAAGTAGAATGCTACTTTACAACACTGAAACATGCTATAAGTTGAATGCTGTTTAACAACACTGAAACATGCTATAAGTTGAATGCTGTTTTACAACACTGAAACTTGCTATAAGTAGAATACTACTTTACAACACTGAAACTTGCTATAAGTAGAATGCTACTTTACAACACTGAAACTTGCTGTAAGTAGAATGGTACTTTACCACACTGAACACATATTCTTGTCAGTTTTATCTGAATCCAGTGGATGTCAGCGTTTCGTTAATTGTTAACAATAGCCAGTCCTCTCGGTTCTATTCTTGTGACGTCACAACTGCAAGCGAGCTCGTAATTGGTTCACACGTCACTTACCTCTCGTATGATCGCTACTCGTTTCTGACAAGTCAGCAGTCTGTAAAACTAGACATGAGAGCGGAGTCTGAGGAAATGTAAATTGAATTATTAATCCAATGTTACATAAATAAATTATTAGAACAGGAAAAAGTTTTTTATTAAGTGTTTGCGACTGTGCACTCTGAACAGTTTTCATTGCAAAAACTTAACACTCCAATACACTTCCATTGCCGTATGAAGCTCTAAAAAGGTGTGAAAATTTTGATTTTAGCCAATTTAGAATATTATAGGGAGCATTTATTTATTTTGCGTATACCAAATTCAATTATTTAAACTGATTAACGTAGAACCATACATAATAATTGCAACAATAATTACAATCTCAAACTGACAGTATAATATTTGCATATTTGACTATTACATAAATTGTCATGTTAAAATGTATGCAAAACATATTTGACTAGAATTCAATTTAAAATTATTTCCAATTTGAACTTAATTTAATACTCAATGAGTGTTATTGAATGCAAACTACTAACTAAATAGAATTATAATTAACAACTTTCAAAACGTGTGTATTAATGCAGAATTCAGCCTAGCTCTAATTTAAATTCCGTTACCAAATTTAAATTTGAGCATTTCAGCAAATCTTGGTTTGTATGGATTGAAACAGTGGAGGTACTGACGTATTAACTAACAGGTACACTCACAGAAATATCCGTTGTTACTTGATTTTATTAATTGACTGATTAATGAAATGAACCTTATTGCTTTTCATTAATTATTATTTACAATTTATTACATATTGTTATATGTTCGTTAATAATGCAAATTTGTAATCATCTTATCTATGCAATAGTAAACTTGATTTTAATTAGCTCAAAGGACACATACTCTATAATTTGTGTTGTTGTAATAAGAAAGGTACAATAATTTGTCCTAATAAATTGAAATTGTATTTGATATTGAATATTGTATGAACTTTACTAAAATGGAGTATACGATCTCAAATTAAATTAATTAGAATGTTCTTAATTATTTATTTGCTAGATACAATATAACATGAGTGCAACATGGAGATGACATGTTTAATAATGTGCTTAAAAATAAGTAAACAGTGTTTATTTTATACCATATTTTTTAGTCATTGAATGGTAATATGATATCTAACGTCATATTGGAGTCAATTTTATATAAACGTGACATATTTAGATATAACATTCTAAACATTTAACATTTTCAAGTTTTATGGAGTAAAGTTCGGTTTCTTATTGATATTGCGCTTCAACAAGGAAGTTATCGAATGTTTTCATTGACCCTGGGTGCAAGCAGGGGGGGCTTATCTCACTTAAAAGGGGATATTTTACAACCCGGCACCTCCACCAATTGAGATGACCGCTGCGTGATGTTCTATTTTGTTAATCTGTTGATTAATTAGCTTCGTTGTTTATTCTGAAAAACAAATCACCCATCATGTTCTAAATATCGCAATTGATTGAAGTACATTTTCTCTGAAACACATTCAATTTACATTTACCTGTAAGCTATGCCACTAGTTCTGGAATCATTCCGTGATTATTTGCGAGAGTTTTAGCAAATGTAAACGTAAAGTAGTAATTGCTATAGACTGTATTTACCGCCTCTTGCTTTGCAATATACCATCATTTAATTAGTCCTTGATCGACCCATAATGCCAGATCCAACTCATTGAGGTTACCACTGCAGTTGTGTAAACACGTCGCCTTCTCGTTTGCAATTGCACTAATGCACATTTCATGGGAATATGTAGAACACTGTATTTGCATGTGTGCACTATTAACCATTTCTAAACTGCTATTTGTGCAAATCCGGGTACAATGTAATTTAGCCGTGGATGCATTGGTTACAATAATTGCATTTTGCTTTTTGTCGGTTTTAGTTGACACAAATACCCACGTGTTTTTACACATTCAAAGCAATTCAATGCAAGTTCCGAGTGGAATTGTTGACAGAAACAATAATACAAAGGAGCGAAGCTATTATGTTAGCATCACTTTATGTCTGTCTATCTGTCCGTCCGTCAGTCCGTCCGTCCCTGTCACGATGAAAACCAAACACGACCTCTGATTGACATAGGTTTGTTTATGACATTGTTCTTCTACAAGGATGATAAAGTCTTTAGTGACCCTAAGGATCAAAGGGGTGGGAATATCACTTCTTAACTTAGGCTTTTCCGTATTCGGCACCTTCACCAATTAATATAATGAATTTTTATTTTTTTATTTTTTTTGGACCATCTGTTGATAAAATGTAAACGAGAACAAATGAAAACCCCATGGGCAATGTCACTATTTGATATTTTTAACCACTCATTTTCGTATATTTTCCACGTGGCAATTTTAACCGTACAGCAGCGTTTTATCTTAAAATACAAGTTTTCTCTATATTTTAAAGACAACAACTACCCAACACTTATATTGTCCATGAGTGTTCATCGCTTGATTTACAGTGTTAACTTTACCAATAGTATATCCGTGCGTCATTACCTATTGAAGCCCTTTGTGCTACACCGGTTTCATTGACAACCTAACTCTACACTCTACAGGATTCCCTCATCGTTTCATGTTGGCTATACCCACTGTCACGCATGTATAATGGAGTTCACATCGGCTGTTCAGTGGGCAACAAATTCGCATTTTGTACAACCCTTAGAAAGGGTTCCAACTGAACAATGCTTCGGAGTTCTTGGTAGCAAAGTGAACCCCATTGTGCAAAAGACAAATACCATCTCTAAACTGAAAGTGTAGTTGATAAGCCTTATCTCTATTTTAATAAATTCATTGTCTTATTTACATTTTTCTAAGCATTTTCGTTTTTTGGAGAAGTGTTTATCTTCGATTTTAAGGAAATATCCGATTAAATCATGTCAAAAGTTTTTGTTATTTGTTTTGCAATTCCGCTTAGAATTGAGCTACAATTTTGATTTAAAAACATTTTAGGCCTTGTTTGACTTGATGAATTGAATAAACTATATATATAATCAGTAAATGAAAAAATGACACGATTGAACTATCACTTATACAAGAGACCCCACACCTGTCATCCTATTTCATCTTGGATTGGGTAAATGGTTGTAAAATACCTCTATTATATTCGTCATATCCCGCCTCTCCATCCTTTCAACTTCAACAAATTCTTTTCGAAAGGGTTGTTTTTTTTGGCATTTGTAAAAGGTTTGCAGACTGTGTGTGTGTGTGTATGTATTGTGTAAAACTCAATCACTTGCCAGTAATGTAACTAATATTATTTTAATCTTATCATTTAATTATTGATGAATCGAGTAAAAATTATACTACACACACTGTCTAGCCTGCCTTTTTCCGGTTATTTGAGTTTTTGAAAGGCGATTTTAGCATCAGTTTCATTCAAAAGTGTGTATTGAATATTCGACGAATTAACAGAATAACAGAATAATAACTAATTATTAACTTGGCTAGAGGAGAAGCGGTATGCTACATGAATGACTAAGTACCCTTCAATAGTTTATAAACCACTGCAGAACCCATGTGTTGATTTCATATTACTGTTGTCCCTGCGTTCCACGTTCGAATCCAGGATGTTCTTTCACTCTTGTTCACACCGTTATCCATGTGTAGGCATATAATAATTTAATTTAGTTGTCCTTTTTAAATCAGTTTTTATAACTGCATAGGATAGACGTAAAATAAGTAAATACATTGCCAAGTTATTTTGCGAACAAATCTTAATATTTGGCTAACATTAAAATTAAAAACACCCACAGAACCATTTTTGACAAGGAATTGATTAACATACGTTATAATATGAAAACGTTAAAATAACGCTTGTTATTATGCAATGGCATATGCATGGTTGTTTTCGTACCTTTTCTCGAGTTGGGACGGGCTGAGTGGCTGACAACCAATATTCTATAGAAACCTTCGTCAACCTTTCAGCTATGATTGGCAACATTAGGGGTCTTGAAAAGACCAATGTCAAGTGTGGCCCTAGATTTCTCCACTGAATTGTCGGCGTGAATGCCATTATAGTGCCTCCACTCATAATCCCCTTCCTTTCTCCTGGGCGCGACAGTAGCAGCAGCTTTGTGTAGGCCAGGATACGTCGGTTTGAAGTTATAGATCATTAATAGGGGATTACAGTTTGAACAACTCAATCATGAGCTTTTACACTAATTTGAAATTTAGAGGATTAATTCCTATGGCGAACATGGCGTTATTGTATATTTCAAATTGAATGCGACTAATTAATTTGGGGGGATACAAAGGAGACAACCTATTTATACCAGATTAGTGGATTAAAAGTTTGTATTTGTTATTGTTCACAAATGAATAAAAAAGAGTATTAATCCACTAAAGAGATTGGAATAAAATCAATCGTTCTAGCTATAGCACTGATACAAACTAACATTTGAACAGGACTATTTGCTACGGGTTTTGAGTTTATGTGAAGTGTTCACAATACTCGTTTATTTGTTATGCCAGGATAAAATGCTTACCGAAAAAGGGCTTTAAAAAAATGGTATGTAATAATGTACAAAAAATTGTGATAGCAAGTACTTGTGCTGAGATGCAATTTTTTGTTTATTGTATTCACTGACCTACGTACGTATTTAAAATACAATTAATAAATTCACCGTCACATGTGCAATACTTAATACTACCACAACAATAATACAACCCTATGTAATTAAACTGGATGTACATTGTATAACGTATAGAGCGCTCCATCTTCTCATGTCCACTCTGGCGGCGAACGCTGGAAACGCGCTAGTGAGGATAGAATCTACACATGCTATCCTCGCGCGTAAGAAATTAACTAATTGAGATAAGTATTGTGATGTTCTATCGCGCACACAAGAAACAGCACCTACATGGAATCTAGTCTTCAACATCATATTTTAACAGAAACATAATTCATTCCGTGAAAAAATGCATTGGAGACACTGAAAACGTAATCAAACGCCGACTGGTTAACCAACTATACCTACTGTTATTTTGTTAGTTACACATTTCGTACGTTGAATATTATCTGTCCACAATCCACCTACCCTTGCCATTAGAGTGTATATTTGCTGAAGCCACTTATTGGAAGACAAGTGACTCAACACATGCACTGATTCGTTGTTTCGTGTAAGGAATCTACCAGAAATTACGGAAACAAAACACATTCCCTCTCACTAAGGTAATTCAGTGAGATCTTATAATAAAGAGTGGTCTTCATATTAATATATTAAATTCAGTTTGTAAGACTAATTCATTTTTGGCTTAAAACAATCAGTAGCCCTAGATTATATTATCACAATAAATGGGCTAAGTCCAGATTTACAAAACACAACCTTGGCCGGGGATCGAACCCATGCCTCCCAAAAGACCACCGAGACCGCGGTAGTGTATTTGTTGCTGAATTATTGGTGCATTTTGATATGCTAATATAATGAATATTAAAATCTTGTTATTAAATCACACTCCCAGTTATATAGTCCGCGCCCGGCCAGAGGGAGACCATGGGTTCAATTGCTGTTTTTTGTTTATAGTATTTATATTGGGATTTTCGTAATCACAATAAAACAATCAAATCCCCTCAAGAGTGGGTGAATACGGTTTAAAAAATGTAAGTATTGCTTTTTAATACCTGGGCTACCATGATTCCGAGAAAATTAAGCACAAGACCATGTTGACTTGTTGTTCCCAATGTTCTTTTATATAGGTGTTTTGTCCAGTAAATTTTTATTTTGCATTCTAATAATTTAGGAACGCATAATGTTTATTGTTTACTGCTTTATTGTCTTCACTCTTCACAAAGCTTGAGTGGCTTTATTGTTGTTGCTTGAATTGAAACGCTGTGTGCTTCTCTAGTATTGCATTACATTCCATATATTTTGCTTTGATATTAATAAATTTAGTCATTATATTGATATTATTTCAAAGTATGTTGGACTCTGTAACGTTGAACTCTGGAATAATACTACGGCCACAAAAAATAAGCGGTTTATATCAATGTAGGTATACGTTCACAGGCGCCCGACAGCCTATCCGTAGGTATTTTAATTATAAATGCTGATACAAATCTATATAAATACTAGAAATACTTATAAATAAATAAATACTAGATTTTGAATTCATAATGAGCCACATGATACCTATTCTATTCCCCCAAATTTACACTGTGCTTGTGTAGGATCATATGGGTGTTTACAAAGGTATCCTCACTCGGCGGCCATGACGGTGCTACGCCCCCGCGACACTTGAAGACCCGGCACCTCCACCAACAATGCTATTCTTATCGAGTTTCAAATTTTCTCGCTGTACCCGGCACCTCCACCAATCGCGTATCATTTTTTGTTTATGTCAGAATACTTGTGTGAGAATACATTTTAAGTTTTATGTTAATCAATACAGAAATTAAAATCCATCTCAGCGGGGTGCACTTACATAAAATCAGTTACACTAACGGGAGTGTTTCCCCGATTAATGAAACTGAGAAATACCTTTTAGGTTATTAAAATAGCGCATACAAAATCTTAACTGTAAGTTTACATAACTATTAAATTTTTCCTTATTGCAATGTGTGTTATATCTTTGAAAAAGTTATTTTATTTTATTTAGTAAAATCGTAATCAAAATTTTTGAAAAATATTTCAATTCTGTTTAGAAATTGTTGTCGAACTTCAAAATTTCCCAATTAAAACGTTGTAATTTTTAGAATTATTCGCAAAACAGTTTTGTGCCCTAGATATCAGTGTTAAGAGTTCCAATCAACCGGAGATACTTGGAAATGAGTTTGCGATTGCATTATAATGTATTCAATTACGTATAATATTACATTTTTGATGTCCTTCGTCATATAAAAGTTTTGCAAGCTATGTCTTCGCTCATCAATTTACAAAACAAATAACAAAGCAACAAAAAACTTACATAAAGTTTGAAAACATACGCGACAAAGTTAATTTGAATTTCTACAAATAGCATTTTAACAAATTCTCGTCTTGTCTCATTAACAAAAACACAGTCTTGAAAATCCAAGAAAAACTTATCTTGCTATAATTAGTAATTTCTCAAGTTCCACACTCCGTTTCCAAAGCATATTAATTACACATCTAACATTGTCAACATGAAACGTTAAATCTCGTCTCCCAAAAGAGAAGCATTCTAGAAAAGACAGGCATTTATCCTCATTAGTGACACCGTAAAGCAAGATTTCGCGCTTCCATGCCCGCCCGCATATGCAATAAACACAATTTAATTTCAGCTCCAGCCCCTATGCTGATACTAATTAATAACCCCGAGACCACCCACTTAATCATCCCACAGCCTTCTCGGGGAATCGCTAATCAACAACGCGTGAATAACAAGTGGAAATCGCATAAACTCAAGAATCGCGTATTAATTATCTTGCTAGCTTAGTTTGTATTCTACGTTTTAAACAAAAAACGAAAATAAACCGTTCTAACTCTTAGTTGTTTTGAATTTAAACCCTGCCCGCATATGAAGTAAAATCCTAATGTAATGCAACCCGGTGTGACCACCTTTGTAAAGCTTAATGTAGCGGCCTCATTGTTAGCCAGTGGTGCCACCCTGACAAAGGCGAACAGATTCCGTTGCCAACTGAAATGAGCTGGATGGGGCCGGAGAATCGTGTTAAAGCTTCACATCTGAATACGTAATGGCACAATGAAACTCGAGGATAAAATACAGGGCAAAGTGTTGAATAAATTGTAAATTATAGGGGTTGACAGAGGAGATGGTGGATTCTATGGAGAGATGATTTGTTGTACTTGGATGTTGGATGGATTGTTTTATGAAAGGGTTGAAACACTCGTTTGAGAAGGGGTGGATTTTGACGAGGATTAAACTAGGATTATGTTCAGCTTTAAAGATGGATACAAGTTAGGTTGTTGAGATATGGCTTGAAAGATTCATGGAGGAAAATTAAACGGGGGATCTTGAAGTTAATTTAGGATCGCTCATTTCAGCACTAAAGGTTTGGCTGAGGTGACGAGGAAATCACTCAGACAACAAATTATGATACAAATGCAAATAAATTGATACATTCGTAATTAGTCTTTATACTCAGTCATTTTGCATTTTGCGACTTCCACGCTGTAGATGAGCTAGAACAATGAATGACGTCAGCTTAAACGAAGTTAGTTTGAATCAACTTGATACAATTTCAAATATCCTTTGTAGCAGGATGTCTCACAAGTACACGGATATACGTTTAATTTATCGGTGAACTACAAACAAGTTCAACATGAACCGGGGATCGAACCCGGGCCCTTCTGACGAGTTTAAATGAGAGATAGTGCCCTCTGGGCCATCGAGCTATACAATTACTTCAGGTTTAGTAAATAGGGGTCTATTTACTAAGTGACAAAAGTCAATCGACAGCGACAATCGACAAGAGTCGATCGACTGTTGTCACTTTCGAATAAAATAAGTTCCGAATTTATGAAAGGCATATATATTTATTTTAATTAATTGGGTGTTTAAAGAGTATTATGATATTTAATGCTAGGATGATATTAATTCTGACTTTAGATTATATTGTCGTACGCGTTTTAGTAATTTTTTTGATAACAGTAATAATCAAAACTCTTTTTTAACAACGTCAGGTTGAGTGGTGTTCTTCACACCGATATCTAGGACACGAAACAATTTTTTTGCCGAGATTGCGGGCTCAGCGTTTTAATAAAAATTGCTTACGTATCCGGAAATAATCGAATGCATAAGCTACATAATTAAATGATCATCGAGCCAGACAAAGATTACAATATCGAAATAATTCATAAAACCACAAGTTCATAAACTTCTACCCAGATTCTAATTAATTCTACCCCACAGAAACTCGGAGAGATATTCGTTTCTTACATTCTTGAGTGAACTCAATTCATAGAAAAGATTAACGCAAAGCCCTCCATTCACTTTCTCTGTTTAATATTGTAAAGTAATTAGGCTCTGGTAAATGAATGTTACTGCATTTGAGAGGGTAAGCATATTATTTCACGGAAACTTTGCTCGAACAATTGAGACACGGTCTATAGACGATGGAAGCGCCCCCGGCGTCTAGATCAAGCAATGCAATGCGCTCCCTCCGCTTCTTCTTCAATTAGCTTGGAAGAAATGGAAAACGCCTCTGGCGGGAAATCCCTCAAACTCTTTACCTGGAATGGAATATTATAAAACACACGAACAACTGGAGAATGTTGTGAGACGTCGAAATGATTTTGACGGGGAATGCAAAGCTTCGTTGGTGTCTTGTTTCCCGAGATGATTTAAAAAATAACGTAACAACAACAACAACAACAACAACAACAACAACAACAACAAGAAGAAGTTGAAGTATTTTTATTATCTGGAATGAAATCCAATTGTAAATAAAAATGTCTCGTCCTCCTATGGGCTTCTATGTACAATCAATAAATATATTATTATTTTGAATTTTTGAAACATAGTGTATAATTTCATTACAATTTAAAATTATGTGTTTGGAACTATTCGCCAATGAAATCTTATTTATGCCAATGTTTATATGCGTGTTTTTGTTTTAAAAAATATCTTGTATTTTGAAAAGGTTTACGACCTATTTTGTGATATTCACCTCAATAACTTATATATTGAGGTGAATATCACAAAATAGGTCGTGAACATTTGCAATATACAAGATAATTTTTAAATCAAAACACGCATACAAACATTGGCATAAATATAGATTTCATTTGCAAATAGTTTCTAACACATACTTTTAAATAGTAATGGCATCATACTCTTTGTTTCAAAAATCCTAAATAATAATATATTAATTGATTGTACATAGAAGTCCGTAAGTGGACGAGAGAGTATTATTTACAATTGGATAATATTGTTTGTGAACCTTTACATCGATGTCATAATAACAATGCTGCTAATCCATATTGATATTTCCTGAAAAGGTCAGTGTATTTAATGAATTTAATAGTATTTAACTTATGGATAGCAAAACTCATGCTTTTCATACGTTGTATGCACAAGCTATGCAATCATGTGTTAACAACATCACTGCAAATACACTGAATTCATAATTCCGAGTAAACAAACTTATCTGTTGGTTTATGTTCAAACACAATAACAATTCGATATTTTATCAGTGTTTCCAATCTTCGCGTTTTACACACTAGAACAATAGAAACTCAACAAACATGGACCACACTGGTGTTTACGTGAAGGCAATGTTTAATTACATGTTAGTATAGTTAATACGAGCACAATGATGATATACATTTATTTTAAAGAATTCCAACTTTAGGGTACATTAACAATGTTGTGTGTTTACAGTTGTCAGTAGGACTCGATCAAAGCATTCTCATATGGTTGAGAAAACCTTGAAAACATCATTTTCGACAAAATCCAAGTAAAACACAGATGTGCAATTATTTTTTGATGTAGAGTACACTGTTAGTGAGATTATGACAGAATTAAAACTTAACTTTTCTGGTTTGTTATAGCTATTTTATAACGCATTCACGAGAAAGTTTCAAATGTTGGTGACTTATTCGGAACATGTGGATGAGGTGAGGTTCTCCCATCACCTACGGCCGCCCTAATAGAGTTTAGTAAGCGGTGTCTTGGGTGAACAGTTACGAAGGCTGTGGTTTTATTTTAATTACGTCACGTCTGGCTTGCTGGGTAAACCTCGGTGCGCGGCCGATCAGTGCAAGTACGGTACTTGCAACTGTGGAGTCAATGGGACCCCAATTACCACTCGTAGTACGAGTACTGTTCAATTTGGCGACGATAAGCTAGTATTACACGCGCACGCACACGCACACGCTCACGCAAACGCGCATTTTGTTGACCCGGCACATACACCTAAATGTAGCATTATCGTATAAATCTCAAAATATTTTTGAAAACGGATATTTCGTTTGTCTTGGTTTTCAATATTATACCGTTATAAACTTTTGTTCACTTTATTAATTTGTAATCAATTAGTTTATTAATGATTATTATAATAATTTAATTGGTGTCAATAAATAAAATCGTATTTTGAATCTAACCCACTCAGTCATAGAACTTTTCAGTGGGGGACATTGAATTTAAAGCCGACCAAGCCAACCCTGTAGGTTCCGACACCATCGACGAGCGAACAATGACCAACTAAAGACCGGTATATTTAAGTAGGAAACACCGATCAATCAAGCTGGACACGATTTTACCAGAGGACAACTCCAGAATCAACAAGGCTGACTCGGAAAAAAACCTAAAAATGTATTATGGTCGTCGTTGCTAGGACAGCTCCAAAGTCACTGTTTACACATTGCTATGCCAGAAATCAGAAATCAGAAATTAAGAAACTTCTACCATCAGCGTGAATCGAGCCCTAAACCTTCTGCATTAGAAGCAGAGACGCTAACCACAAGACCTACGAGCCACACATACAAACTCATAACGTGATAAACACATTATGCTGATTGATTATTTTAATTAAATTATTGTCATAAAGAGTGCTTTAAAACCTTTTATTCTGAATGATGATATTTATGACCTAAGATGATTGCCATTTAAAAACATTTCTAACATTTAAGGAGTTTACTAAACATTGTGCTTACTTTTGAGTCTTTGTAACATTTTTTGGTGCAAGCCAAACTGCGAGTTAAAACCTAAAACCTTAATACGAAATACGTTTAACGGAAGGAAATAGTTGAACGCAAAACTTTGAAAAACTTGTGTTCAAAACGTCATCGTTCATAAGTTATGAAGGGATGAAGACGTCTTACCCAACTTCGCGTGCTTTTGTACCAGACGTTTGAAATATAGTTTAGTTATAAAGCATTCATCAACATTTGTGTGAAACGTCGCGACTTAGAAAAGCTAAGCTTTGCAGTTGAATTCACTACATTATAATAATTTAATAGCAGACTGATGTGTTACTGATTTTGAAATTTAAATATGGAATGAGGGCATTAGTTTGATTTCTTAGAATAACCTCAAACATTGGATTTCTATTTTTATATTCGTTTAAATTAAAATGTTAGGTTTATAAAAAGTATGCAAGTGTTAAGATTTATAGCTTGAAACTTAATAAATAATGCAAAGTTACTTCAGACGATATGAATGAACATACAATACACACTTACACAAACAACCAAAGCTTGATTGATAGTAAATAGGGCTGGGATGTTCAGGACATCTCCTTTTTTTCTATTGGTAAATACACGCCTGGAAAATAGTTTTAAGTATGTTTCAAGTGTTAGGGATGCCAAAAATATGCATTTTATTTTGCCTTAAAATGCCTTTTACATCATTTCATGAGTAAAGGTCCTTTTTGGGCATTTTTAAGGGACTATTGTCCTATTTTGATATAATTTGCTAAAACGGATGCAAAACGTGCGAGTGCGAGTCAGTGTCGAGCTTGCCACATTATCGGGCCAAGCATATTATGTTTTTAATTATTCATCTTGTGTTTGATACATCGACAAAAATATTCCCCACCCCCTCTCCACGAAAATATATTGGTGTAACTGTAATAATTTAATAAAACATTACTGAAAGTAATGAAAACAATAGATTTCGTTTAAATTCAATAGGTCCTTGTTTGTTTTTTTATGTCCTTTTTAACTGTTTAGAAAGGTACTATTTGCCTGCCTCCTTTTTCTCACTTTGAATGGTCCTGAACATCCGAGAACTAATAATAAATAAACTAAATAATAAATATAAATGAATTGATGTACATAAATGAAAGAAGCAACAGATATTCGATAAGATTATTGTGTTTTACTGATACCTTAAACATGATAAGTCATTATTATGTATTTATTTAACAACATATATATGCTTTCCAGTAAAATCCAGAAAACAATCGATATAATAGTGAAAATGAAGGAATTACACAAATTTTTATCATAAGGCTAAGTTTAAAAGTATAAAATCACTAAAGGGTTAAACAAATTTATAACTTATAAGACATGATTAAATTATACATATTAATAAAGATATATGATTGAACAGAAAAATTAATAATGTAGAGATATATAAACAATAAGACAGAAAGTAAATCACTCTATTTCAAACTCTTTATTAGTACCGTTGGTCTACACTACATATAAGAAAGTCTACATTTTCTCTCTCTTTCACTCAAATCCATGAATAGAAACAAAACAAAATAAAATTTAATTTAACTGTTTAAGAAACAAATGAATGCCATTAAAGAGTTCACACCATCATGGATAACCGTCTCAAATGTCCAAGATACGCGTCGGTAATATTATCTCTACACATTCACCAACGAGATGCAGGCTGCTCGCCCTACGTTCCCAAATCTCGCGTCGCATTGGCCTCCACTGCGCATTCAAACGCTACTCAATTATTTAGCCAAACTTTCTACCCAGAAAATACAAGGGCTACGTAACGATCATTGAAAGCACTCGAAGTTCAAAGGCCCCGATATTGTTAAGCCTCTTAGGCCACGGCCGGGCCTCGTGTATTTGCAGAGGGAGTCACGTTGCATTCTGTATAACCCCAACTTATTATAGAGTTGCCACATGTGTTCTTACTCGTGGACAAGGAAAGTCTGAAACTTGTCGTAGGCTTTCACGGCCCGAGTCAATAATAAAACTTGGCTGTCGGTGTCGGTGTCGGTGTCAACAAGACTTAAAGAACATATAAGTCACACAAAATTAGGTCATGTTGAAAAATCAGCTTGAGCAGAACATTGTGTTGACTTTTGTCATAACATCAACTTTGACAACACACGTGTACTAGCCACAGTTAAACAATACCGCCCTCGTCTTGTACGTGAAGCTATTGAAATAGAAATGAAATCTGACAATTTTAACAGAGACGATGGGCTAAAACTGAGTAGAACTTGGAGGCCAACATTAGAACGTTTAAAGTTAGCACGTGCAGAACAAACTAGAAATATCAATGTTGATTAAACGCGCATGCGTCATGGTTTTATATAAAGGAGGTTGCACACAATTGTACTTTGTCATTCACTGGGTCGAGCTGGATCGAGTAGGTTCTGCCCAGTGATTTCCTCTTCACATCTCTGAAGATGAGCTGTGCAATCAGTTCGAAACGTCAGCATTTTAATGACAATCGACACGGCGTATCCCGACAGCCAAGTTTTATTATTAAGGAAAGTCTGTGCGGCTCGTTGGAGTAGTGGTTAGCCTACCTGCTTCCAATACAGAAGGCCCCATCCCGCTTCAGGAGAAAGTTTTAAACATGGATTCAAGTCCATCACTTCGAAATTAGTAAACCGTGACTTGAGAGCCGTCCTAGCAACGAGACACTTAATAAATTCAAAATTGTTCTGAATTCACCTTGTTTATTCTGGCGTTGATCCGCGGGTGTTTGCAATGTACATACCACTTATTGCTATATATATAATTCCTTCAAAAAATAAATCTTTGGTTGGTTATCGCTCACTCGTCTATTGTGTCAGTGCCTATAGGGTGCTTTTTAATATAAAAGTCCCCCCACTGAAATTTTGTTTTGTGACTGAATGGGTATCAACTCTTAATACGAATTGATTTTTTTAAATTTGTAAGGTTAACTTAAGTTTGATTTAACTGAGTGTAATAAACTACAGAAATTTAATACAGAAATTACAGATTGCAAATCGAAAAGCGGGAGAACCGGGTTTTATCCCAGGTAGAAATAATTTTGTTATTTTTCTGTATAGTCTTCATTTGTTCAATATTATTGGATGAGCGTAGCGAGCGAAGCGAAGATTCCATTTCACTACACTGGAGAAAAAATCCGGAGTGTTTTTTTTTGTATTTTTGTCTGTTTGTTAACACGATTCCGGCTAAACCGATACTCCAATTGCGATGAAATTTTCTGGAGGCCTTCGAAATCTCTGAACTTAGAACTGCCACGTTTTTAAGCGTAATCGAAAAATTATTTCTCATTAAAATTGCAATTTTACGATTTTTTTTTAAATTTTTAAAAACTTTCTTCAACTTATATCACCTACATGCTTTATCCGATTGTAATGATTTTTCACAGAACCTTAATTTTATGAATTAATGTATTCCTGTGAAATTTGAGCACAATCGAAAAATTATTTCTTATGAAAATCACAATTTTACGATTTTCTTTTATTTTTTTTAACATTCTTCGACTTATAACACATACATGCTTTATCCGTTAGTAATGATTTTTTTCTCAGAACCTTTATTTTATGAATTAATATATTGGTGTGAAATTTGAGCACGATCGAAAAAATAATTTCTCATGAAAATCGCAATTTTACGATTTATTTTCGATTTTTAAAATTTCTTCGACTTATAACACCAACATGCTTTATCCGATTGTAATGATTATTTCATAGAACCTTAATTTTATTAATTTATATATTTGTGTGAAATTTGAGCGCAATGGAAAACTAATTTCTCATAAAAATCGCAATTTTACGTTTTTTTCGTTTAAAAAACATTACGCTCATCCAACAACGCGCCTGAAAAAGCGTTTGCGAAGCTTCCTAGTTATTTTCATTTTTGGGAGCAAAGCTCCTCTATATCCACTACTGTCCTGCATGTGCGTGTGTCACGTCCCATGATAAAAACAAAACACGACCTCCGATTGAGAAGCGGAGTTTGTTGACTTTGCTATCAACAAGGATGACACCAAATATTTTTGAGACCCTTGAAGTAAGATAAAAGGGCTAGTATAGCCGCACCCAAACTTGACATTTCAATTCTTTGCACCTCCACCAAAATGCTGGAAAGAAACGCATTATTATATGTTTGTGTTCTTCTTTGACGATCTATTGTCTAAGTAGATTAGCTACAACCTTTTTGTACCCCCGTAGCAGTGCATCCAATCGTTCGTTTGTATTTCTCTCTCTCTCTCTCTCTCTCTCTCTCTCTCTCTCTCTCTCTCTCTCTCTCAATGTTTTCGATAAAATGGGAATAATAAATTCGACCATCCTATTTACAAGTCAAATGACAGCTTGTCGATCGGCAGCGACAACTTTTTGTAAATAGAATGAGTCATACTCAGCGCAACAGTTTTGCCATTTTTGCGTGTTAGTGAAGTAAATCCCTGGGGTTATTTTCAATAAGTTTTTGCTGTCGATCGACTATTGTCAAGTTAGTGAACAGAGCCCCAGGTACCCAGTGTAACATGGTGTTCTACGGACGGTGATCTCAGACAACCGTCCGCTTGGCTCTATCTCCCTGGCCGTGAGCCTCGGAAGTGTTCGGAAATACGCCGGAGTTGCACGAGCTCGGATGAGTTGTCTTAATGTGGTCTAACTTTCGACTCGGACGTGGTTGATTGAGTCCAACCAATCAGGGCGAGTCAGCAGGAGAAGATACCACCCAATCGAACGAATCTATTCACAACTTTAAAGGCAGAGACCATACGTTTTACCGACGGACCATGACGACGATTGTCTGACCTTTAAGTCGAGTACACAATCAAACTCGACGATTCTATCACTTTCTTATAACATACACACGTTTTTGGTTTTAGTTGTTATAAAATACAATTTATATTTGTTGTTGCTATATTTATAAACATCTTTTTTGTTTTCATCTGCAAATTTTTTATTCATCACAAAACATTAAACTTATCTAGGAATTTCGGTTGCAGTATTCATCTACAAGAAATAACAATCGATAAAAATGTGACTTACATTTATCGTATCCAACTAAATTGATTTGAGAATATTTAAATCCTAACCATGTTTTGCAAAATTTCATTATTTTCTTTGGCCAATCATTTTTAATGTTACTTTTTATTTGTGTCTGGAAGTTGAAAGGTAACTTTAAAAAAATGATGTTGTGAAGAAGTCTTTTTTCTAAATAGAGCAATTTCGGCATGGAATCAATTGCCTGCTGCAGCTGTTGAGTCCTATGTGAAAAGGTTTAGAAGGTGTTTGGTGAAAATGGATTTGGATGTAAAATGAGAAATTATAAAAAATTAGTGTGATATAAGATTTGATACCATTGATACAACTGCAAAATGTTATTTTTGGGTACTAGCCACCACGTAAACCACATATTTGCAAGGAAAATAATAATAAAACATATAATACTCAATACAATAAATTTTAAACATTCTCTAGTCATTAGTGAAATAATGCAAAATGTGTAAAAGTGCAGTACTTTCACGTATTAATATTCTATAGCTCAGTTATATCCCGGTAATAGTATTGCCTTTCACTACAGCTTACGAGGATTGCGATTCAGACTACAACCAATTAATCTTGGCTTGAATCAATCATTGAGAATCCTCTCTGTCAGCGTAGAACGGACAAGTTAATTATGGCTTATTCATGGTTGTCATCGGCAATATACTCTCAGACCATTGTGTTACAAAGCCCTTCAATACAATGAAGACAATAAATACAATATGAATAACCACACAAGGAAATGTATAAAATTAAATTAAATTAAAGTTTGAAATTTTCTATCCAATACAAGTTATATTATCATTTGAACAAACACACAAAGGAACGACTTCATTTTTTTCTTTTCCACTATTATTTTTACTGTTCCTTCTACCTTCCAAAATTGAAAATATTTAAGTATTGATTACAGCATCAAATACCATTTAGATTAACTAGGAAAACGCTTAAGTCCCGCCGCGTTGTTGGATGAGCGTAATTGGTGCATTGAGCTGTTACATGTGTTACGCGGATTTTCTGTTGTTCTGTGAAAAAATTATTACTTAGCCGAAGATTTTTTTTAATTAAATTAAATAAAATAAAAAATTAACTTAATTTTTTTAGTAAATCGTAATTTAAAAAAAATAAAAATCGAAAATTGCAATTTTCATAAGAAATAATTATTCGATTGCGTTTAAATTTATCACGAGTATATTTATTCATGAAATTAAGGTTCTGTGAAAAAATCATTACAATAGGATAAAGCATGTAGGTGTTATAAGTTAAAGAATTGTTTAAGAAAAATAAAAAAAAACGTAAAATTTCGATTTTCATGAGAAATAATTTTTCAATTACGCTCAAATTTCACACGAATATCTTAATTCATAAAATTAAGGTTCTGTGAAAAAATCATTACAATCGGATAAAGCGTGTAGGTGTTATAAGTCGAAGAAATTAAAAAAAAAAAAAAAAAATCGTAAAATTGCGTTTTTTATAAGAAAAAATTTCGCGATTGCGCTCAAAAAACGTGGCGGTTCTAAGTTTAAAGATTTCGAAGGCCTCTATAAAATTTAATCGCAATCGGAGTATCGGTTTAGCCGGAATCGTGTTAACAAACACACAAAAATACAAAAAAAAGAAAAAGAAAAAGAAAAAAAAAACATTCCGGATTTTTTTCTCCAGTGTAGTGAAATGGAATCTTCGCTTCGCTCGCTACGCTCATCCAATTACACTGCGTCACAATGACGATAAAAAAGTTTTCTCAATTTTCTTTTCATTTGGTAAGTCTACTAGATAGATACAATATGTGTTTTCGACCATTTTATTTCCAACGCTTGAAAACTTATGTAGGCTCTAGTTTACTACGCATCTAACAACCCGATGCTATTTACATTCTATACATATTAAGTGCGTTCAACTTAGGTTATTTAACAGTTTGTAATTTGCATTTACATTGAACCAAAACAAGTAGGCGTATCTTCAAGAAACCTGGATTCTATTGCACTCCGTTCTATACGATAGTCACAATCCATTGAAAGTAACGTGTGTAAGAAATTACTACGTTAATTAACACATGCATCTTAACCACATATGTAATCAACTGTATGTAGTAAGTACGAAGAAATACATTTACCTTTTTATATTATTATTATAAGTTTTTATAACAACAGGAATCGAGCGTGATTTGATATTCGGCGTGTTCCTTGTCCTGTAGCAATTGACGACTTGAATTGTACCCGCCTCCTGACGTCACGAGGCAACATGGCGGAATTAGTGGGTATAAATCCTCATTTCGCAAGTTGACGCCTGCTTCACGGCGCAACACAGTCTTATCACGCTCTAACTTTTATTCTATTCATTATTTGGACAATAGTTAAATGACTAATATTTAGCAAATATATCATTCTTTGTAATAGCGATTATTTCGATTTTCTGACACAGTCGTTAGCTTGTTATAACAATGTACGCATCATTCATGTGAAAATTATCAATAACTAAAGTTTTCTCAATAATTTATTTGACAAAAAACTACTGATCGGATTTCGACAAGACCTCTTTAAAAATATGCACCAGACTTTTAAGACAAGAAATAAACTAACTTTCTAGATAGAAAGTGCACTGAACGAAACTTTGCAGCATAGAGTAATATGCAGGGTATGTGTTTTTATCTAAAATACGCACTCTTGACGTGCGGATGAGCCGTGAAAAAGTGCACGCTGCATATTACTCTATGCTGTAAATTTTCGTTCGGTGCACTTTCTATCTAGAAAGTTTGTTTATTTCTTGTCTCAACAGTCTGATGCATTTTTACAAAGAATCCTTGTCGAAATCCGATCAGTAGTTTTTTGTCAAATTGATTAATGAGAAAACTTAAGTCATTGATAATTTTCACTTGTGTGATGCGTACATTGTTATAACAAGCTAACGACTTGGTCAAAAAATCGAAATAATCGCTATTACAAGGAATGATATGTTTGCTAAATATTATTCATTTAAGTGTTGTCTAAATAATGAATAGAATAAAAGTTAGAGCGTGATAAGTGATGCGCCGTTCAGCAGGCGCCAACTTGCGAAATAAGGATTTATACCCAATACTAGTCACGTGACCTATCGATCGTTTTAAGCTCCGCCCATTTCGAGTCGTCAATTAATGATAACATCTGAATATAACTTAGCATAATTGATAATGAAGGACATCTGCATTCTCTTATCTATATCAGATTTTCAATATTAATCATAGATCAATCAGAAATTGGGTGTTTTTGACCATTTTGGCAGAATTATAATTCTAGATAATAGAAATAACTTGTTGTTTATTTTCTATACTCAATTATGGAAAAGTTCTATGATAGATGCCTTCATAATTCATTTTTAAAAACACTTAAGTAAAATTACAATTAGATGCGAGTAAAATTGTCTGAGAATTGAACGCGCGTAAAATGAGCATGTCAGCCTGATCTAAATAGTCGATGTGCTCCGGGATAAGGAACCTTAGGTCGCGCTTGGTAGTTTCATAATAAACGCGTTTGAAAGTTGTTGGGTGTTAAAGATCGGTTTTCAGACTATTGTTGATCCTGCTACCTAGCGGTGTTCTGTGTCACCTACAACTAAGTTAGTTAAGAAAAGTGACCACAGATAGCAGTAATGATCGTTTTTGGGAAAAGGGACTTTCGGTCGTAGGTTTACTTCAAATGCGTTTTTCTCTTAATCGTATTTCCTCATTATTCCCTCTTCAAAATATTGTAGCGCCTTCAGTTTTAGTTCGAAATCTTGATATTATATTAATATCTAAATGTGCAGAATGTCATTCTTTATTTTATAGCATCAAAACCTTTTTTTTTTACCAAAGGTCTCTTTCCCCAGAGCACATAATTTTTTTTTAAATATGCAGATAATTTTGGATTCTTAGGATGAACGTTAAATAACTACAAATAAAATAACATCATTAATTAACTCCGATGAATATACACAACTTATTTTTCAAAATCTTCTCTTGTCCTTGTGCCTGATCTTTTAATTTAGTTGTAACAATAAACTATTTATTTCCAAGCATTTCAATACTGTAAAACAATTCATTTTTCTACTAAATATTAATGAAATATTAAAAATATATCGATATGTTGATATTTTTCAGTGATTTGGTGGAGGTGCCGGGTCAAGAAAAACTTATTAATTTTAATTCACTTCTATTGCGTTTATTCGATTAATCGGTAAATAACTATATCCTTCTTACTTATGCTGTGCTGTGATTTAGATCAGATGAACATGTACACAATTTAAGTTTCAAGTACATATCTTATCCATAATATGCCTTCACTCGTATTTAGTTTGTAATGATACACAATATGCAACAGTGCTCCTCCTAGAGTTAAGCATTCGTGAATTATTGATTTAATCTTTCACGAGTTAATATTATTATTTCATCAATTTGGTGGAGGTGCCGGGTAAACAAAAACAAATTGATTTTAGTCACATAATGGTTCCATTGCTTTTTTCATTGTTCTATTGCATTTATTAGATTATTCGGTAAATATTCTCCTTTATTATACAAAAAATTTCTTAAGCCGTATTTACTGGTATTTCGTTCCGATGAATACACATTATTTATTTTTCAAATACTTCTCTTATCCTTGGGTCTGGTCTAGTAATTTGTTTGTTATGATATGGCCAGTGCCCATAAATTCACATCTTAGATTCAAGAATGTATGTATTATTAAACTCATCTTTCACGAGTTGACATTTTTCAGCAATTTGGTGGAGGTGCCGGATCATGAAAAACTAATTGATTTCTTCATTATTCAAAAAATGTTTTTTTTATTGCCTGTTTTATTGTTCAATTACATGAATTAATACTTTTTTGTATAAATTATTTAAATTTACACTTTCACTTTTATTATTGCCTTCATTATTACACTTATGTTATAAAAGTCTATGAATGGCTTAAAAACTTGTTTTTGTGTATATGTAATAAAAAATTAAATAAAAAATATATTCTTCAAATACGTATATTGAATGGCCAATTGTCTTTATTATTCAATTCTAATACACACGTTCCTACTTCTCAGACAACAAACACTATAAACAATTTCGTCCTTGATTGTTTCTTACTTAATACACAATGCATGGATAGTTGCCGAAAACCATGAGGCTTTTAAATTCTCCCAAAATAAACGAATAGGTTTATCTTTAAAAACAGCAAAAAGTATAACGGTTTCCCAAAACAGATTATTTTTCGACTACAGCAGTTAAACGAGTCGCGAATAAGCAGTTTGCGGTAACATGACCCAGGGCATTAACTCGCAAACTCCACCATAACAGCGTACCCCAGTGCAACATAAGCGAACAACAGCGTTCTATTTTGAGAGTCATTGCAGCTAGTTTACTCTAGGGACGGTGCACTCAGGGTTCCATCTACATTGAGTATCTAGCCGGGGGACAGGATGTTATCTTGCCCCGTCTGATAGCCATCCTCGCAGACTGGGAGTCGTCTGTTCGATGCTCGGCGAGTATCTGTTAGTTCTGCAATGTAGGTCAAGCAAATTCATGTTGGAGGGGACTAAGTTCAACGGTGTTTTCTCAATGGTGTATTTGGTGAATGTATTTTATGCAAAGATCTTGGAATGACGATAGGGTCGAAATTGATGTTTGTCGTGAGCTCTTTGGCTTCCATAGTAGAGTAAGGTCGGGAGTTGTGTGGAATTGGGTCGTATAAAAGAGTGTTAACGGCTAGGTGGTAGTTGATATTTTCATGCTTACACCTTGTCCCAGCAATACACTCCCCGTTTATTTATTTACATATTAAAGAATACAGCATTTCTCAAATTAACATCGTAACTTACATCATCTTAACATCTTAACATCATAGTAACATCTTTATTAAAATTTTAAAACAGGTTATTATACAAATTACATTTGAACATTCATGAAAGACTACGAAAAATACACACGATGAATCAAACTACAAAACTATTGTTCACATGAAAATAATGATTTATGAGCTAACGAACTGATGATAACAAAATAATGAAAAACCTTAAAATTGTGGGCTTTCAAAAAACCACGTCATCACTATGGCAATAATTTCGAAACAAAATTGTGGCTAGTTAAGGATTTTGGAGATGTCAAATTGAAATAATAAAACCTTTCAGAAAAAAAAAATAAAATAAAAGTTTCCACCACTTAAAAGTGACTGGTTGTCTGTGTGGAGCGTTGCATTCACTACATTGAGTTTCTCGAAGTTAACATGGCCTCAATGTCACCGGGTGCATAACAATATAATTATTATAATATTGATTGCTTAATGACAACTTCAAATCATAAATAACATGATCGCATGTGCATGGATAAGCACAACGATCCTCTATATTCAAAGCAGGAATTCACCCCTGAATCAACGAACCACGAAAACAAAAACAATTAATTTTGACGTTTGACGTTATCCTGGTCCTGCAGCCATTTGGAGTTGGATGAGTGTGATTTTTTCAATAATTGATTACATTGGATAAAAGATTAACACACATTTTTCACAAACTATATCATTCCGATAAGGGTGACGTATTTGCTGCATTTAACTTTTTTACAGATTCCACACACATGCAAATCAATATGTGTTTCTGATTTTTTCCAATGTTATTATTCTTATTTGAGAGATCGTATCCACATGCAAAATTCAACCCTTGCCCCTACTCAAGAGGCGAACAATGAAGTGCATTACTATTCACAAATCCCGTGTTTATTCGGTCCTAATTATACGCTCAAGAAGAAGAAAGAAACTACTGATCACAATTGTTGTGTTTCTTTCCCTCCATATTAACGACCAAATAGTGCACGTAGCATCATTATTTTCTTTGTTAAAAACTAAATAAAATATTTGTGTGTTTAAGTTACAATAAATATATATTTTTCAAATGTATTGTTCTCTAGTTATGTGCGAATTTAACGTTTTCAAGTGAAATAATCTTCTTTAAGTTTAGTTTACAGAATCAGTTAGCATCATACTTTCGGAGGTGTGTTTTACTGTCCAAAAGTTCTCTCACTTGCTCAATCGCGTATAATTAGTAAAACTTTTAGAGTTTTTAATGAAAATTTTAATTATTCATTACGGTGTTATTATGATATTTAAAACTTTATGCTACACAACAGAACCTCACATTTATCGCGGTCTAAGGTAAGATTTAATTAAACCGCCTTTATTAATATTACCTTGGCTGAGGTGTCAACTGCAAGGCGGCGATGAGACTTGGTGTAATTAAACAGGGTAGGGTACTCGGTATAATGATGAAGGCGCCAGGTAGAGGTCACGAACAATGACATTAAACAGCTTTGCGTAGGTGTACATTTCACAACTAGGTTAATTAACAGGTATTCGGTTGAAGAATTCAGATAGTCCACCGAAGACAAATATTGTATTACATTATTAACTGATGGTCCCTGATTTGCTGTTCCTGAATTTTGGCAAACCTCATATTCGTTTGAGTGGGATCGTCTAATATATTTTTTCTTTTCGTTTTTGTATTTTGATTTCTTTTCCTTTTTATATTTGGTGGATTAATTAATTACATTTAATATCCACTTTGAATTTGTTACCAAGATTATTGTGTTATTAATACATTGTTGTAATGTTACTATTTCAAACGTAACTACAATTTATAGTTGGGCCTGCTTCTACGTAATTAGATTTATTTAGTTTCCTCCTTGTAACCAGAATTTAATTGATAAAAAAATATTTTACATTTAATACGCTGAGTCAAATGTCAACTCTCCACATAAGAATATGTGAAAAATATTTATTATCGATCAAGTTTAAAAAATTAATTAATCAACACAATTTTGGGTCGTCTTTAAACAGTGTAGTTACAGATACTTGTCAATAATAAATACCTTTATTTCATTTTAAACTTTAAATACTAGTTGTGATAAAAGAACATTTTTAAGCATTTAAAGCGAAACGTCAGCAGTTATTTAACTCGACTGCATGAACAGCAAAAGGATTATCAAACGTGTACATTCATAGCATTCAAAATTAAGTTACAATCAGTGTTGTTTATAACGAACCGACATTCTACACAGAATTTATTTCTCAATGGCGTCCTGATAAAATGTCCTTGAGTAACCTTGTCTCGCGTACTTTTAATATTCACAGAGCCCCCAAGTTGTTAGCTACGCTCGAGGAACAGGCGTAGGTAATAACACATCAAAGCACGACAGTGAAAGTGACAATTGCTTTGAGCGGAGGACACACCCGGTAATAACATTTCGTTAGCTCACTCCGAACATTGACCTGTATGGACGTGGACACAACAAGTGCAGAATATATTGCAAAAGTGCTTCGGTAGGCTTACGTGCATGGTGTTTGTGGAATTGACAATAATGGCTTTCGGATCTTATAAATAGTTATTTCTAGACTAGATCATTATCATTATCAATCTTTATTAGCAAATAAAGCTATTTAAATACAACACATAACAATATACAAAAATATTAATTTTCAGTACCAAATTTACAAATTAACAAAATGATAAAAATACTAATTGAACAAATTTAACAAATTCACCAAATTTACATAAATATCAAATTATTACCAAATGTACAAAATTACAAAACTTTCCAAATCTACAATCACAAAACAGGAAATTTTATTTTCACAAAAGTAAGGCAGCAATCTCTAAATTCGTGTACATGTTTTGCATTCTTTATCTCTTGATCTAATTGATTGTACAATCGAATTCCACTATAAAATATTGAATGCATTGATCGAGTATTGTTCCTTCTAGTTACCTGTGGATGCATATAATTTCTAAGGTTAGGTTTGAATGTGTTTCCATTGTTATAATCTATTAGGTTACTTAAATTATTTTGTTAAAATTCCGTGCTCTAACTTATAAATAAAAACTAAAACATTTTATGCAATTCTTTGTTTTACAGATAACATGTTGACTCCCTTTCTAAAACTGTTTCAGTTGAAATAAACCTATCACACTTTAGAACAATTTTTAACCCTTTACTCTGCAAATTTTTGTAATTTATCTAACCTCATAATATTATCAACTCCCCACAGCAGAGTACTGCAGTAATCAAAATGTGGCAATATAAGACAATTATAAACTATTAGTCTTGTATGATAAGACAAGAATTTGCTTGCCGTTGCCAGAAAGCCAATCTTTTTACTCATTTTATGGATAACAAAGTCTACATTATTTTTCAAGCAAAGATGTTCATGTATTATTATTCCTACATATTTAAATTCATTCACAAATTCAATGCTCTTGTCATCAACCATAATTGCAAGAATTGGATTTTCTCTTAGGAGTCTTTGCTGATTGACCTTGGATGATGTAATTAACATACATTTGCTTTTATTAACATTAATTTTTAGCTTATTAAACCTCAGCCAGTCAATCAGTCTTCTTAGGAATGTATTTAATAATATGCAAGCATCTTTTACACATTAACCAGAGTACGACACTAAAGTATCATCTGCAAATAGATTAATAAATATTCTAAGTTCATCATGACTAACATTGAATATATCATTTATGTACAGTATAAAGAGAAGTGGTCCCAGAACAGATCCTTGTGGCACACCATAATTATTTTCAAGGTCATCAGATTTTTCATTACAGTGACGTGTGACCTGCCTTCTTCCTGTTAAGAAGCTATAATATTGATAATATTGAGCCTTGGACCATTTTACATCTATCTTTATAGGTATCTATTTTATATTCCAATATAACTCTCCAGAACTAAAATAATATTTCTTACTCCCATATGCAGTACTACCGTGCCTTAATGTTAATCTAATCCCCAATTTTCTTTTTGTATCCAATAAACTTAGTTGGAAATAATAAGATTACATTTGAGATGACAAACCAACAATTCACTTAATCATATGAAAATTTTGATTATAATTAAATCGACTCCACTTTATTATGATGTCATAAAATTTTGAAGAGACAAATATTAATTAGTTGCTCTAGCCATCACAGCACAATTTTTTCTTAAACAAAAAGTTTAGATTTATTGTTTTTCTCAAGATGCTCTCAGAAAGATAAAAGTTAATAGACAACGTTGTATTTTATGAGTCAACCACAAAAAAAATAACCTCGAGAGGGACAATCAATTACTTTGGACATGGAGGAAAATATCTAAACAAATATCAGTCCGGAACGATTCCCTCAAATTTCCTTCTCGCTTTATCTTGCGTTGTTGATATCTCCGTGTCCGCTGTCCTGTGTCTTTCTGGCTGACATAAGCTCGCGCTGACAGCTCGAGATGGATGTCTCTCGTTCCAAGATTAATCTGGGGAGGATTTAGACCAGCATCAGGGAACAACTGAGGGATGATACCATTTCTCTTAATACACTTTCTAACAGAGAAAAACCTTGATGGCGAAATTATTATTATTTGCGGTTAAACACGTGTTTTTTGTTCTTTTTGAGTATTTTAACATGCTTCTATTATTTCGACAACATTTTTGAAAATAACTAATCAAAATGTTTAAACTTACGAGATTTTACATTTTTTTAAAATAATTTAACGTTCCATCTGATTCTTTTCTATTTACGTAAATACAGACACATATTTCTACATAATTCTCCATGCCACATTTAAATCAAGAAAGAACTCGTTTCTCAATTTTTCGTTAGTGTCGCCATTTCCATATGTTTCATCCCTTAAAATTTGAGAAATATTTGAGCAACTTATTAATAACATTATTATAAATTCCCTTGGTCTCAAAATAACGTAGATCGTTTTTGGTTTCTTTGAAAAGTAAAATGTTGTACTTTTACATTAAAAAAGATGTGTAGAATTAAATTTGTTTCGTTAAAAAATGAATCACTAACAGTTTTTTCAGTCTCGTAGGTATCATTATTATATTGTAGACTAATTAACTACAAAAATGTTTAAAACAAATTGAAAAAGAAATGTATGTCAAATATTTATATGCGGTACATTAATTTTAATTCTTAAGTTTTAAATCATTCATATTTAAATTTGTTTCTTAGATTTTAATTGAGCTTGTTCTTCTAAATGACACAATTAAATTCGAATCTTAAAGTAGAACATTATGTAAATTCGTCTGTTGTGATATCACTTCTGCATTTAATTTTAGATGGTTTTGCAACAAAAACCAATTTGTTTGAAACGAAAGTTTTGATATCTTCTGGAATGCTAATCATATTTACATGTTCGTTCATTGACAACAGCTGTCAGATTGAAGCATATTTTTTGTTTGTTTTTCGAGTGATTGCAATTGTCGTAAAAGTTTGCCCCGACTGTGGATCGAACCCATAAGATCCAGCTTAATATATAATTAATGTAAAGGAATTTAGTTAAAGGTTTGTCTTAGATCCCGATAGCTCAGTTGGTAGATCATTGACACGTAAAGCCAGAGGGTCTGGGTTCGATTCCCAGTCGGAGCAAACTTTCACGACAATTGCTATAATTCAATTATAATGTCCTCAAAGCGGGCTTACGCTTAAAAACCTTGTATTCATTATATTATCTGTCAACTAACATGTTTCTATCTCTCTGTTCTAGGTAGGTTGACTGTGACATTCTTGACGAGCGCACGCGGCTCTACACTGTCTCATCACGCAGTCATACGACATTACTAGGTGATGTATTACACCGCTAATCTTTACTGAATAATTTACAAGTTATCATAGCGAAGTTTCGAAATGTTGTACACCTTGGTACATTGTTAATGGTTTTCTAAAGCACATTCTTAACTATTAAACACGGCTTCCGTTTCCTAATGGTCTACGTTAGTCTTCACGGTAGGGGTTCCGGGTAGAAACAAAAATAATCGTGACGTCACAATCGCAGTTGGAAATAATTTCCTCATTACGACGCTCGTAGTTTGTACCGATACGGGGAGAGTTTCGAGTGAAAGAAACAGTTGGATTTCGAGATGTCGCCGGTTTAAAACCAGACAGGAAATCCTGAATGAACGTATAGTAAAGGTTTTTTAAAAGTTATCAGTAAATGAAAGTACTGAGTCATACTAAAAGCCCAATGACTTTTCTTCCTTAACACCAAACACTCATAGTTAATTGTTTAGTTAACAGGGCCGAACATGGTCAGACTTTGTTACCCTTCAACGGGAATAAAACGGGTAAACCTATTTTATTAACCAAAACCATGTTAATAGGATGGCTAACTTTAGAAAATACGTACATCTTGATACATTGTTGAAGGCATTTAAAAAAAAACTTATACACTGTTACATAATATGATGTTCTGAATTTTTTTTTTATTTCATACTTTTGCTTTCACAGCCCAAAATACTTGAGAAATCATATACGTAAAAGAATATTTTTTAATTGTATTTTTATATTAATATTCACTTTTAAATATTGTTTTTTGTTGACATTATTGCGATGAAAATGGAATCGTGCATATTTGGGTGGAGGTCCCGGGTCTCAATGTTATTATTTATTGTATTTCTTTTATGTATTGTTGCGATTTTTTAACGATCGTAACTCTTAAACACTGTTGTGATTTACTGAAAGTTTTTATCATTTTACACTATGCTTTCTCAGCCCGAAGTATTTGAAAATTCATGTGATATTGTATACTATTTGTAGAAACTTATTTATGTTACATGTACATTATTTTATCTAATGTTATAAAAAGTAAACGTATACATATTTGGTGGAGGTGCCGGGTCTCGGTATGATCTCATTTTAAATTATTTTACACATTATTCTTTCACAGCCCGGAATAATTGAGAACTCATTTGTTTATCATTTTATTTATCTATTATATTTTTATTAAAAAATATTTTTAATATCGTTTTATTATTATCATTTACATTATCAATCTAATACGATGAAAGAATAAAAGTATATATTTGGTGGAGGTGCTGGGTCTCAATATTTCCCATTTCTGCCATCATAAAAATAATTTAAAAAACATCACGGTTTAAACAAGTTTGACCCATTAGAAAAAATAAAATTAGTCATCGCTCCAATAAGTAACGTTATTGACAACGTTTTCTTTGTTTGGCTATACTTGTTCATCGATTTTTCATTGTTTGGATTTTATTTTGTTATGATTGTGTTTTATAACTTATATAAAATCTATTTCCGATACGATTTATTAACTTACTATTTTAGACTCCCGATTAGAGATTTGTCAAGTTTAAAACCAACTTCTCTTGGGCGTACTCCCATACGACCAGTCCACACTGTTGCACCCTAGGACGACGACCTCTTTGATTTTAGTAGTTTAAGATAATCGCATTTATTTACGTCACCGTACATATTGTTTTATTGTAAGCTTTCGTCAATTGGTAATGTAAGGATGATTTAATTTGATTCAATATGTTATTGGATGAGCGATTCGAAGACTTCAATTTCACTGACCCCCGAAAACATTTAGCTCGTTTTTTTTTCTGTCTGTTTGTTCGCTCTCTACCGGGCAAAGGGCATATGCGATCTTTATGAAAATTGTAGGGGACCTTCGAAATCTCTGAACTTAGACCTGCCACGTTTTTTGGTACAATCGAAAAAATATTTCTCATGAATTCGTACTTTTACGATTTTTTCGATTTTTAGTTTGATATTTTCGTGACATTTGGGCCGTTTCTGACCAAACGGGTGGAGCTACAAGGTTAATATTTTACATGGATATAAGGCTTATGGTGATTAAGTACCTTGTGAAAGAAAAAGTTGAAAAAGTTGGTGGAAAAAAAGTGGGTCCATAGAATAAAGGTTTTAATATGAGTTTTTTTAGTATTATAATAACAATTAACAAGTAACAATAGAAACTTGACAACAATCACCTACAATGCGTTCAAAAAACACTTGCAAAAGTAAAGATATCTCACGCAAACTAAAAAATTACAAAAACGCTCATCCATCAACGCAACTAAAAAAAGCGTTTGCGAAGCTTCCTAGCACCTTCCAACAATAACTAAATCCAGGAAAGTTATTGGGATATGACATTATATTTTGGGAGCTCGAGCAGCAGTGCCTCACTTATTCCAGAATATTCTTCCAGGAATGTTTTGTTCCTGTTTCAATATTAGATGTCCCTAGTCTTTCAACTATCAATACTTCCACAAATTGTTTACAAAATTATTTGTTAAACAACAAAACTGTCATAAGTTAACATTCTAAATCTCTTTTGTTCCCTTTAACACGCTTCATCCATGTGGTCAGTCATCAGTGGTTGATCAGCGGGCAAACAAACCGGATTCTCTCTTTATCCATACAGTTCTTATATTAAAATCTAGAAATCTAGTAAATTATTTATGATACATTGCATATACGATGTAGGTTAAACTCATGTCGCAGTAAATACAGGATAATCTATCATGATTGATTTATATATTGTGTTGTTTATTACAATGAAGGGAGTGGAATATCGGTGTAGCTCATCATTGGCTTTGTTTATTACCGCCTGAAGCTACACAGAATAACCTGTTTCGCTGTGTTACTTCATAAAATGTTGAACGCAGGACAATGACACATGGCGATGATCAACATATTCTGCCTTGGGGTTAACTGTTACTGTTAAAGCACAGGAACAAGAGTATTAAAAAGGGAGCAAAGCTACTTAATCAACTTATTATTTAGGAGAATAATAATATTCTACCAGTTTTGCAACAGAGAAGTCGGATAAGGGTCGGGAGTGTCCAAACAAACTCTTTGGCACCCGGGTCTAACGAAGTCGGCTAGCCATGCCTGCCGCTTTACCCATATTTTCTCTTTCTTCTTCTTCATTCTCTTCTACACTTTCTTCGCCAGGTCTTCTCACCAGTTCGCGACTAATTTTCCGTTCTTTCCCACAATTTTTCCCGTTGAACTCTTTCTAAAAACGCGTTTCGTCTTCCTACGTCCATTTCTATTACCTCTTCCCACCTCAGACTGGTCTTCCTCGTCTTCTCTTCTTACCCCAAACATCAAATCATAAATATATCCTTTAGAATGGAAGTAGCTTGGTGTAGGTGCCGGATTAAAAGAATTGTCAATTGTCATAGTAGAAGTACAGGATCCTCATCCCAAGAGTCACCAAAATCATTCGGTATCATACATGTTGAATGAAAATATCAACAAAAATCAGCATGTTATCGGATGTCATGTTCGGTTTTTAAAGTGGGACGTGACACACGCATAGACGGACGGACAGAAAATTGATGCTTATATGTGAGTTTGCTCCCTAATTATTTACCTGTTAGATTTGGTGATGACCATTTGGTTAAAGTTGGTTGTAACGCCCAACACAGTGATGGTCATTTTACTGTTTGAATCCCGTGGAATACCGCCTTAGTTCGCATTTTGTCCATACTCCCCGTGGAATACGGCCTCGGCGTCAAGTACACAATGATACCGCCTGAGTGAGTTACAAGCGTGTTGTTTGGGGTGATTTGCACCTCCATTATTGCCACGTTTGTCGACAGCACGTGTGACTAAGGGCGCATTAGATGTCTTAGTCGACGCCAGCGCCTTGTGGACATAACGGCCAGCGTGCGCAATAAGAACAACACTTTTCGTGTTTCATCATTTTCTAGTTAAATCGCGTCGCGACGCTAGTGAAACGACGCCGGAGACGCCGAGCTGCGGCGCTAGTAAACCAGAGACGCAGTTAGGACATGCACGTTGCCGTCACCGAGCCCACACGCAACGTAGCAGAACCTTGTAATGTGGTGAGATGTTTGGTTTGTATGAAACATGTTCAGAGACAACTTACAACTAATGAACAACAACACACTTCTCTTTGACAACTATTTAGATCACTTACTTGGTTAAAGGATTAAGATAATTGGCGGGGCCATTTTGTCCAAGGGCAATTTTAAAGATCTTAATCCAAATATTCGATAATCTTCGAATCATTCAATTATAATTAGTAGCATTATTAGTTGGTGTATTGAGTTTGTATTGGGCTTTAAATAAATAACTAATTGAATACATAAATATGTTTATTTTTTATAAAAATGTGAAATATTCAAAGGTCTGTATTGAATATTTCTCGATTTGATGGTCGGGAAACACTCTTGTTGGTGGAATTGTTAATATTTAATACAATCCAGAAATTAAAAATCCATCCCGATGGGGGTACGAACCCGAGTCTCCCATTGACTCTGTGGTTTATAAAATAAGAGTTTACTCAATAATGATGATTATTTAGCAACACAAGTTTTAAAAGGTATTGATGAGTGACATTCTTTCGTTGGTCACACAAATAATGTATCACTAGGAAACGCTTTAGTCTCGCCGCGTTGTTGGATGAGCGTAATTGGTGCATTGAGGGCCATGTGTTATGCGGTTTTTCTGTTGTTCTGTGAAAAATTATTACTAAGTTGAAGATTTTTTTAAATAAATTAAATTAAATAAATTTTTTTTTTTTTTTTTTATTTTTTTAATCGTAATTTTAAAAAAGAAAAAAATCGTAAAATTACGACTTTCATAGCAAATAATTATTAGATTTCGCTCAAATTTTACACGAATATATTAATTCATAAAATTTATTTTCTTTGAAAAATTCATTACAATAGGATAGAGCATGTAGGTGTTATAAGTCAAAGAATTGTTTAAAAAAGAAAACAACTGTAAAATTTCGATTTTCAAAAGAAATAATTTTTTGATTGCGTTCAAATTTCACACGAATATAAAAATTCATAAAAATAAGGTTCTGTTAAAAAATCATTGCAATCGGATAAAGCATGTAGGTGTTATAAGTCGAAGATTTTTTTAAAAAATCGAAAAAATCGTAAAAATGCGTTTTTTATGAGAAAAAATTTCCCGATTGCGCTCAAAAACGTGGCAGTTCTAAGTTCAGAGATTTCGAAGGCCTCCATAAAATTTCATCGCAATCGGAGTATCGGTTTAGCCGGAATCGTGTTGACAAACAGACAATACACAAAAAAAGAAAAGAAAAAAAAGAAAAAAATGAAAAAAACATTCCGGATTTTTTTCTCCAGTGTAGTGAAATGGAATCTTCGCTTCGCTCGCTACGCTCATCCTAATATCAAAATAAGCAACAAAACCCATTTGTTGGACTGTCATTAATTATTTAAATTATTTATCTTACTTATTAAGGTATAAAAACTGATTAACAAAGGAGGACAAAACATAAAACTATATAAATGGCACTCAATTTTCTAAACTGTAGTTAAGATTAGTTTCTCTGATTTTCCTTCAAACTCAAAGTTCTACATTTTCTTATCAAAGAAACCATATCCGAAATGTATTTACTTCTAGAGGTCCCTTGGGCGTATTTATAAATTGTAGTTAGCAACTTTAAAAAAAACTGCCCTCTTGCTTCGTCTTGGCCATTCTTTAGTTCGACTCGCTAAAAAACAACACCCAGACAGAACCAACAATGAAATCACACACTCGTTGTGTTCTCTTAGAAAAGTCGCACAATACAACATTGTTTCCATGCTATTGTTTCTTTACGGGTAGCGAGACTGTAGGCGATAGATTATCATATCAAGGAGATTGCATCGGACAGACAGACAGACAAGCTTAGCGGAAGCCGCAGTAAAGCCGATTTACGTCGGAAAAAGGAACTGAACAAAAATGGTACAATGGGTGTTTGCTAGAGGAAAGATGGCGGATAAAAGAAAAGATACGCGAGATAGTTCAACCAACAACACCTTCATACCTGTACCATCAATAATGTTTGTTGAAGCATATTGTAAAGAAAATACCTACAAGATTGTGGACTATCTTTACGATTCGAAATAATTTATATTTCAAATTAAAGGCTTTTACGGTCCGGAATATCAATATTCTAATAAATTTGATCAGGATATTTGGTCCAAAATATGTTGAATAATCGATAAGATAATGTATCAAACAACTTAAAATTAGCATGCTAATTTATTAATGTTAATGACAGGAAGGACTACCAAATTACGCGAAAATCTTGTGAACATAATTCAATATCAAAAATGTGATATTAAAAAATAATGGGATGAATAAAAAACTAAAATGGTAAATTTGGTATTTAAGCTGAAATTGTTGTTTACATAAGAAACATAATAATATGATCCTAACAGTGACAAGATTGCGCCTCCACCATGTAATATATTTTGAAGGATGTCTGCAAATTAATAGAAGTTTGCCTGGCAAAGTGTGTTCTTCCAGAACACACTCCCGCGAATTGTTTTTCTGCCCCCAGGGCAACAATTTCCTTACGCCAGACAAAGTTTTATCATGTGCATTCTTTAGTTTCGCTTTGTCGTTTAGTTTTACGGACGGGTCCAGGATTCGCCGAGACAGAACACTATATTTTAATGAAGAAAGAACAGAAAGTAAAACAACTATTCTAGACGTATTCGGGACACTGAACTGAACCTTCAACTTTAGTTACTTTCTTCTTCACAAATGTAGCTTTTTCATTGAAAAAACATAAAATAAAAGTTTCTCGATGGTAAATTATATCTATAAGACAAAGTACATACTTTACTTAACTATTTAATTCAGTGAGAATGTAAAATTGTATTTGATTGCATATTAAGATCTTTCTTATGTACTATGTCCGATATATAAACATATAAATGTGCATATTTGTCCATTTGATTTATTTATATTAATAAAATATCAAGCAGGTAACAATGCATAATCAAATACAGAACATAACGAGACATGGTTTTAGAGTGTTAGGAATTAAAATTTTAAAATTATTATCATCAAACCATGGAGTTATAATAAATAAAATAAATAAATAAAATACATTCGTATTTAGAGTCTACCCATTTAGTGCTAACCCCTCAAACAACATGATCAAACCATTTTCTAAAGATGTATAAATGACTTTTTTTTACAAGTAATGTTTTTAATCTAAATTTAATGAATGTTTTAATTTTGATTGCAGTAATTTTTTTTATGCAACTGCTAAAATAGGTTCGATTTGATTTTGAACATGATGGTGCTAGATCTTTAAGTGAAAAGGGTTGATGACTGCGTTTTGGAGAAATTCTCATTCATTTATAAAGCTAGGATATGTGTTAGTGACAATGCCATGCTTTCAGCATTTATTACAAAATTCTTCTTTCGAAATTTGCTCGACTCAAAATAAATAATTAAAACCTTTTTTTCATTTTAACGTCCTTTAACAAACAGTCACCCTCATTCTTTCTCATCACATTAATATTCCGTTGATTGCAGTACCGACCTCGCGGAAAGAATTGTAATTTGTTTTGTTTGCAGAATGGTAATTTAAAAATGATGAAGAAAAATAAATACATTCGAATCTAGCAAAGAAGATGGCGAATCGCGTAGTGAAGTACTGTATTTATTACTTTTTTCAACTTGGTGTATTCCCACGATTTCAATATTTTGTGTACGTAATGTTAATCAAGTTTTTATTAGCTATGCTCTTCGTTTGAAATATTCACTCACTATCGTTTTATTGACCACAAAATTAATTCCAGCAACTATTAATGATTCGTTTGTATAACACAATTATTCATTCATTCATGTTTACTTCTTATTTTTGTAAAATGATTTTTTTTGTTATAATGTTGTATTAATTTTGTGTAGTTATAGTTTTAAATATATTTATTGTTACAAGGTTGGCAGTCATCAAGTGTGTTTGTAGCTATGCTCGTTTTTTCCATCCTTGTGACATTTAATAAATGACATAATATATATTTTATATTTATTTGAATTCACAGTCGTTGAATTCTGGGAGTGTACTTTTGAAAATGTTATTGACACTGTCACGGTAAATAAAACTTGAAGCGGGGGAAAAGTTTGGCGAGTAGCGCCCAACACAGCGAGATGATTTAATAAGTGACTGTGGACAAACACCAAAGAAACGACAGCCGATACTAGCTAGGGAGAAGGGTTGATGTCGTGTAGGTAACTTTAAAGTGTTTAGTTGAAAGCATATTTAGTTTTTTAATGTTTTTTTTAGTTAAACTGTTTTTTCGATTAGCAAAGGTTAGTTGTGTTGACTCAGATATTGAAGTTGTATGTTTTACGTTCTGAGAATTAAAATATAATTTCTAGTTATTAGTTTAAGTAAGATTGTGACACGAAATGGCGTCTACCACAAAAATAATCAATTTTTATGTCCGGAAATACAAATTACAGTTTTAAAAACATATTTAGAGCATGTTTTAATGTTGAAACGAGATGTGGCATTTATAACGAACATGGAATCTATTACATTACGCATGGACAATATGATAATAAATAGAACGATGAGTTTACACCCAAATCTAGGAATTATTTCAATGCAAATACAACATCGTTTACTTTATATGTGTAAGTAACATAAAGAGACACAAACATGTAGCCAAATTACGAACACGTTAAGCTGGTACGTTACAATTGTTGTTCGTGAATGGAAATAATATAAAAATTGTGAGAAAATATATAATGAGCTGCTTTTAAGGAAATCAATTCAGAACTAAGAAAATCCCCCTCAGTGGGGTATCGAACCCAGGTCTCCTAATAACCGGTCGACTGCTTTACCCCTCAGATACAGCGACGCTTTACTTTATCACCCCTGGATTGTTGGTGCATTGAAGATCTTGCGTCTTGAATTGCAGCTGATACTCAGATAAAGATCGGAATATGCTTTATTCCATAGCATTAAAATAATTAGGTGGTTCGGTCAGATATAAGTATTTAATTGAACCCTTAAGAATGCATGATTACATCTTAACATGAGAAAGTTTTTATTATGTCGATAAAACTTTTTAAAATGAAACAGACGAGATTTAAACTTCATAATTTGATTTAATTCGACTAACTATTTCTGTAAAAAAAAATCCGTCTAATCTTAAAGTAGTTTTAAAATTCCACCTTATTTGTGCGGTTCAGCTGTGCAAGAAACAACATGTTCTGAAGTTTAGTTACGCTTAGAAAATCTGAACACGTGTGTCAAATAGAAATTATTTGCCTCGATATGCTAAAACTAGATATGAAGTCAACAATTTACAAGCATAACTGCATGGTGCATTTTAATCTCATCAATTCAAATTACTAAACTTATGTTTGATTTTTACTGGAATGATGAGATGATAGAAATGGTATGGAAATAATATGAACTATCAGAGCATAAATATTTGAGTATTAGGTCTTAAAAATCTAATTTCAAAATTCTTGTTTCAAGGACACATTATTAATTGCAAATTAATAATCACAAATAAAAATAATAATTAGCCATTTGAATTTTTCATTTCCTTTTTTCTTTACTCACTATTATTAACACGTTACAATGAACTCTATCCTGCTCTAGTGTGTAGCTGTCATCTCAGGCTTAACACACCCACACACAAGCCGGCGTGGGAACAACTAGACGCAGTTTCTACGCCTCCCCACATAAGTCCTTGTCAGTGGAAATGCCCACGTCAAGAAATTCATATTTTATAAAAGAAATATTATGAATGACCTTGCGTGAACAGGAAAGCGTAGAGGCTTACATCCCTGGGCCAAAGCTCTTCCCATCCGGAGATTTGGGTGTCAGAGTTTGTTTTATGTGAATAGTTTTAACAATAGAAAGAGGAATTTTCTGTAGAAAATGTATTTTAGGGAGCAAAGCAGACAAAATATAGTATCCACCAATTTAAAATAAATAAATTCGTATTTAATGAATACCCAATTAGTGACATAACTGATTTTCATAGGGGGAGCGAAATTTAAAGCAGACCAAGCCAACCTTGTCGGCGCTGACGCTATCGAAGAGAGAACACTGACCAAGTAGAGACCGCTATAAACGCCGACAAAACAATTTGGATATTATTTTCTGTCTGTTCGTTTGTAAGTGTACGTCTCACGATAAAAACCGAACATGACCTCCAATCAACATGCGTCTTTTTGTTGAGTTTGTTTTTCAACAAGGATGATGTTTTTGGTGACTCTGGGGGTATCTTGTCTTTCAGAAAGTCAGAATATTCATATCTTGGCTTCAGCCAACGAGAGATAAAACTTGTAGACAAGCTTATTATTATATATAAAAGCGATGAGTTTGCTTCCTATTTTCGGGACACCCTAATATCCAGAAATAAAAATGTATATTTATTTGGTGAATAATATTGGGATTAAGGTTTAATATTTTAATTCGGTTAATCAAATAAAGCTGGAAGGCACCAACTGAACAACCTCATGACCTGACAACATGGCAGTTTGGGAGAGGAATAAGTCAAAGCAAAGTTAATCTGATAAAGGAATGAAGAGAGAAACAGAAAACGTCGTAACCGAATTAGAAATGTATTCGTCTGAGACGCAACGCAGAGAAAAGCAAAGATAAATGAAAGCGCTGAACAAATAAGAGCGAGGCACACTCACCGCAATGAAGAATCGTATGATGTTTGTTGACAAATATGGTCGTGACTGTGGAGTTGGCTTTCCTTCAGCCCTCTCCAGTATCTGGATGTTTAAATGTTTGGGGAGCAACAAACTGCGTGTTTTGTCTCTGTGGATATAAACTTAACAAAACAAATAATTTTCACTTCGCCTAATGAAATCAGTTCGGAACATGCGAACGTGTTTCATACGGTTTTGACATTTTGAAATAAAATATCAACTTTCAACACAAATTTGTCAGATGTGTCGTATTTTCTTTTGATATACACACTAAGCTTGTAATTGCGTTTACTTTGATTTTCATTAATTTATATATCGGTTTTTGTTACGTCTCAGGGGTATAATAACAATAATCAATTGCTGATATAATTATTTCAGATATTTATTGATAATTAATCTTCAGAAAATACAGAAAGAAAGACATTGTCAACAATCTCGACAAAGAGTTATACTTGTACACTGTACTAGTCTAAGTGAATAAAAATATCTATCTATCTATCTAATCAACTTAATTATTAACAAAGCTTGGCAGGGTTCTTAAACTCAAGTATTCTTAAGTTTGCTCGTTTATAATTTTTGTTCTCACTGTACATTTTATGTGACACTTTACATTACAATATTCATTGCACTTTTTAAATATTATGCACTATAAAATCTGAATCATTTTCGGTGTATAGAACGAAGTGAGTAGTTTCGGTCCGTACAATACATAACAACGTATGTTTCCTATCTTACAAATTATTTCACTCTCTAACTCTAAAGATTCAATAAAACTTAGTTCTTTGATCGTGATCTCAGCTTCCTGACGAATTCTCTTTGTTCTCGACGCTTGTATTCTATCAGGTTAACCTGTAGTGTTATTGTCAAGGATTTAATCCACCTGGAGAGGTCACGCGTATACACGTTCTCAGGATGAGGAAGTAGATTTTATCATTGTAGAAACTTGTGAATATATAAGTGAGTCTTAGATGATTGAACACACAAGGTTGATTTTTATTTACTACAATTTAGAAATTAATAAAAGGCTCGTCTGGAAAGCGGGAGACCCTGGTTCAAATACCGGTCGGGCGGACTTTATTAATTTATAAATTGTAATAAATAAAAGCAATCACACCTACGGGAGTGTTTCCCGACTAACCAAATCGAGAAACACAAGATTGAGTTTTGTTCAACAATAAAAATAAATAATAACATAACACGTACGGGGGTACCCAAGATATAGAGAGAAGCTGCTTAAGCCCAATCAACAGATTGTCTGAAAACACGTAAAACAATCTTATTTATCATTGAGGTACCGAGTACACAAATGTGCATGGCAATAGGAGATCGTGTGCTCGGTTTTATCGCGAGGCGGGACAAATGCACAGACGGACGGGCGGACAGTGAGTTTAGGCACACAAGGAATCTTTGTCCTCTTATAACTTAGTATATAAGCAATAAAATGTGCTAGATTTGAATATTAACTGTAAAAAATAGTTGAAGAGCAAAGTCCTAGCCAAAAGTTAACATCTATTCAATTTGCTTCTTAACTTATGTTATTGCCCTGCACTCCCATTGATATGTGGCCATATAATGTATCTACCACTTCGAACTAAAATATAAACGCGACCTGGGGGTCTATTTACTAAGTAACAGCGACAGTGAGAGTGACTACTTTAGTGAGAAGCTTATAAGCTGTGTATTGGCAACAATTACACATTTACTAATGCCGTCTGACAATGTTTCCTGAACGTGATAAACAACTACATACAGCAAATGTAAGTAATTACTATTTAATTTGGTATGATGAAAATTCGAGGTGGCGGTTCTCACTTGCTCTTCTCACTAAAGTTGCCGTTGTCGATAACTATTGTCGCTATCGCTGTCGCTTTTAGTAAATATACCCCATAAATATATAAATATACCACACAGTATTGTCGCGTTCGCGTGAGTAATTTGTGTTTACATTCATATTTTTTAATACTAAAAATAGAATCACTAGAATAACTTATAATGTGCCTTTTTTGCTTTACTTGCAATGAAACTATCTCACCTTGTTATTATGTATGCATAAGCGGAAAAGCCAACTAATAGCAAACAGTAACATGTTAAAGAGCTATTAATTTAGTAAATATATATAAAACATAAAATTGCTTTTAGTTGAAAGCTATATTTAATTTTACAATTTTTATTTCCTCATTCGTGCTGAACTAATTACATGGAAAAATGCAATGCGACGAACAATAGTAATCATAATACAATACAAAACCACCATGCTTTTAATGGTATAAACCCATTACAGCTTTGTTTAATATAGACACAAGTATTTATAAATGGAGATATGTGCATCTATACTATTTAAATTTTATATCTGTAGCTATCTATAATAATACACCAATAATATTTCTTAGAATATCGATCTTGCCCCACAATTTACATAATCTTTTCATTGTAAATTATCTACATACGTTATTATAGATATCGAAACTAAGTCTGTTTTGTTCCAATATATAAACTTACCGACGCCACAGAAAAATTTAAATTTCAGATGTTATTGGGTGATTACGTTTAGTGTATATATCACACGGCTGAAATATTTAATAATAATATCTCAAATTTCTTTAAATTGAAAATATTATGTGACAGGTCATTATTTTATTACACTGAAAAGTATTTAGACAATACTGTTTTAATAATTTTTATTGAAACAACAAAAGCTTAATGTTTTGACTACTATTTCAGCAGTTTATAAAACATGTAAAGAATATGAAACGAAAAAAAATATGGAATGTGAAATATAATAAAATTGACCTTATTATTCGCATTAATTTTAAGTGTTTTTTCTAAATAAGTGGTAGTATCCCCATGGTATCACAGTCTTCCTAGCCATCGTAGATAACGTGTTTGCTTCGTGTTGTTTGTGGATTAAAAATTTCGTCTGCTGGTAACTTTTGTTAAAGTTGTCAGAGTATTGTAATTTTGTTATTTTCATAAAGTTTCGTATGTTGTGATAACTGTCAGTAAATATATTAAAGTGTTCCCTTAACATCAATGTTTTTTATTATGACATTGTATTCAAAGCGATATGTGAGATGCAACTGAGTAACATGTTTAAACTATGGTTTGTCTGACTAAATGTAAACTCATTTGAGATCACAGTCACGTGCATGATAACGTGGATATCACGTAACAGGTGGCAAGGAGAGCGCAGACAATGCCGAGAGTTGAGCCATTGAAAATAACAAGTTAAAACCTTAGTGTCTACATTCAGTTTCTAGAATAGAGTTGTACAAGACTGCAAGCAATCTAGGAGCGGAGAAGATTGCCTTGCTACGTAACAGCATAGCAGGTGACAGCTTCTAGATATTAATTGACGACGTTCCTAATGATATTGTTTTTTATTGACGAAATATAAAAAATATATAACAATTTCTATACTTTGTATAATGAAACATCCTACACAGATCTCGGTTGATGTTTGTTACATTCACTTTTACTAGGAAAACGCTTAAGTCCCGCCGCGTTGTTGGATGAGCGTAATTGGTGAATTGAGCTGCCATGTGTTTTGAGGATTTTCTGTTGTTCTGTGAAAAAATCAGAACTTTGTTGAATTTTTTTTTAAATTAAATCAAATTAAATAAAAAATTAACTTATTTTTTTTAATTAATCGTAATTTTAAAAAAGGAAAAAATCGTAATATTGAAATTTTCATAAGAAATAATTATTCGATTACGCACAAATTTTACACGAATATATTAATTCTTAAAATTAAGGTTCTGTGAAAAAATCATTATAATCGGATAAAGCATGTAGGAGTTATAAGCAGAAGAAATTAAAAAAATCGTAAAATTGCAATTTTCATAAGAAATAATTTTTCGATTGCGCTCAAAAACGTGGCAGTTCTAAGTTCAGAGATTTCGAAGGCCTCCATAAAATTTCATCGCAATTGGAGTATCGGTTTAGCCGGAATCGTGTTAACAAACACACAAAAATACAAAAAAAGAAAGAAAGAAAGAAAGAAAGAAAGAAAAAAAAACATTCCGGATTTTTTTCTCCAGTGTAGTGAAATGGAATCTTCGCTTCGCTCGCTACGCTCATCCAATAAATAGCCTTCTGGTAGTGATTGAAAATTTGTATATTATGAAGGCTTACCATTTACTGAATAATTAATTCACATCTATGTGTACAAAAAATAATTGTACACTCAGTCAAATTAAAAAAGTAATACGGGACGTTTTTATTTCATTTATTATTTTTGGTGTTGCTAGGATGACAATAATAAAAATCATTTTATAAATTATTATATTATTACTTTTGTGAGATTGAAGATAATTTCAATATATACAATTATTTATAAATAATACAGTTATAAAATGTAATTAAACTGTATTGAGTGAGGCTTTAAATCGAGAAGTCCCGGACAATTCTGAATACATTTCCCCAATGTCTTAACCGTGAATTCGATAACACCTTCCTTGAACTTGAAATGCCGCCTGAAGGATGAGTATCCCCTGGCCGTCTCCTAGCAACAATATTAACATGACAATATGCTAACAACTGTCTCCACTCTCCACGACACCCAGCAACTATTAACCCGTATTAGCTAGTCCCTTGTATTGCCTTGAGCCAGAAGCAATCACCTTTATTAGCATAGGCGCCGACAGACTGTTGTGCCCCCCCCCCCCTAACAACACTATCGACTCCTCACCTTCAACACTATCACAGCTAAGCTTGGATCGCCGCCCCATTTAGTAGTAATGTTTAGTAAGTTGCTAGGCACTATTTGTGTTGGGGCTATGACCTTTTCTAGAAACCTACAACCCATGTTGTGTGTGTTAAAATATAAACAAATGCAAAGATAAATACAAACTTTAAAACAAGTTCACTAACACTAAAAAGAGTAACTGTTTCGTTTTCACCTGGAATGTGGGAGATCCGTGGTTCGATTCCCGGTTGGGGCGGACTTTTTAATTTTTGAATTGTAGTAAATAAAAAGCTATTTTTAAAATTAACATTGGTATATTACATTTTTGTAAGTGGAATATTTACGAAGGGAGCGAAAATATTTATGCTATTTGATGTTCGAGAACATTGACATAACAAAATTGTGTTAAATTTCTAAATAAAATCACCAACAATGCAAAAGTATATTTTTTGTAATCGTATCAGAAATCGTATCAGAAATTATTATGAATATTTGGCATTATAACCTCGTTTGTTTCTGAAATGAAATGTAAACACATATTAATTCATAATGCAATGACCGTATCAGTAGTCATTGTTGGTTGCGTGTAGATTGTAAACGTTACGTACATGCTGTTGCTGCCGCTTATTCTAATGACAGGTCTAGACGTTTGATGGCAATCTTCAGGTCATAAAATCCATTTATAGCGTAATAATTAGAGGCGACGGTGAAACATACAAGTATCGATAGAGAGAATCCTGGATTAATATAATTTACACCATGATTACATCAAAGCAGCTGTTCTATTTACAATAATGATAAAAGTTTACTTTTGATTGGAAATTTTGAATTTATACATGCTAGTGAACTCAGCGTAATCTTCAATTTTTTCAACCCTTAGACAAAACAAATTTTACATGTCACTGCCTACTTAAATCGAGTTGTTTGTTTTGTTTATTTTTATGTTAACAATACAAAATATTGTCTGTAGGTTGTTATAGAAGGGCATAGTCCCATCACATTAATGTAATCAAGAACTAACACAGCAATAACATTAGAATACATTCGTAGAAACGTCATTTATATAATAATATACAAAATAACAAGTGTTCTTGCAAGTGAGATAAATTATTGATATTTTCAATTTAATGGAGTTGGCAGTGATAAAAAAATAATTTGGGGTCTTCAGGAAAATATCCTGTAGGGAGAATTATGTATTGGTCTAGAAGCTCAAATTACACGTTTTTCGAATCACGGTAATTGATCATTTACGCCCTTGCATGGAGGCGAGCAATCTAAATCGGTACAACGTCCATGAACCTGATATGAGTGTGCGGTCCCATTAGCCAGCTCTATTGACAGTCCGCCCGACGTGTCACGTGTCTCAGCCCCCCTCCCTACCCACCCTCCCCTCACCGGCCTGGTGGGAGAATGTCAAGACATTGTCACGCAGAGCAGGAAACAGCTGGGCACAGCACCGGAAATACATAACGTCGTTCACTTTCTTACACTAAAGGTGTAAACCCGACATTATCAGGGGGTTGGAGTTATTTTGAGTCGATTATGTGGGTGATTCGCCCATGCTAAAGTTAATAATTTTCTTTTGGATTTTAATAGTTATTACCTATTCCACCTACGGAGGTGTAAAACTTCTATTAAAATTGCAAACTGTAACCATTTTGGAACTGAAGATAGTCAAACGTTTAACGAGTATCAAGAAAAGAAACGTGCATGCGTTTTAAACAAATTCCTATTTGCAAGGCAGACAATCACCTAAGTTCGAGGTATGTATCAAAATCTCGTAGTTCAAATCACCGAAAGTCGAAGTGTTTTGTGAATTTAAGGATTTGCACTTTGGGATTTTGCACATTCTTGGAATTTCACTTTCCAATAATCCAATAATTTTTGTCTTTAATTTGCCCTGACGTGAAATACTTTCGTGATTCTGTGATAATAATAGAATATATTTCAATTCATATTGCCAACTTGTTAAAAAATAAAGTTTTAGAGACTGAAAAAGCAATCAAAACATAAAAATTATTTAACTATGTGAAGATTCTTCCTATTAGTTGTTGAATTTTATTCAAGATACCTAGAATATTACTTAAAATATCATGTAAATTTATTTACCCCCTTTTACCCACCAACAAAATTATGTGTATATTAAACGGTGCCAAAACTTTGCTGGATTACTCTTCCTCGATTATGTCAACAATGTTAAAAGAGTAAGCTACTCTTCTTAAGATTCCACTTTAGACTTGAGATAATATAGACAAGAAATTGTCACGTGGCTCTGGGTAGAAGAAATTCTGAAAGTGTTAATACTCTTAATTCCTCTATTAGGGTTAACGGCTCAGGAGCTCGTTTCGGATTACCAGGATGAAACTGATTACTTGCGAGGTTCGACCTTTGTTGAGCGGAAGAAAAAACGACATTTTTAATTGCAACATTGCAAAGCACGCCATGAAACGGTCCAAGTTTTCACAACAAGAAGAATTTTAACAAGTTAAAAACTGAGATGAGTTCATTAAAAAGTATCAATTGCTAATAGTACAATAGTAATTTGCTAAGTTTTTTTTTACTTAGACGGGTAAAAACGTTGTTTTATTAACTCATAAATGACCACTTTAAAAATATTAACAATTTATAGCCACTCACTGAAGGAAATTGATCTATTCATTAAAGTCAAATTTGATTACTTGGAAATTGCTTTTTATTCTCCAGACAAATATTAATACATATTTAGTTTTAGTTTATAGAACTAAAAACCGTAAACCCTTGGCCGAATGCAAGGAGCTTCGAAGAGACAACACTCACTTTATAAAATCATAATTTATTCACCTCATGAAACATAGAGTACAACAATGTGAGCTTTGCTGTCCTGAAAATATTTTTTATTTAGGGTTTTTATTATTAAATATCCACATGCTTGTTTTATATAAGTATCAAAGCATCTTTCTACACGAGGCATTGTTTGATGTCTTGTTCATATTTTTATTTTAGCTTCGATATTGATATTGCTATGTCCAACAACTATCTCTTTGCCTTTGTCTTCTGTATTCTTGTGTGTTTTATGAAATGAAAAATTGTGAAAGTGTACGTGTTTTGAAACAAATATATATTTGATACCGCACATTATTTGGGAAAAAGTGAAAGGAACAAACTGAAGGAATGCCGACATTGACATAAATGAAAGAGATAGTTCAGAATTTGAGTTGAAAACTATAAACAATCTTGAAAACATCGACTGGAAATACTATAATATATTTGTTGTTACCTGTTAAATATTGTATATACTAGGTCAAGTTTCAGTTTACATGATCGACTTACTACGTGCGTTGTGCATTAGTTATATCCTAGCCCATTATGCAGATTTAGTGAATGCATAAAAATGATTAATATTTTCTAGGATACGATCAACCTGAAATTATTCAGAAATGTAGAGAACGTTATGACGCCCTATAGGGAAACATACAAGTCCCTTTTCAGAATCAAGATCTTAATTCATAAGCGGCACCTTGAAGAATTAAACAATATAAATCATATTTTGTTTTTAAGCAGTGTCTCATTAGTATTAATGACGAGATTAATTTTTGGTCTGCCCCAAGTACAGTCTGAGCTGTAATGTACTATTCATCAAGAGTCACTTTGCTAATGTTAATTGAAACTTTTATATATTTTGTGGACGATTAGGGATTTCAATAGAGTTATTTTAGGAAAACATAATTTTAAATCTCTATAAGATGAAATGTGTTCCACATAAAACTTATATTTAAATTAAAAAAAAAAAATTAGCAAACTTGAAGCTAATAATTGCTACAAATTGTCAAAATGTGGCATATTTTACGATTTAAGCTAATAGAGTGATTGATTACTTACTTGCCATTGCTTCTTGTTTTCAGTGTAGGTCAATCAAATAGTTATTTATGTTTACAATAGATTCGATTGGCAAACATTAAATCAAATCATTTATTTGATAAGTAAATCCGATCTCTCATTCCCCAAAAAAGTTAGATTTCATCAAATATTCAAACGTCACTGTAAGAGTATAATACTCAACCCAGTTTTAATATTTTGACTACTTTGAAAAATATTGTAAGTGCAAATGTTTTGTGAGATATTGGATTTGAGTACATTTAAAATGTGTTTATTAAGTTAATTTTTGTCGAACGATGAATTAGTAAATGAATGAATGCCTATTTCTTCCTTATTATACAAAAGTTGAAACTTCATGGTTTTATTAATTGTTTAAATCTTCCGTCGCGACTCTTACCTGTAATAAGAAACTGGCCCAGTCACCGTAAAGCGTCAGGCTTTAGAATATTGATCAATCACTCTTCTCCAAAGTCACTCTATGGACATGATATAATAGAGAAAAGAAATTGATTAATCTTTGCTGCGGTGATTGATTCAATCTCGTGATCACACGGACTGTTCTTATTGAGGTCCTCGTGATATATTCATGAAGAAGTTTATTCATGCTAGAAGATAGTTTACTTGGACCACTTATTCAAATTACCAACTTTAATATGTGATCTGATTTGTCTGTGCTTGGTGATATCACGATAACTGTTTTTATTTACTTAGACAATGGGTGAGACAAGATACTAGCATTGTTTGTAACTCTTTATGCGATCATACTGAAAATTTGATTGCATTCTGTTTTATCGAGTCTGCCGAATTTATTATCTAGTCAATGTTTGTTTTTTGTTATTATCTAACACACATAACAAAAACTTGTAGAAATACAGCCAAACCTTACACACTCCAAAGGAATGAGATCTAAAAAAAGGGCCAAGCTCATCTACCCTTCCACATAAACGTACAGTGTCCCATAACAGCATCCTCGAAAAGCTTGGCAAAATAGAATTTGCGATTATTAATTTAACGTAATAGTTTATCCAAGTTCTTTTTTTCTAATTAATTTAACGTAATAACATGCAAATTCTATTTTGCCAAGCTTTTCGAGGATGCTGTTATGGGACACTGTACGTTTATGTGGAAGGGTAGATGAGCTTGGCCCTTTTTTTAGATCTCATTCCTTTTGAGTGTGTAAGGTTTGGCTGTATTTCTACAAGTTTTTGTTATGTGTGTGATCTCATTACTTTTTCAAGTTCCATTACAAAATTATTTGCTAAAATATAATATTTTTATCAAAGTTGATTTAAATTCTATGGTATTAGCAGTAACAATATAGGATGTAAAATATCTAGACCCGGATTCATGTACATCCTGGGTATAGGTGGTATAACCATGGTATAACGACGGTATAAATAAGGACTGGACCCCAATTCTTGAGTTCGTGGGAGATGAGTTGAAAACGCAATTTGAAAACGAAGTCGTTTTCGTTTTCGAAGGAATTGGTATTCTTGAACGGTAGGCCTATCGTGGAAAACGTCATGGGTTGTGAGTTGAAAGCATTGATATTAAACCCCTATAGTAGGCTAGATTAGCAGTCTCCTATACCTCCGCACAGGCGCGAGCGTAGCAAATTGAAGACTCAACCGGCCCATTTCAAGATGGCGATTTGGTGTTTTAATTTATGTTTTTTTTAATGCAATAAAGTATTTTACTGGATTGTTTGATATGGTTTTAGCTTGTGCAGCATGGTATTAAAACAAAAGAAACAATACGAAGTGATTGCATAAGGGAATTTAGTAATCATTTGGTGTTAAAGGCTAGTATGCTTACCTGTCAACCTGGCGGCAATCTTGAGAACTATTTGGCCACAAATCGCTCCCATTTGATAACATGTAAACTGTCATTTTAAGATGGCTTCTAATTGTACCGGAAGTGGACCACCGACTGCTGGTCTAGCCAATTATATAGGATGTCTATGGTTAAATAAAATAAATCACGAAATCCAAACACTTTAAAAAGATTTGCGTATAGCAAAGAGCTCGAAAAAGTTCTATATTTATTCTAGATGGCAGTGCCTTCATAAACGCGGGCCAATCGAAGACAAGTTGTATGAAATGATTTGATTGTTGCAATTATGTAGACAAACAGATGAGCAAGTTCATATCAGAACAATGTTGTGCTGGCATAGGGTTGGCTAGGCTTGTCAAACATGTAAGTAAGTATGAATTTTACTAGTCCTATAGCAAATGGAACTTTAGACCTACACTTTTGCATTATAAATAATTTTCCACATCTGGGCCTAGGCCAGGGACGGTTTCTGATTTGTTTTATGAGAGTATAATGACACCTTTTCTCGTTCCACACAAAGAAGAAAAATTTTAAATGTCCGCTATTTGTTTACGTATCGCACTTTCCCGCCTAACTCTGCTTATACCGTCAACAAGTGTCAAGTAACTATGGTTACTTGTTGATTGTATGCCAAGTGTTTAAGGCTTATTTTAAACCTTTATTTGGAAGCCTTCCAACAATTTTTTTCAACTTTTTTTTTCAAAAGAGACTATTTTTCTATAACCTTAATGTCCATGTAAAATATGAACATTGTAGTCCCACCCGTCTGGTCAGAATCGCGGGCCGACGTATTAGATGTTAGCAGTAGCAGTAGTAGGCAGTAGTAGGCAGTAGCTAACATCCTTAAAGTGATTTTGAGCATGTTTCAAGCCATTTTTTCACCAAGAAGGAATAAACGTACCCCAATAAAATTTGGCATGTGTTGTCAGGTACCTAAATCCCCTCGATTGTGATAGTTTTCAAGTTCACATCACGTTACATGACGGCTGGGTAACACCTCGAAATCACCCCAACTCTGCTTGGTGTATAAGGTGCTTGAGTGTGTAGCGCACCGCGGCTTGGCTGCGTGCCTAACGGCCACATCTTAAGAATTTACTCGAACTTGAGTCATAGTGAGGGCGGATCGAGATCCACTGCTTGTTTTATATAAGTATCAAGCATCTTCTACACGAGCATTTTTGATGTCTTGTTCATATTTTATTTTAGCTTCGAATTTTGATATTGCTATGTCCAACACTACTCTTTGCCTTTTCTACTGATTTTGTGTGTTTTATGAAATAAAAAATTGTGAAAGTGTACGTGTTTTGAAACAAATATATATTGATACCGCACATTATTTGGGAAAAAGTAAAAGGGAACAAACTGAAGGAATCCCGACATTGACATAAATGAAAGAGATAGTTCAGAATTTGAGTTGGAAACTATATACAATCTTGAAAACATCGACTGGAAATACTATTATATATTTGTTGTTACCTGTTAAATATTGTATATTTTAGGTCAAGTTTCAGTTTACATGATCGATTACTAGGTGCGTTGTGCATTAGTTATATCCTAGCCCATTATGCAGATTTAGTGAATACATAAAAATGATTAATATTTTCTAGGATAAGATCAACCTGAAATTATTCAGAAATGTAGAGAACGTTATGACGCCCTATAGGGAAACATACAAGTCCCTTTTCAGAATCAAGATCTTAATTCATAAGCGGCACCTTGAAGAATTAACTCATATCAAAAAAATTAAGTCATATTTTGTTTTTAAGCAGTGTCTCATTAGTATTAATAAACGATTTTAAATTTTTGGTCTGCCCCAAGTACAGTCTGAGCTGTAATGTGCTATTCACCAAGAGTCACTTTGCTAATGTTAATTGAAACGTTTATATATTTTGTGGACGATTAGGTTTTTCAATAGTTACAAAGTTATTTTAGGAAAACATAATTTTTAATCTCTATAAGATGAAATGTGTTCCACATAAAACTTATATTTAAATTTAAAAAAAAAAAATTAGCAAACTTGAAGCTAATAATTGCTACAAATTGTCAAAATGTGGCATATTTTACGATTTAAGCTAATAGAGTGATTACTTACTTGCCATTGCTTTTGTTTTCAGTGTAGGTCAATCAAATAGTTATTTATGTTTACAATAGATTTGATTGGCAAACATTTAAATCAAATCATTTATTTGATAAGTAAATCCGATCTCTCATTCCCCAAAAAAGTTAGATTTCATCAAATATTCAAACGTCACTGTAAGAGTATAATACTCAACCCAGTTTTAAATATTTTGACTACTTTGAAAAATATTGTAAGTGCAAATGTTTTGTGAGATATTGGATTTGAGTACATTTAAAATGTGTTTATTAAGTTAATTTTTGTCGAACAATGAATTAGTAAATGAATGAATGCCTATTTCTTCCTTATTATACAAAAGTTGAAACTTCATGATTTTATTAATTGTTTAAATCTTCCGTCGCAACTCTTACCTTTAATTAGAAACTGGCCCAGTCACCGTAAAGCGTCAGGCTTTAGAATATTGATCAATCACTCTTCTCCAAAGTCACTGAACGGACATGATAATATAATAGCGAAAAGAAATTGATTAATCTTTGCTGCGGTGATTGATTCAATCTCGTGATCACACGGACTGTTCTTATTGAGGTCCTCGTGATATATTCATGAAGAAGTTTATTCATGCTAGAAGATAGTTTACTTGGACCACTTATTCAAATTACCAACTTTAATATGTGATCTGATTTGTCTGTGCTTGGTGATATCACGATAACTGTTTTTATTTACTTAGACAATGGGTGAGACAAGATACTAGCATTGTTTGTAACTCTTTATGCGATCATACTGAAAATTTGATTGCATTCTGTTTTATCGAGTCTGCCGAATTTATTATCTAGTCAATGTTTATTTTTTGTTATTATCTATTATAGTAAAAGAGAACATCTTAAGAATTTTACTCGAACACTTTGGGTCCATAGTGAGCGCGGATCGAGAATAGTTTATAATAAATCCTTCCCGTCCTTATACACAAAAACAGACTATTTTATTAAATTTTATACTCCCGGAAAAATAATGACTGTCAACGCGAGCAAGGTTTTGGAAACTTTTCAAATATAATTCTACTTTTTGAGGTTTTTAGTTTTCGTGGAAAAATGCTTTTTGTTGTTTAGGCCGGATTCGTGGAAAATGCTTTTTTTTTTTTTTTTGGTGGAGGGGTGGTTTTTGTTGTTTGGGGTTGATGTGTGTGGATGGATGTAAAAGTGTGAGGTTTGCTTATTATACTATTTTTCCAAACTTTCAGTCTTTTTCAGGCACATGTGAATAATCTTTAAAAAATTAATAAAATGATTTAGTAATTTTCATGGTATTTTTCCATATAATTACTCTTGAAAATTAAGTTCAAATTCAATTCAATTTTCGAGTACACAATTTAAAATAATTGTCAATAAGGTGAAATCACCGGAGAAAGTCTGAATCTAATGCGACTGACTTACGATAAGTGTTGACAATCTTCTATAATAGGGCACATTTACATTACACATTTATAAAAAAAATAGCTTCATTACAAAGTGTAATCCACATGTAAATGACTCATGGCTGCAATAATAGGAACGCGCCGAACATCATAACAGTTCTACTCTGTCTTGGAGAAAATAAGGAATTTCTCAATCTTAGATCTATTAACATAATGCAATTCAGATTCCAAACCACATTCTCCCCATTTCTCTTACTTTGGCAGATGTCTTGTTTAATGCTAATACCCATCGGGTGCCTTTTATTTTCACCTGTCATAAACACTAAACATAATTCACAATACGCGGGGCAAAAACTATTGAGGGCAGTGTACTACATGGTTGGTACGGCACATGCTAATGCTGCATGGGAACAATGCTCGGGATTGTGCACAGATGGTGCACGATGATGATTCAACGTGTTCTTTGCACGTATATCGTGAGATTCATGGTTTGAATCTAATGTAGAACCAGAGAATTGTCCGCGATCTGGTAACTTTCACGAATATTCATGGATTAGGATGTTTTTCTTGTTGAGTACATGTTAATAATTCAAAGTCGAAACGACGAAGCTATTTTATCGCCACTCTATTATACTGAAGTGTGACAGTTGTTTTTAGTTTGTGTGACGTTTTAGATTAAGTAAGCAGAAGCAAGAATTTAACGGTTGAAAACTAGCATAATTTTACAATATTCAAAATATGTTAAAATCAGACAAAGAAACTTTTCCTCTGAGACTTTTTATACAAACGAAATTGAATACATAAAATAATGAGGGTTGGTTTTTATTCACAAACATTTTTCAATTTCCAGAAATATATATACAGATAAACACACAGAACGTCAAGTTAATTCTCATATTTTAAATTATTTTTAAATTTTCTTTTATTGGTTTATCAGCAACAAAATTGCAATGTTTGGAAAGACGCATAATAAAACACTCCCTCTAATTAGCCTCATTTTATCAATACAATATGATTTTCAATGTGGTTAAACATTAACTGAATAGCAAACAGCTGCGATTGTTTTCCTGTATTAACAACAAAAGTAAACAACGAAAAGCATTGATATTTGATAATACAATGAAATGAAATGTATCAAGATTGTAAAAACTAGAAAATATCAAAGCAATCTTAAATTTTAGTTAAAATCATTTTACTATCGATTGCTAAAAGTATAAACTGTTCCAAAGTATATGACATAGTATTGAAAAACATATTATATTCTTCTATAAATTATACTCTTTCAATTATTGTAGAATGGCCAAACCATGTGTGCATTTTTAAATGATATATGTTGTTATCAGAAATATGGAGCAATATTACGTGGTCATAAAACATAAAGAATAATTCTGTCAGTAAAGAGGGTACACTTTACGGCAAATAGTTTAGTGCCAGGGCTATAAGAATACCGTTTAAAATCGTTATGCTTGTGTATGACCCAATTACCCACATTACCTGATGCAGTAATTATATTAACTTACTATCAACTTAAACATGAACAGAGAACTAACCATATGTATTCAATTAGTATTGGAGCCATTCCATATTTAATCGTAATATGGTTTATTCAGTTGGTATCCTCTCCAGATATTGACTACGTATTCATGTAGTTTTCTAAAAAAAAAAAAAAATCGATCAAGTCAATATTTTAATGCTGCGTATAGATAATACAGATCTGATTACTTTTCAAAACTGTTATTTATTTCTATCTTGTTTCGGTACAGCCTGAATGGGAAACATCAAATTCCACTGCATTTAATGAACTTTTATTTACTAAAACATTTTTTTTACATTCTTTTGCGTATCCAAATAAAACATTATTTTGTGGAATCTAAAAACAAATAGATGAACTAAAAATCACTAGTCCTATCTAGTTTATATCGCAAAATATTCAGAAATAGTAATCAAAATATGCATGGTGTCCGCTATGTAAAAAAAAGTTATTGGCTATTTCACTGGTTGATGAGTTGAACATTTTTTTTGCATTTTTCAATAAAGAGAGATAAAGAATGTTCATACAAATACAAAAATCGAATTGAACTAGTTAATTTAAAATTTTTTGTATGGCAGCCAATTTATGCATCGGGACAAAAATCAATAGTCTGTACGTTGCATTATTATTGTTAATTCCCTGACAAGCTGAGTAACATCTGTCAATCTGTTTATATTTCTGTTCTCTAAGGTTGTCACACAAGCATGTTAGCAGAGTCCGCTCAATACTTACGTCGTTGTCATGGAAATCGAACCATTAAATCACTTTAGTCACAGTTTTTAAATATAAATAAATAAATTGTATTTAGAGTCTACCCACTCAGTTATATAACTGATTTTCAGTGGGGGACTTATAAATCAAAGCGACCAAGCCAACCCTTACGATGTTTTTGGATTTGGTTTCAAGTTGTAACGTTAGGTATTGGTATTTTGTTCTGGATAATTTACAAAATTAGTTATTAACCTACAACTTTATGTATAGCTTTATTTTGCTGAAAATCCATTTCATATAAATAAATTTACTTCTGTCTTGTTTTACGCAATTGCAAACGTTTATTTATCTGTAAAAAAAATCGCACATAAAGTCGTACGAAATAAGTACCTTATATTTTTTGATAAGAAGATAAAACACTTAAAATACAAGTTTTCATAAGTTTATGGGAAGTTCCAAATCACTAATATAATCCATTTTTGTACTCATTACTTTCAAACGAGATACAATTAATTCTGTTGTCTTTACTCTGATGAAAAGTTTAGCAGTCGTGAATGCCAGAATTTGTTAAATATGCTTATGCTCATTTAATTTGCTCTTTAAGACTATAATAAAGCTCGTAGGAAGTGTTTGTTGTCGATCTCGTCATTACGCACCCCCGAATATGCAGCCTCGAAGTGTTTGCCGGGACCCAGTGGTCTGTGAGTCTTCGCCGTTTCCTAGAGTGACACGATTAAAGTCTTATTGATCTACATTTCCAGCAGGCGGTGTGTGCGAGGAAGGAGAGGAGGCGGTGACAGAGAGAGGGCTGTGGGGGCATGATTTACGAGTTAGACGGCGGTGACGAGATGAGATGAGGAGAGGGTGTCGGCGAGACCCGGGCTCGAACCCCGTGCGACGATTTAAGGTGATTTACAAAACAGGAAAAGCGGAACAAAATAGGTTTATTGTACTTGTATTCATTTATATTAAAAGTCGTAAGATAACATTTGTATTGCATTAAACACATCATTGTTATGAGGGCTTGTCATTTTGGTTTATTTTTGAAGTAAAGCTTCATTCATTTAATAGTGATTAAATTTTACATACATCTGTCCACCTTTTTTTTAATTACATTTTTTTAAGCTACTTTGTCTTACATCGTACATTCGCAGTATTCGTACTTCATTATTTTTATACGAAGAAGATATCAATAAATTTTAGAAAATATGTTTTATTGATTTGCAGAAAACTTCAAATGACATGATTGGTAAGTGCCATGAGAATTTTGCAAACCTTGGGCTGTGATGTCATCTGAAACTTACGTATTTAGATTTCTTAACAAACGACGAAAACTGGTACAATTTTCACAAACCACAAATTACCCCACAAGATATCGCACATTCATTCACTCATTCATTCATTTATATATCCATTCTTTCATTCATTCATTCATTCATTCATTCATTCATTCATTCATTCATTCATTCATTTATCCATTCTTTCATTCATTCATATTTATATTTGAAAATAAATATATTTGATTCGCTTGCATTGAATTTTGCAGATATTCACATGCATTATTTAAATGACATGACTCTAGTACAACAACGTTAAAATAATTATAATAAGTTTTGAAATGTATATACAATTTAAATGATATTACATTACATTTAGAGTGTGCTTTGTTGTTGGGTTTAAACAAATGAATGTGTAACAAGTTATAATGTACATACATCCTTTTAAAGTATAACAAACGTTTTTCTCTCTACCATTTCAATAAACATAATTATCAAAGTAACTAAACAATGAATGTGTGGATGTTGTGAGTCCTACCAAGAGCCCTTAGGTCTCAGTCTGCTATAGAAATATCTCTAATTGCTTCGTAAATCACATAAAGAGGTAGAATTCCTCAGTGTACCCTACAGCGGGCCATTTCTACGAAATGTAGTATTTGTCTTCAAACGAGAAATTCTAAAATTGCATTTCACTTCAATAATTAAATAGTTCTAATTGAACATCGTTTTCATTAAAAATGAATATTAAAGACTGTTTGAGATGAGCTTAACAAAGAAGTTTTTACCAGAAAAAACAATATTATATTTTCAAAGGTTAATTAGTTATGAATTTACCGATAAAAATAATATTTTTATATTATACGAATTTAAGCTATAGTCGGACTGATTTCATGTCTGGCGCTTTCATATTCCTACTGTAACATTATTTGATTTGATTAAAGTTTTTTGTAATTGCTAATAATTGATTGATATATGCCCCGGTATTATCAGAGAAGATCTTCACCATTATTCTTAAGTAAGAAATTTGAGAATTTTTATGCGTGTTTGACATTTTTGACTAATTCTTAATACTTGAAATAGAATTAACTTTCTAGATTAAATTTATGAAAAAGTGTTGATAGATGTATTACTTATTGACTGTGGGAGGTATCGTACATCTGTGACTGAAATGTGCTGATGAATGTGACACTTATTTGTTTAATGAGCATGCCTGTCTCATCTGCTGCTAGTTCGCAGCACCTCCGTTGCAAGACATTTTACAGAGCTAGATTTATTACGAACATGTCACTTGCACACCTCGCAGTCGTTGACCGTCTAGACTTGGCCAATTAGAGTATCTCTTTTAGTCGTTTCGATTTATTTTCTTGATGAATTGTATTCATCTATTTTTAAATATCAGATTGAGATTGAATTCGAAACAAATAAGATGGAAGTTTCAGTTTATTTTCAGCTTGCGAAACTCTACGTGTCTAGTTAGGGCAGTTGTGAAGCAACTGATGACTTTTCGTCGGGATTGACAGCACGGGACGAACCGTACTCGAACACGTCCTCTTTCGATTTGAGCTCTGTAATAATACTTCTGCATAAATAAATTTCTAGATTAATTACATATTAATTAACTCATTCATTGTAAGTAATATTGTTCAATTCCATTGATCGTATAAGTTTTTTAATTTTCACTACAAAGTGTTTATCTTAAAATCATTGTTTTTAAACTACTTGTTCAAATTATTTCAAATCTTTATTGTTATTCGCAAAAATAAGTAAACACCAAGTATTGTTCGGAAAACCTTTGTTACAACGTTAAAATTAAATATCATAATAAAATAACTTTAAAATTTATATAGTTCTGAGAATACTGGTTCATCCCTTTATCTTTATAGAAAGCTGAACATAACAGTGAACGCCACTAGAAATACAAGTAAATTGTATAATTAAAGAGCTTGGTTCTTTCAATGTTAAACTTTGCAATTAAAATTTAGAACACAATTATTCGTTGGTAATACGTCTTTAAAGGAAGAGTTTTTATATTCATATAATGATAATTTAGCAGGTTAAATTGTATAGTTTGTGAAAGTTTCTTTCTTTAACTCAATTGTAAATCAAGACAAGAAAATAAATAAACAGTTATTGACAACTACAATAAGTTATGTTAACGAAATTTGTTCTATAATATTTTTAATTCAATTTCTTTATTATTTATTACAATCCATTAAGAAGGGTTATATTTTTCCAGTAGAAGGAATAATCTTTTGATTCATTACGGTTGTCTTGTAATGAGTTTGATTTTACGCATTTTAATAAGACAAGAGAATTAAAAAAACAGTTATCGAAATTTTACACAGTTATTATAAACCTATGGAAGAAGATTAATAGTCTTCGTAATATTGTTTAATTCAATTTCTTTATTATTTATTTACAATCCAAATAACTCAAGACGTTATTATATTGTCCAGTAGAGAAAGGAGGATAACTTTTATTCTTACCGGTCCCGTCTTGAAATAAAAGGTTGGTTTTGGCGAATATTTACATAGACATGCAGGTTACAATAAAAACATATTTTGAGAATTCAGAGTAATGTTTTTGTGGCATCTATGTTTACGTTTCGCCCTAAGGCTGTGAACTTATAGTGAAAATTATTTATTATTTTCGTTTTTTGTGATGTCAAATTAGTTTTCACCATAATGCCAGCCCCTATAAATAGTGCAGCTTTGCTCACTAAAAACTTAAACCATGAACGTGGTATCGTATTTAAGACACGACATAAAAAGCTCGGTATCGCTTTACTTTTCCCGCTCGAGTAAACGAGTTGAGCTCAACTGTGCTCAGTCCCTGCTTCTCTTTCTATTATCATTACCAGATATAAATCACCCTCTCGCCGTACGAGCGAACGATATGAAATCATGATATGTGAAATAGAGAAGTTTGTCTCGTCCATGCGAGCGCACATCCGGCTGGCAGAGACGGTGAAATACCTCGCAGCCTAATAGTGTTTTTCAAACTGGCGCTGCGTCACCCAGACGAAATAAACACCAATTGAAATAAAACCCGAACGGAAATTGGCAGAAATGAAAGTTTTCAACTTCGGAAAAAGACCAGTAAATCTTAAGCGAGTTATACGGTGTTGCCAGGTTTACAGCGTGAATTTCCAATGGAAAATAAAATCATAAAGCATGTGAACAATTAGCGTTTTAAACATTGATGCGATGACTGTGTTACAAACATAAGAATGACACTAAACTAATATGTACTATGTACCTTGTTACTTCACCAGTAAATATATTTACATATATTAAAACAGAAGATTACAGCGTAGTATAGTACCTAAATGCACAATTATTTATGTTTAATCGGTTTCCTATACATCAAACTTACTGACACCCATTTATAGCATAAAATAAGGTTAATGTTTCTGCTAACTATCCACGATGATAATTCTAACCTGCTATTTTTAGTTTTAGTTTTATTATTTTCCTGGCGTAATGTTTATAAAATTACACACAATTTTCTGCCACGGTTTATTTTAACAAGGAACGTAAATAAAATTGTTATCATGTTGAAATACAAACCATAGGACATTTCACCGTTGAAATGATTGCATAATAAATAGTTAATAAAGAAGACTGTTGTTATGAAGTTGAAATATTAATTTTCTATTTTAAGAGTGTAAAGCCCTATGATTTAAATTTAAACATCAGCCATGATATGAGGTTCGAAATCATAATTTAAGTTTAGTATGTTATTATAAACACAACTAAGGAAGATAATTAACTGCACAGTAAGTAAACTTGATCTGGCTAACCAGGTCAAACTTTCAGCAAAAGCAAAATAAGTTCTGAATATTTAGTTTTATTTCTATTTTCAATCCGTTTTCTAAAATAATTACTCCGCTGACTTGATAATTTAGGTGATGTCAGAAGGAATTAAAATACGAGTTCCTTTTAGTTCAACAACTTGTATTATACCAGACGTCGACTGTTGGCGTTAAATCTAGTTTCGTGATTTACGTAGAATGTAATAAACACGTAATATACATTTCTGAAGTACGTCTCATAACGTCAGGAATTTCATTAAGTTAGCAATAACAAAAGCAAGAAATAATAAACGCACAACTCTAAAAAACAAAATCATCTGTTTCGGAATCAGACGCACAGAACTAGCTACGACAAACTCCCCCCTCTCCCCCTCCCCCCCGACGAGGGAATAGTTTGAAACTTTGGAAAATATGAAAATATTTTAGAGGATTGTAGTCTGCTTGTAGACGGAAATTTGGATTCGGGCCAGGCGCAAAAAAACGAGGCCAAAGAATTTATGTTTTCAAGTTAAAAAGTGTTGAATTATTGACAACATGGTCGCTGAAAAGCTGTGACGGGCGCTGCGGAATACAGAATGGGGTTTAGGGGTCGGTCTGCCATTAAAACAAAAGAGTCTAACGACATCTGACATTGCTAACTGTGTTGTCGAGTGGAGCTATCTAGCGGGAATAATACGAAACACGGAGAAAGTCTCTTGGATGAAAAATCTCGCTTGGAATTGTAATTACAATATATTAGTTAGAAATCTCTTGTCGAAGCTACGAAATGAGAGTAAATCATTAATTTAAAAGGTACATAAAAATAACGAACACTCCCGTAGGTAGATTGTTAATATTAAGTACAGTTCAGAAATTTACAATTCCAATCTGAAAATTAAATGTGACCCTGGTTCAAATCCTGGTCGGTTTGTATATCTGGATTGTACTAAATATTATTATGTTCATTATGTTACAACAATATAAGTATTTAATTGTTATTTTTAGGCTATTACAATCCAAGTAGGATCAAGCTTACAGCGCTAACAAAGACTTGTACATATGCAAATATCTTGTCATCTTTCTTTGTTTTTCTTTTTTTTAACCTTTACAAAAGTAGGTAAACTCCTTTCTAAGGTAAATCCCAGGGAAACGTCGCAACATAGGGGATATTATAAAATTTTAACTATATAACAGGTAGTAACGTTACACATATATATCATTAGACTTTTCTTTAGGATATTCTTGTTCCTTGGAACAAGAGCTTTTACTACAATCTGTCGGGGAAAATCTTAACCGAGCAAAAGAGTGTTATCTTTTCCACTAGATGGCATGATAGCCCACATTTAGCTCTAAATTACAGCTGAAGTCAAAACAGGAAATGGAAAGAAAATTGAGTAGTGTGAGTTATTTAGATTTCATCAGTTCACATAACAAGGATACGAAATGTAATAAAATCGTGACATAAAGTTTAAGTTACTTTTTTTTATTGCCTATCGTAGAATCTAAAACATTAAATTATCAGCCAGAAAAAAAACGGAAAATTTTTCTTCTTGTTCTAGCAAGTGTTTTATTTTAATTTTCACGTTACGTTATCTTTGATTGATCTTGTGATATAAAATTGATACTTTTTCGGATTTCCATGTGAACTGCGGAAATCCACATAACCCTCGGCGCTCTCTCGAGTTACTTTAGTGTCTGGCGAACCCTCTTAAGATAGTATCTCCCAAGAAGGAAAGAAAGCCAGGGTATGCTCGAGAAGGGTTTAGGGTCGGAGCGAGGAATGGGGTCGGGTCTTGTTTACACGAAATATGTCTTTGAACATTATCGGGCACTTGACCGAAATGTAACTTGAAACTTCTCATGTTATGTATGTTAAAGATTTAGCTTCAAAGCCAGAACTTTGTCCTTCGCTCGGAGCTCCTGGGGATGTAGGGGGAGGGGGAGGGTATTAAGTGCAGGATCTGCCCCCTACCCCTGGGGTATGTCACTGTACTCGCACGAGATATGCGAAGATCCTAGATAAGACTGTTGGGTATTGGGAGCGATGTTGGATTTGCTCATTGTTATATCAAAGACCCAACTAAATATATTTGCTTAGGAAACCTTGTATGTTTTCAATACACGAGAGTAGAAGAATCAGTTAGTTAAAACTATATTTCTTCCAAAATAACCGAGAAAAAGGTCATATTTAACCTCAACTATGTTCAAGCTAAACATCTCGATTGAAGTATGCTGCGATTGCAAATGCAATTAAAGTTGCTAGAAGCGTTTCATATACTTAGTTGAGAAATTAAATATTTTGCCCATTGTCATTATATGATAAAATGTTTAGATGCCATTTCACTATATTAGATATTGTGTATTAAAAACACCTTTTTCGGATTCAACCCTTATTATTAACTTTATTTTAATAAATGTCGTTTTGAGGCTGAATAAAAACAACATGATAGAAATAGGCAATAACTGTATTTTAAAATAACGTCAATATAGTTTTAATTACTTTGGGGAACATTTACTATTCAGCCTTTTAACGACTCGAGATATAATTATTTCGTTTATAGTCGTTGTCGTCGTCTCGTTGTCTTCTTAGTCGTCGTCAGAGTCGTTGTCGTCGTCTTGGTCGTTGTGTCGTCATCAAAGTCCTCGTATTTGTTGTCGTATGTGCCGTCGTCTTTGTCTCTTACTCCTCTAGTTAATCCACCACTCTAAGACAGCCTCCCTTGTGGTCCTCACCCAACCCCCGAGATCCACCTCAAACTCTAAACAGATTCGTCCAAGCTATTCAATCAACATCGCGGCTAGGCGTTCTGTCTCGTGTCTCGCTGACCGCATGGAGGTACATTAAAACAATGAGCTCCCCCCTCCCCTCCCCCCCCCTCCCTCGGGAGGAGCCTGGTTGGACAGGTACTCTTCCCAGTGACGCGAACACCAGTCCTAAGGGGGCTGTTTGCATTAAAACTACCCCCTACCCCTCGGGAAGTCACAGTGGAAACAATCTGCATTTTTTATTTTACTCTTGTACAAATTAGTTATCTCTGATTGTACTTTCTATCTACAGATAGAATCGAAACCTTATTAAATATAAAGGGTGTATCTGAAATGGATTTTGGCATACTGGCTTACATTGCGACAATATTTCTTGTTGTTATATTTTAAAATGTATTTATTGTTATAGGTTAGCACACACTATGCTACTTTCAGCCATACCCATCACACATTTAATTCATTATCGTGTTACAGAACAAACAATAAATAATTAACATATAAATTAACAACAAAAAACGATACGTCAAAAACAGCTGGAATTGAAACTTTGTTAACTGTTAACTGTTAACTGTGGAACTGTGTGGAACTGTAGTATTAATTTGTTGTGTTGCAGTTTATTAATTTGCATTGCAAAAAGTTAATTAACAATCATCAGTGTTTTATAACTTATATAAGTTCAACATCGATTGAATGTTTGTATTTGACGGTTAAAATATACATGTGTTGTGTAAAGAAACTTCACCATAGTTCTGTTGTCCTGATATGCCAGACTATGGTAATGATATGTTTGTTCATTATGGTAGCTTCCATAAACATCATTAAGACGCAATCATTAAAACGTTTTCTCGGCTTTAAACATAACAGTCATAACAGTTGCTCAAAGTGGTTTATTTTACACATTATTATAATGTTTATTTATTTACTAACATGGATTACACTATGTTCCAACATTTAATCACAGCCACAATTTATGTCTGTTACCTGTAAAATAACAAAACAAGAATTACTAACTCACACAGTTTGTTACGTTTGTACTAGTTAATATGATAAAACTAATAACAAAATAAACCGGTTTAGCATTTAAATTTGTTATAAAATAAAATAATCATTTATTGGTTGACATGTACTACGATTGTCGTTAATAATGAATATAATAAAATTAAAAGAAGGGAGTTATGCATTATGTGTGACAGTAAACTATATAAATTGTAATTTCGATTGCTCGTTTAGCTGTAACATAATGCTTGTAGTAGAGATATGTAAATTCATGTTTTTTTGAAATGTCAAGCTTATATGCTGGACATTTTAACCATCTATCTACAGATTGTATTTCAAATACAAAATCAATTAATTATTTATAGACGTAATTTAAAAAGATTTATGTAATATTGTTGTTTATTAACATGAATTCCCTTCAACAGTTTGGTTAATAGTGTAATCAAACTTTGTTTGTGCCAAATTTTGTGTCGTGAAATTAATTTTCAATGATTTATAGTTTGCACATGCTGCAAGTTCAATTAAATATTTTTAGCAGGCACGTAAAACCTTAGTAAACGAAAAACAATTAAATTTCAAAGTAATTGGATGACCGGAACAATTACAAAACGTTGCGTTTGGATATTTAATTAAAAGTTTTTCCTACATAAAAGCGAATTAAAAAAACTTAAGAACAAAACGTAATTGAAATTCAATTTTAACGTTCGTTTGTACTAGCTTTTTAGTGTGCGTACGCTTTAAAAATGAAAATCCCAGGTCCACCATTTTAGACTTTAACTCGTATTAAGTTTCCTATGCGTATTCTAAATGACATGATCACTCTGTCAACATATTAGACGGAACATCCATGTTATATTACCATCATCGTTAAAAAATGGTAGATACTTTGGATATTACTAATTTACCAACTAAAAGTCAATCAATTACGTTTTTTTTGCCAAATTAACCAAAAAATCCTGGTTACACGATTATTGTATTAAAATTTCAAAACATGTTTTTTACCAGCACGATAACGAGAGTACCCAAAATAGAGAGCGAAGCTACTCAACCAATAGATTGTCGAAGGGCACCACACAAATAAAACATCAACTAGCATCGACAATGAATTTTTTTTTAATTAGGGGCAAGTCGACAGAAATTCCACATTCGAAAAGTGACATGCTTCGTCTACCTGACTTCAAAGGCGATGTGTTTATCGTGAGACGTGACACACGCACAGACGGTCGGACAGAACAGTGATGTTTATAGAGAAGCTTTATTCAAGTAAAATACTAAATACAATACTATATAAAGTTGTGTTATAATATTAAGTCTGGTGCTTCGCTCAATAACTTTCATTAAGTATTTATTAATCAAACTATATTTTTGTGAGTAATCCAACTTCGTGTTGGGGTTTAAAGCTACGGTGTTTTGCTTTTCCTAACTAAGTTACATCATTATTTATGAATGTTAATAATTTTAGAATAGATTAGAGTGTTTAAGTGCTGTAAATCAGAGAAACAACGAAAGCATTTTAGTCAAAAAAGATGTTTTATTACCTTGAAATATTGTTAGACAAATATTAATCCCTTGATCTAGATTCTTGATACACGTTTAAATATTCAATTCACTATCTACCAAGTTACACACCGAAGCAAGTTTGTTCGCTTCTCCAAAGTGCATGTTAATTACATCAATTGAACGGCTACATCATGAGAAGGATAATGCTTGTCTGGATCATTAGGTAAAGCCAAGAGAAGACCAGATCGTTATGTAATCACAGAATAGTTAATTATTCCCTCAGCAAGTTACCGCCCGTACCGCGCAATCCTGGGTCGTGTTGTCGGCTACTGAGAATGACCAATTAGAAACAATAGTGAAAAACAAAGGTCATTCAGCATGGGTCTCATTATACGAACGGTGGAACGTGCTTGGTTTAATTTTTATGAATGGTTACGATTGCGAAATTGTGAAGTAAAGTGGTTGGATTCTGCTTGAATATGAAGATTCTGTTTTGGAAACAATTCCCTGATTTCTGCCCCAAATTTCAAGTTTGTTTACTAGATACTCTCCATACGTTGGGTACTCCTCATCCGTGCTTATTTAAAGTATGTGCATTAAATAAATAAATCCGTTTTTAGAGACTACTCACTGATTTTCAGTGGGAGATATTAAACCAAAGCGACCAAGCCAACCCTGTAGGCCCCGACGCAATCGACGAGTGAGCGATAACCAACCAAAGATCGATATTTTTAAATAGGAAATATAGCAATCAGTGTGGACAGTGCGAACATCCGCGGATCAACGCCAGAATCAACAGGGCCAATTCAGAACAACTTTAAATTTATTGTGCCACGTTACTACGGCTCCAAAGTCACCGTTTACAAATTCCTAAAAAAAGAACTGATGGACTTCGGTCCAAATCAGAAGTTAAAAAAGTTCTGATTTCAGCGGGAATCAAGCCCTGAACCTTCTGCATTGGCAGAAGAGACGCTCACCTCAAGACAGACGAGCAATAAATCTTTGTTTGGAATGTAATAAACCTTACTTGTGAATGTCTGACTGTAGACGTTGCACAAGTGGATCGAAGAAATAGTCAAGATCTCACCACTATTACTTCTTAGATTATGCCCTTGCAATCTAACAGTTTCGAATTAGTACAGTTGTCTTATAGAACCATTTGATTGCGCTTGTTCCTATTCTGAACTAAATTGTTGCAAAAAAAAACATAGATCATTGGTAGACACTATAAGTATTCCTACTCGTTTCAGGGGAATAGCTGTGATAAATTAACTTGAATGTTTATAACAATTACGTCCACTTTGTAATTCCGTTTTTATCACTGAATAGTTCATCATTACGGTTCGAGAATAGATCGTCGGTTGACCAATGAGATTCAAGTATCTTCGAAGTAGAATTACTGTATTTGACCACACAACAAGAACAAACCAACGTATGTAGTTCATAAGCTAACACCTTTGACAAGGCTTTGTTCCCTCCATGTCTAGAATTGTAATTACCTCACATTGATATATCCAACTAAACAGAAGTTCCACATTTTACTGAACAGTTCATCATTATAGGTCGAGAATAGATAGTCGTTTGACCAATGAGATTCAAGTATCTTCGAAGTGGAATTACTGTATTTGACCACACAACAAGAACAAACCAACGTATGTAGTTCAATAAGCTAACACCTTTGACAAGGCTTTGTACCCTCCATGTCTAGAATTGTAATTACCTCACATTAATATCCAACTAAACATCCACATTTCACTGAACATTTCATCATTACGGGTCGAGAATAGATCGTCGGTTGACCAATGAGATTCAAGTATCTTCGAAGTGGAATTACTGTATTTGACCACACAACAAGAACAAACCAACGTATGTAGTTCAACAAGCTAACACCTTTGACAAGGCTTTGTACCCTCCATGTCTAGAATTGTAATTACCTCACATTGATATTCCAACTAACCACAAGTTCCACATTTCAAAATTGCCGCTATATACCCCGTTGACTGTTTATCGTCCATTTCCCTTATCCCTTAAGCCCGTCACGTCATAAACCAGGTATAGTCTCGTGATATCTGTGTCAGAACAACCTCTATGACCAGATGCCGCTACGTGGAATGGACTCGTGACCTAGTTGAATAGAGAATGGGTAGTGACGGTAAAGCGAGTGGTGGCAAAGCGACTGCCAGAGAGACAATGGCTGAATCAAACTCTATTAGAGTAGAGTGGACGTTTTAGTTTGTTTTTATTTAACTGTGTGTTAGTCATTTGCAAGTTTTAACTCGTTTCAATCTGTTTTACGTCGTCCTTTTGTTGTCGTTTCAGACTAAATGATGACAAACTAGTCGTTGTTACTCGGCTAATGAGAATGACGAACTAGTCATTGCTACTTGGTTATTAATTAAGAGAGTAAATTGTAATTATTAATGATTAGAGACAATGATTTCTGGGACTAGGTCTCATTTTAAGAATGAATAGCATGTTTGATTTTAAAAGAGCATATTGTTGTAATTATTTTGAAATAGCATTGATGCTAAAAAGGCATATTAGGTCCTAAATATCACACAAACGTGTATCAATGACAAGGGCATGCTTTGTTATCCTTAAACAAATTCTGTGTCTAATTTCTCATATTGGGGACAACTATGATTTCAAAAAGATACTTCTCTGTTTTGGAAATGCATAAAGCTTCAAGTTTTGAAAATTTTAACGAATATTATACAAAATGACGAGATGACAAATTTAAAACATTTTTTATTCAAACACATTTAATTAGCTGCAATGGTTTATTACTAACGCTAGTTTGCCAAAATTTAAAATAGATTTAATGCAGCCTTATCATATAAAATGTATAACATTGATCGAAACCCATTTAGTAAATGCCATAAAATATTGCTTCTATGTAGAAGAATAACAACGCTTTCAAGATTCAGAAGAGAATGTTATTGAATTCAGATTAATGACTGTACGATTAATTATGTATTAATTTGAGTTTTTTTGTTTTTTATTTTTTATTTTTAAGCTACGCCAAACATTTCAATTTTGTATTTTATCAAAAATATACGCTTCAATAGGTCAAAGTACCATATATTTATACGCGCCCCCCCCCTTTCCCCTACCGCTCAAAATCCTCCCGTGAGCACAGCATGTGTTACAGATTCTACATCCTTTAGTTCCTTCTATGCTGAGCTTCTCAAAATCCCCGTCTTCCCCAGATATCATCCTCTGCATTCATCTTCCACTCCCTACTGTCCTCCACGTGTCCTACGCTTATTCTATAGCCAGGTAAGACATCCTACGCGTGGCTTTATATGGACGTATTTATTCAAAAACATGTTATAACTTATAACTGTGTACTTTTTCCTTCAACATATTACGCAATCGTGTTCCACATAGTTCATAATTGAATGTTTTATTGTAAATAGATCATATATTTTACACACAGTAACCTTTGTAAAAAGCGACGTTTTTCATGGCCTTATAAAACACAAAGCAACATAATACAACAATATTCTTCTTATTTTTTAAGTATATCTTTCTTGGACAAACCACAGTATTTATGTTTTATATAGTTTTTAATGATCTCAGCAAAATGACTCGAAAAATATATGATTTCTCAGATATAACAACAAAATAGCAGTTTAGTGACGGTTTGTCTTGTGTCTCGGTAGCTCAATTGGTAGATATGCCGCGTTAAAGCCAGAGGTTTTAGGTTCGATACCAAGTCGGGGCAAACTTTTAAGACAATTTCTATCATCATCAATAATAATAATAATAATAATAATAATAATAATAATAATAATAATAATAATTAAATAATAATAATAATAATAAAAATATAACATTCAAATACAAAAAATACACAATATTTCGTCTGCTCCGCTTCAGACATTAACAAGTGCACAAAGTTTGAGATTGATCTGCTTTTGCCATTTCTAGTATTGTTTCAATTGAATAGAAATTGATTAAAAATATTTAGGAAGCAAACTAGTTGAGCAACATCTAACGTTTTATGCTCCACATATATTTTTAATCTTTTATTGTCTTCTGAATAAATATTTTAACCCCTTCAGACCTAAATTTTACTTATCAATTTTAGGAAATGATAATTCAAAAAAATTGTTTTTTTTGTTAAATTCTGTTATTTCTTTAGATTTTAAGGAATTTCATAGAATGTGTAAAGGATTTTGGAAAATTATGGATTGTGAATAAAATCCAAAATTTTGTACCTAAAATAAAATAGATATCAAAATTTCCGTACTTTACACGATTTTTCTCTTTGATGGGGAAAGAAATAACGATTTTCGAAATTTCCGTGATAAACAATAATAATTTTCATTTTAGCTCTTTTTGCATCTGTGTATTTTGAAAGTGTTATTAAAACTTTTCAAATCATCATACAACAACAAAACAAACTGCACATAAGTTGCAATGAGTATGTTCAAGATTAAAGAACAGGGGTCAATTAAAAAATTCCAAATTTAGCCATAGTAAAATCAAAAATCTTATATAAATAAATAAATAAATAAATTTTATTTAGAGTCTACCCACTCAGTTATATAACTGATTTTCAGTGGGGGACTTTAAATCAAAGCGACCAAGCCAACCCTGCAGGCCCCGACGCAATCGACGAGTGAACGATAACCAACCAAAGATCGATATTTTTTTTTGTACACTTGGTTTGAAGGGGTTAAATTGATTTTGCATGCTGTGTGTATAGGGCGTTGCCATCTTCACATCGCGACGTGGAATCGAATAGCCACAAACTTCGGGAAACAACTGCATAATTTATTGAACAACATGACTACACTTCACCTAAATCACTTTCAATGTTTCGAGCCGTCTTGATTTATATATCAAATATCATTGCTGTCTCAAGCGAGATCATAAGAGAAGGATCGTTTAAGGAAATTGAATAATCCTTGCTGTTCAAAAGGTCTACATAGCCGAATGCTAGAATTTAAAAATGTCTACATTAAGTAGAAAAACTCTAACAAAGAAACATAAATGTATAGATAATGAAAAACTATTAAACATACACAAATGTTCGGTAATGATAGTTTCAATAAATCTCAACGGTTGGCCTTGAAACTTAAATAAATAAATAAAAATCCGTATTTAGAGTCTACCCACTCAGTCACATAACTGATTTTCAGTGGGGGACAGTAAACCAAAGCGACCAAGCCAACCCTGTAGGCCCCGACGCAATCGACGAGTGAGCAATATCCAAACAAAGATCGATATTTTTTAAAAGGAAAATATAGCAATCAGAGGTATGGACAGTGCGGACACACGCGGATCAACGCCAGAATCAACAAGGTCGATTCTGAACATCTTCAATTTTATTATGTGCCTCGTTGCTAGGACGGCTCCAAAGTCACCGTTTTCAAATTCCTAAGACAAGAACTGATGGACTTAAGTCCAAAACAGAAGTTAGAAACTTTTTGATTTTAACGGGAATTGAACCCTGAACTTTCTGCATTGGAAGCAGAGACGCTAACAACAAGACCAACGAATGATGGTCTACTCCTGATATTGCTTTTTAGAATCATGTAGATTTAATTGCTGACATGGTAGATAAGAAAAATATATCATACATTCTAGTTAATTATTACTTTCATTGATATATGTGTCGTTAGTTGTTAACTTGTTTTTATAAAAGAACGAGGGAAACGAGTGAACATTCAAAGTAGCTAACAAGCTTGTCCAAGAATACTTAGCTTTAATTATCACTTCTATTTTATGACACGCTTTAGAAAAATAAACACAAAAGCTACAGCCAATTACACTCCGTATCACATCGAGAGAGTCACTGTTTTAAAGTCGTAATTGGGTCAGTCTTAATTACTGATGAAAGCAATTTACATTTCGCTGATTCTGCTCACTAGTGGACAGATCGCTATTGAGGGACGATATTTCCGCTCATTTAATACTAGACGTATTTACGCCTTGGATTTTACAGCTTGTTCCTTGATACAATGAAACTTTGCAGTAGAATTCTCTCGTAATAAATGTGATAAAATACAATTTTGTAGCTTCTCAGATTATGTGTTTCTATGATAAAACAAATAAACAATAAAAAAACGCAAAGTACGGTTGTAATGTTCACACCTGCTTCATTGAAAGATATAGAATGTTTTGGTTGGCTTAAGTGATATTGACAATTCGAATACTTATAGATTATACTTTAAAGAAGTAAACATTTTCTATCACCTTAATAGAAAAAACAATTATTGATAGAACATAATGCTTAGGTTAAAGATACAATTTCCAACTGGAAACCGAATAAAATCACATTCCAGGGAAAACAAATTGAACGCATAATAGTGGGGGGGGTCAAATCCGAATTTCAGCTTTGACCCATCCCGGCGGTATACCGCGCGAAACCAAAATAAATCGTCGGCTACTTCATTACCCCTAAAAAATGACGTTGTGGTCCGAAATGCGTGTACGTCATAGATTTACACGCCATCTTGGATGCGGGGCGCGATCGCATTTGCGTTTAATCATGTTGTAAATTCGTTTTTTTGGTTTAAAAAATAAAATTTAGGCGTTTTGTTCCAAGACATGGGCTTTCATTATGCAAAAATTTTATTTCGGATTGCACAATAAGTCGGGAAAAATCAACAATTGGGGGAAATTAAATTTTCAGATTACACAAAAATTTTAAATATTTTTTTAGGTTTAACCAAAAAATTTTTCTTAAGACAGGGGGATAGATTTTAATTGCGGATACATTTTTTAACACTTTTTTTTTTTTTTATTTGTTTAAATGAAAATATTTTGGGTGGCTTTGGTGGAAAAACGTTAAAAAGCGTAGCGGCGGCAAGCGCTTAGGGTCAAACCCTTATTGTTGATGCATTTTTATACGATCCTGGCTAAAAGAACGTAAATCTTGACCTGGTCAAGTTTTCTCTTCTTCCTGTTATTTTAACCTTAAGGATAAAAAAATCTTGGGAAGCATTTGAAATTTTTGGGCAAATATTTTTACGACCATTTTTTTTGGGGTAGCATATAGTTCCGCTTTGATTTCATTTTTTTCTTTTAAAATTATACTTTTTTAACAACTGACGTTTATTTGGATTTTTCATAAAATTTCCTATTTATTGATAAAAATTTTTGTCACCGGACATTATGAGATTTTTTTAAGGGAAAAAATTACTTTTATTAGCCATTCAGCCAAGTACAATTTTTAAGTGTGTTTGATACGGAAAAATTTAGTGTTCGCATTTTTCTAAAGAATTTTTTGGGAAAATTTTTTTGACAAGAGTTGTCTTAGGTTTTCCCATGACACAATGATAGCCTTTTACAAGAGGCCCCCAAATATATGTACTATCTAGGTGCCCTTAGGCGCCGCATCCGAGCAACGGTGCCTTACACACTCATGCACTTATGCGCAACCCGATTTGGGTGTGTTTTGGGGTGTCACTCAGTTCATGTTAGTGTTTGAACCCTAAAACCATAGTCGAGGAAATGTGGTACCTGATAACACAATGCCAAATTTGTTTGGGGTACGAAAATTTAATCCTTCTTTTTTTAAATGTGGTAAACCGCTGGTTCTACATTCGTCTTATTGTCTTATTCGTCGTTTCTTTGGCCACAATTCTGCCCCAAAACGATGAGCGATTATGTGTGTAGTGCCTTTGAAAAAAATTGGTTAAAAAAATAGCTGAAAGCATTGAAAAAAAAGGTTTTAATAATAAAGTTTTTTTCATGTACTATAAAATAAACAAGAAACTTAGAAACTTGATATAATCACCTACAATCAAACAAAAAAAAGTTTTTGGGTTTACGAGTTTTTTAATTCCATTTTTTATTGGTTTTACTTTAGAATTATACTTCTTTATTAAAAAATAAATTTTTCTATTTTAACAAAAATAATTTGAAAAGGGAATTTGAAAAAGTAATAAGACCATCGCATAAAAAAACCCTTTGTAAATAAAACCAAACCTTACCACTCAAATAAATGAGATCTAAAAAAAGGGCAAAGCTCGGTATTTTTTCTACATTTGAGTATTCTCAATTAAAAACGTCATGCCCGAAACACCCCCTTAAAAAATTTGGGTAAATATTTTTTGCAACTAGGAAGAGGTTTCACAGACTGCATTATTCTACGTTGTAAGAACTCACATTAAATTTGTACAACGCTTAGAAAAAAATTTGAAATTACTATTATGCGAATTCAAAAATACAAAACACTCACTTTCATCGCTCAGAACTTATTTTTTTTTTAGATTTTTTTCATTTTTTTGTTAGATGTTAAATTTACTTATTGGGTTTTTTTGTTCTATATCCACTGATTAATTGGTAAATCTTTGCCGTGAACCCCCAAAAACTACTAATATTACTGGTCCAAAATTGGATGAGCGAAGAAAGACTTCAATATCAATGACCCCCGACTAAAAAATTCTCGGGTTTTTTTTTTTTTGTTGTTGTTTTTTTTGTCTTTTTGTTCGTTTCCTCCGGGCAAAGGGCATATACGTTTTTGATAAAATTAAAAGGGGACCTTCGAAATCTCTAAACTTAGACCGCCACGTTTTTGGTACAATCGAAAAAATTTTTTCATATTATTGTATTTTTACGTTTTTTTTTCCGATTTTTAGTGCGATATTTTCGTGACTTTTTGGCCCGTTTCCTAGCTACCAAACGTGGGGGCTACAACGTTCATATTTCCCCGGGACTTTAAGAAATGGGATGTTTGCTTTTTGAAAGAAAAATTTGAAAAAGTTGCAAAAACCCTAAATAAGGTTTTAATAGGGTTTTTTAAAGGTTTATAATAACAACTAACAAAAAAACAATAGAAATTTGAAACAATCCCTACAAGCATTCAAAAAAAACTTGCAAGGGGTAAAGTAACCCAACGCAAAAAAAACCTTATTAAAAAAGCTCACCCATAAAACGCGCTAAAAAAAGCTTCGCGAAGGGGGCCTGTTACCACCCATTGCTACAAAAACGAGAGACGGGTTTGGGGTAAATCCCACCTTTCCTGTCAGTGTTTTTTTGTTCGATGTCTTTTTCTTTGCTGAAACAACAGGATATTAAACAAACAAACATTGTTTGGAAAAATTGTATGGTATATTGAACATTTTTTTACCTTAAAAAATTTAAAATGGTCTATGAAAAAGCCTTTTCTTAGGCAATTTAAACCCTTTTTCCCCAATCCAAACGTTTTTTTTAGTCGCGTTGATGGGGGAGTTTTTTTAATAATTTTAGTTTGCGTGTACATTTTAACCTTTGAAAGTTCTTTTTGAATGCATTGTAGGTGTTTGTTTAAAATTTTCTATTGTTTCTTGTTAATTGTTATTAAAAAACCTTTAAAAAACCATTTTAATTTTAAAAACCTTTTATTTTGGGTTTGGTAAAATTTTTTATTTTTTTTTTTCTTTCAAAACAAATACTCACCTTTCCTTTTTGTCCATAAAAAATATAAACTTTTTGTACCCCTCCCCTTTGGGTAAAATGGCCCAAATGTCCGAAAAATCGCACTTAAAATCGAAAAAAAAACGTTAAAATACGATATTATGAGAAAAATTCTTCGATTGTACCCCAAAAAATGGGGAGGGCAATTTTAGAGTTTTCGAAGGTCCCCTCCAATTTTCATAAGATCGTTATGCGTTTTCCCGGTAGGAAATAAAAAAAACAAAAACAAAAAATAAAAAATTGGGCTAAATATTTTGAGGGGTAAATAAATTGAAACTTCGATTCGTCATCCAAAAATGTCAGTATTTTTTTGTAATTAGAATTTGCATTTTCATTTTTTTTTTTTTTCTCCCAGCGTTTTACAAATTAAGTGGTAATTACGACGGCAGAATGCTGAATACGAATACCATGGGCATGCAATTGGTTGTTTTTTTAAAAAGGCAACTCAAATTTACAAGTGGACCAATGAGGGGTATTAAAGGTAAAAAACGTTTTACCAAATACCTAACCTCTCTCATAAGGGACCGTTGGGATACCCAATTTTGTAATTTATGATTATCCGGATTATTCATTCGTAAAGTATACATTACATATCAATCAAAAATAAAATATTTCAAAAGATTGGGTTTTTTTTGAAAGCATTCAAAAAACGTTTTTTCCTATCATGCACATAAACAAAAAGCATTGTACATTACAAAATCTAAACCAAACATTTAAATTCGCAAAAGGCTTCCACAGCGCCAATTTCATAGGTACATAAAAAAAAAATGTTTTAAAATCATGCCCCATGTGTGTATAAATTTTAGATCCGTTAAAAGACTACGTACGAAAAATAATTTGGGGGTCTCTTCTAAAATGGCCGCCCTTACTGTCACTGCGTTTTATTTGTAAAAGGTCGTAATGGGAATTCTTTTCCAATGATCGACAAGAAAAATTATATGTTTTCCCCAAAATTAACTTTTTATCATAAAAGTCTTTCCTATATTTGTGGCCATCTTGTAAAAAAGGTACCTTATGCATGGACAAACCTAAGACAACTCTATGTACAAAAAATTTTTTAATAAATTATTTAGAAAATGTGAACATTTTTTCGTCCTCTCAAACACACTTTAAAATTGTACTTGGGTGAAGGACTAATAAAATGTAATTTCCTATAAAAAAATCTCATAAAGTCCCCCGGGTGACAAAATTTGTACAAAAATAGGAAATTTTTTTGAAAAAAAACCAAATAACACGTAGATTTGTTAAAAAATGTCATAATTATAATAGAAAAAATGAAATCAAAAACGTGAAATATAGCATATGCCTAAAAAAAAGATGGCGTCGTAAAATATTTTGCCCAAAATTACAAAGTCTTCCCAAAATTATTTTTTTCCTTAAAGGTTTCACTAACGGATAGGGAAAAGAAAAATCGCCCCGTCAAGATTCCACGTGTCTTTTAGCCAGGATCTTTAACAATCATCCAAAAATAAGGATTCGACCCTAAATTCAGCTTGCCGCACGCTCGCTTTCATCACGTTTACCACCAAAGCGACCAAAGTATTTGCATTTAAGCAAAATGAAAAATACGGGGTGTTTTTACAAATGTATTCCCCAATCAATACTATCCCCTTCTTTAAAAAAATTTTTGGTTTTAAAACCCTAAAAAATTGAACATTTAGTGTAAATTTTGAAATGTTAATTTTTTCCCGCCATTGTTGATTTTTTTTAACTTATTATTGTTTAATCCAAATAAAATTTAAGCATAAGAAAGCCCAGTTTGTGAAAAACAAACCCCTAAATTTTATTTTTTAAAAAAAAAAATTACAGAAATTAAACATGATTTATAACGAAAGTGCATCGACGCCGCGCATCCAGATGCGTCGTAAATCTATGCGTACACGCATTTCGGGACCACAACTCATTTTTTAGTGGGTAATTAAGTAGCCGACGATTTTTTTTTGGTTTTCCCCGCGTTGTTTAAACCCCCTGTATTGGGGGCAAACTGAAATATGCTCTTTTTTAGCCTTCGCGCCCACTATAAGTACACAAGCACCCAAAAGAGGGACCGAAGCTACTTAATCAACGGATTTCAAAGATAAATACATGAATGGAATTTGTTTCGACATTCGAATCCATTTGGTTAAGGTTCCGGGTATTTGTTTTATAGTTATAGCCCCGCCTTTGACTCCAAGGGTCAACAAAAGAATCCTGTATCGTCCTTGTTGAAAAGCAATTAACGAAAAAATATTTTAATCGAAGGTCATGTTCCCTAATAAGGGATGTTAATATATTGTAGAACATACATTGAAATTAATGCTCTTTGTGTATTTACTCGGTGGTATTCACTGTGTACATTAATTAGCCTTGTAATAACGTTGTTTGTTGTGATTCTCCAGGTCAACAATATAGAGAGGGTAAACATACACGAGAACAGCTCACTACCAGAATGGAATTTATAACCAACGGAACTATATTCGAAATAGCGACCTATCTTATTAGAGTATCAGATAATTTTATTAGTGCGTTTATAAAACATATTTAAAATATTTAAAACCCATTGGTGGAAATAACTCTTTATTTTTTAATATTAAAAACAACGTTTTGGAAATTACTGAAACTAATTTTCCGTCCTCAGGTTAATTATGAAAAACAAAAAATCTTATCAAAAGTATATCAAAATATATAAAACATGTTTTTAAAAACGTAATTTAAAACACGTTATTTTATTTTGCGATTTAGATATTAAATATAATTAGAATTTTAAAAAGGTTAATTTAGTTTTAAGATTCTATTCTGAGGAAACCCCTTTTTTTGGGGCATCTTTTATTAAGGCTTTCGCGGCCCGAATACTAAAAAAAATGTGAAATTGGTATTTTCGTCGCGTTGCGTGTTTTTCACTTTTCAAATGCCCTTTTAACCTTTTTTAAAAACTTATATAGATAATCATTTCGAGTTTTTGTATTTTTGCAAACTCCTGTATGTGCATCACTATTCTGACCGTCCAAGCGACTGTGCGTGAGTTACGTCTCAAGATAAAAACCTACATGATCTCCGACTTGCATGCGCTTTTAAGTTTGCCCTGTAACAAGTACGGTACAAAATGTTTTTCTTGACGCTGGGCGTGAAAGCTGCTGGATTTTCCACAACGAATGAGGATTTTCTGAATACCCAACTCCTTTACTTACAACTTAAGTTTATATTAACGAAAAGCATATTTTAATAGTTTGGATAATCCTGAACTCCTGCTCGTTTTTAATAACATCTTGGCTTTGAGCATATCACTTTTATTCGCCAAAGACTTTTTTTTAAAATGTAAGTAAGTGAACTTTCTAAGGCGTTTCAACTTATTTTTACCTCTTTAAGAAGTCCGGCTTCATTTCATATTGTCTGGAAAAACAACCTAACCCAATTTCGCATTTCCATTCGCATGCCCAAACTTTGGCCAACTTATTTCTTTCAGCATATTTTCATCTTGAAAGTTATGAAATATGCTAATAGGTCCGTTATTTGATCGCTCCAAGGGGTAGAAATATTGAAAAGTTTCGGCGGTGAAATAATGCGTTGGTTTTGGCCCGAAGACCGCAAGACTTTGGGTCGTAGGCGCCGAAGGGTTTTTGGGGTGGTTGGTTCGAGCAAGGGTAGATGTGGGTGTGGGACGCTGGATTAGGGCACAAATCAACTAGGTTTCAAACTCGTTTTTTTACGGTCGGCAAAAAGTAGATTTATACCAAGATTATTGATGTTGACGAACGAAAATGCAGAGCGTTGATTTTTATTTAGTTTATCATCGAATGAGCGTTTATTGTCATGTTTTCTTACTCATCTTTCAATAAAATCAATGATTAAAAAGTTTATACTAAAATAAAATGTTAATTTCTGGATTGTATTCAAAATAAACAAACACGCCTAAGGGAGTGTTACCCGAGTAATGAAATTGAGAAGTAAATTAAATTCATTATTTGAGAATGTTTATTGTTGGGTACAAATCAGTCAACCCGATGTGACCCTCTCAGGTGACCTAACTAGGTATTTAAGTTGTTAGGATAGTTGTGAAGGAATGTCCAACAATGCTTCTCAGTTTCACTATTTCACTGAGATGCCTTGTCATTTTTTTCTGGCTGGTTTCGAACCGACAACCTCTTGATATGAGTCGCATTTAAACCCCGTGCGGATATTTTTAATATCTATTTGAAATCACAAATAACGTGACGATTTTAGATTTGGTAAACTCGTCATAATTCGTAGATTTTGGATTTGTGTGACTAATCCATGTTATTTTTTTAATAATGTTCTTCTATAGAAGAGTGATCATAATCCTCTCTTCACATACATGCAAAGTTTTATATAAATAAGATGCTAACTGCCTTCTCGAAAAGCTGAAAAATTCCAAATACGTGTAATAACTAACAATTTTAAGCCTATTGTTTCTTGTCGTAGTCACCGTTGAAATTGTTCATATTTCTCCCGACTATACACAAACTAATATAATCTCGAATCACTCCCTACTTGAGTGCACACTGATTACTCTAGCCTTACTCTTACAAGGTGGGTGCACCTCCAGACTGCACCGAGCTTGTAGGTCACTGCACAAGAGCGATTACCTGAAACCTCACCGAGATATTGTTTCTGCACAGAACTTTGAGTTGTGGAGATGAGGATGTTTCGCGGTGTTATTAAGTTTAGTTGTGCTTTGTTTTGTTATAAATTCTTGACTAACGGTATTAAGTTTATATATTATATGTAAAATTAATTATTCCGTGGCTAGTTTGTTAATGGTATTGTAAATTATTAAATTATTGAATTGTATTTTGTACATTGTTGAGTTATATTTATTGTTCTCAACTGAAAAATACATTTATTAAATACAATTTTACATATCGTGTAAATCGTTGGCTAATTGACACTTAGTTTAAATGAAAATTTCCAACATACTATTTTTCAATACAAAATTAAAACATTTAATTGAATTTAAAAACTTCGATACATTCGATGATGTCATTTTTCACAACCTACGATTTTTTAACAGATTTTACTTTTCTAACAATGGTAATTTGAGCCAGAACTAAATAATAATTTTAGTCATAACATTCCCTTAATATTCTTGGTTCTACCTATATAAATTGAGCCGTCCGCGGTGGCTCATACGAATGGGGAGAGTCTTTGCGTATTGCACGAAGGGGCGCGTGTTCGAAACCCGTTTAAATGATGTTTTTTGTAATTGTCCTTCATCCTCACCTATCACCACTGCATCATCACTGATAGCAATATAACAATAATAGTCAAGTTAAGAAAAAATTATAAAATCTTTCAATCAATGTTGCAGGGAAGTTACTTTAGGAAACACGTTTATATAATTTTGTATTAAATATATTTTGATTTGGGATGCACACTAGACAGGTAATGTAACCTTATTTGCAAACGCTATATCGTCATTTTCAATTTTAAAAAGAAACATACTTCTGTCTTGATTTCTTTGAAGACGTGCCAAGATTTTGACTCGATATACAAACAACAATCGAGTGAAATCATCTTTGCAAGAAGTCACATGAATTTCCTCGAACAATTTCTCGAACAATGATTTTAATCGAGAGTTAAACGTGAACATTTTACACAAGATGCCGTTTAACATTCTACTCAACTAAACCTCGCATTGTAATGGAAATGTTGCGCTGAACTTTGTTCAAGACGTGTAGAGTAGCCGACTGTAAGCCAGACACTTGCTCGGCTGGGACAAAGATTTACTACAATAAATAATTATTCTACCTGGAAGTACGAACGCTAGTGGCCTTCTTTATATATTCTTGTTATATTAATGCTTGAACATAATCGATTTACAAATAATATTATGCATTTAAAAGTTGAACTTTTAATTGTAACTTAGATGAGTTAAATTAGTTAAAGCATGTTTGTGTAGTAGACTACATTATTCTAAACGTTCTTATAATTTTATGGAAATTTGAAATATTGATTATTTTTATTTTAATTAATAAAAAATAATGGCTCACATATAATGAGTATGTAAAATTAGAGATGTTTAGGGATTTTAAAAACCTAAAATAATTCTTCATAGAGTAGCACTGAATTTTTTTTTTTAATGTAATCGTGTGACAACAACTTATTTTTAACATCAACATAGTTTGTTATTCACATTATCAATACGTTTATCAGTATTTATTCGTGTTGTACATTTTGAAAAGAAGTTTGATAACATCGATAATTGAAGAGTGTTGTTACAAAGGGCCTGTGCCTCTATCTGTCAAAATGAGTTAGATGCAGAATTCAGTTCATTGTGCCAAGCTTAATGATTACATGAAGATGGGTCAATGTGCCAAATAAAAACCCAAGTAATTTAAAATAAATTCGAAAGATGGCGCTTGGGTTGGCTACCTGCGTGTACTATTGAGTTATTATTTCTTCGTTTTCCCACGTTTCACAAACAGTCACAAAGATCTTTTGTCACTTAAGTCATCAGTTGTTAATGAAGTAAGTATTTGGATACACATGTGTAAACTTCATATTTAACTATTATTGTTAGGTGATAGAAAATATTTAACATTATCATTTTTAAATATATTTTGATTATATAAAATTAAAAATCTAACATAATTGAATAGTTAAAGTAATCGAAACTGTTGTGTTAGTAAAATGTAGGCTAAAAAATATCATCACATATTATTCAATTTAATTTAGTCTATACTGAATGCCTGATTTAAAACATTTACAGTAAAATGCCATTAGCCTTAAATTTTTAAAATATAAAAGGGACTCAATGTGACATCTCAGCCAATAACAAAAGCTTGACATTCTTGCAAAGCTCATTATACAAAACCTAAATAACGTACATTGTTGTCCAAACTTGAATCCAGTGTACCCTTTGACAAGTGTACCGTGAAACGGTGGGTACACAGTTTAGAGACCGGTCAATGCTGGGCTTTGTTGATATTGGACTAGCCTGTTGGGGTCGGGGATGTAAGCAGGCTGAATAAACCAAGCGGTGCGTCAATGGGCTGAGAACGACAGTTGACTTCGTCCAAACCGTGACCTACCATTGTAGCGTTTAGCACAACTGTTTAACCGATGCGGAGTAGAATATATTTGCAGAATGAGCTACAGTTCTCTTTGAATGCTATTTACAATTTAACACTTTTATACATATAAAAATAAAACAAATACTATACTTCAATACCACTACAATAGAATACCCACTCAGTTTCATAGTATACAAATTTTCAGTGGACGACTTTATTTATATTGCTACGAAACAATATGGCAACGCCATCGACCATTTATATTTAGTGAAATACTTTAGATATTATGACTGTTATTAATATTTTAATAGTTGAGTTGTCTTATAACTTGAAAATTTTCTTGTAGTTTACTCTGTACAGACATACGGTTTTTAAAAATTAATCGAAGTAGGAATATATTAATTATTCTTGGATTTTTTTTGTGACTGTGATTGTTTTGGATCCAAATTGTTTACTGAATGAGGTTTAAAATAAATTATCTCGAATTCCAGCCAAATCAAAATTTATCTAAAATTGTATATGTAAAATCCCTTTGAATATTTTATTTGAAAATTGGTTAGCAAATTCATCTTTCTCGAGTAAAATCCGATTCTATATTTACCCATTTCAAAACATTTATAAATTTACCAACCCTTAGAAGCAATCGCATTCAAGATTAATTCAATTCGCTCCCACAATCGAGAGACATTCAGCTATGTCATTCAAATGCTTAAACTCCAGCTAGTGATCATAACTTCACAGACATTTACATTTCCCATCACCCCTGTGTGCTTTTCGCGGATAAATTTATCTCATCGCGGTTTTTTTACCATTTATTTTGTGTCGTTCAAAATAAAAGCGGAAAAGCTCAAATTACTCTTCCTGAAAAATTCAAGGATGATTGATTTCCACTGAATTTCATATTAACTTTGATAGATGTTAAACGTTTTATCATTTCTATTTTTCAATAAGTGTGCAATTGGAATCTCTACCAATATGTCATTGAGGGCGCGCGGATTATAATCATGCAGCTATAGTATCGTACAGAGATAAATTGAAAGAAGTCAATCAATCTACCACGATTGACAACATCAATTACTCTCAATATTTCATGACGTATCTTTGACTTTGACTATTCACATAATTGAATAACTTGATTAAAATTGATGTTATTAATTACGTTGCTGTTAAAACACTACATTAAATATAATCCTCAATAGTTCATAATGTATCTTTGACTTAGAATTTACCATGCACTATTTACATTTTTGAATAATATGATTAACGTTGATAACATCAATATAAATAATATAGTTATCAAAATCTAGGACTGTGCGGGTAGACGATTTGACAGTCAGTTGGGTTCGGGTACAAAACTGCTTCGGGTCTTCGGGTTGGGTAGATAAAAGATGGCATTCACAACACTACATGTTAAAATATATATTGAATTTCACTTGTGAAGAAGATTTTCTTCCAATACATATTATATCCAATTGAAATTTATATCTTATAATACCCGGCACCTCCACCAAATATTACACAAACTTAACCCGCCCTCTCCACGCCTCTTATTACCCCCCCCCCCCCCTCCATATTGTCTGTATTTTTATTGAATTGCATTTCGTTTATGAACTGTATATTAAAAATGGGCTGGACCGGCACCTCCACCAAAACACTATATTTTTTCCATATACGAAATCAGGTGCCCTTTCTTGACAAACGCTTAAGCCTACAAATATCTGACCCGACACGAAATTTCGGGTACCCGTCCCGTATACCACTTTCAAAAACATATACACAACAAATAATTGACAATAAAAAGGGATTTATTAAAGATGACAAATCAAGGTGATTTAAACAATTTTCGATTTAATTTGTTTACATTGTAAAGAAATCTAGGTACTATGTTTGTTTATTCATATTCATTGATCTAATTTCCTTTTAAACGGAAGCAATTGTAAGGAACCCTACACTGTCTTCACCTAGCTCGTCTCCTGGACGCATTTACCCCGGCGCACGGTAAATGCAGCAGCGCATGCAGTAAACTCAAGTTTAAAGCTCTCTCTTGACGTCAGTAGGATTCTTCTTCGTTTATTCCTCTAGCTGCCAATAAAGTTTAAAGAAGACAGAGGGAGATAAGATGGATCACCGTGGAATCGTGAGTGCACGGGTGATACGTAGCATGATGCACCTTTAGCTAGGTTGGCTCGGGCCGACGACTGGGTGATTCTCATATGCGTTAAGAAAAGGGTTGGTTAAAAGAAACGGTTTAACTAACCTTAATTTTAATTGTATTTCATTTATTTATTTATAACGTTTTCCCCATTTAGAACTGATTAACAAAAGAGGACCAAAAAAATAAAATGAAGAACCTAGTTGCAAACAAAATAATTAATTGTAATTAAGCACAGTTTGAAATAATAATAAAAAAATCACAGGGAAACAATATTTAAATAACGTATTTAAATTGTATATTTAAAATGTAACTTGTATTTTTATTAAGAGCAGATCTTTAATTAATCTAGCTCAATGATAAAAACTGGTAACAAAATACAAAAAAATAAATATGTAAATTCAATCGTATTTAGAGTCTATTTACTGAGTTACAAAACAATTTTTAATTTTTAGTAGGGGATAATTTTGATATTACTTGTAAGGCTAAAACCAAATTATTTTTTACCGGATTTATATAGCCCAATATTAATTGATTTTAAAAAATTATATCTTGTAAACGTGATTTAACAAATATTTTTTAATTTTTATTGATCATAAATTGGAAAAATTTGTTTTGGAAATTCGCCAACTCCCCTTTAAAACTTATATTTATATGAATCCTAATTAAAAAGCATGACCAATCTAAAATGCCCCTAAATACATCGTGTCTTGAAACTGTGCCAATATACCCTACAATAAATATGCATTCCAAAATCGAACCCATTTTGGTAATCACATATTTTGACTAAAGCTATCAAATTACAAAAACTAAAATATAAGATTTACAGAAAGACTGTCGGTACGCCACAATCCATATTTTTGAATCAAAATCCTCCAAAGTGGCGATTCAGATCGTCCCCAGTTTTCTATGGAGTATTTTTGCCGATGGACCTAGTCGAAAAGTATGTTTACAATTTTTTGGGATTCAATCGGCCACAATATTTTTCGTTATGGCTTAACTATTTCTAGTGAGCCTGATGAAATATATTTTTGAGTTTAAGCGTTTAAATACCCTTTAGCTGTAGTTCATTGTTAAGTCTGTATTTATTTTATTTAGATTATTTAGTTGTCCTCCAATGTTAATTATTTTTTTAACTTAATGGGATAGACGTTCATAAATAAATAAATACATACATTAATAAATAAATGAAATGAATACTTTTAAGTTTTCTTATTCGGACCCGGCACCTCCACCAAATAACTGAAAATATAAATTGTAATGTTTAATTAAAAACCAGTACAGTACTGGAGCACCCAAAGAGGGAGTGACACTTCTTATCAGCTGCATTACTAATTTTAACTCGGAATCTTATGAATCTGAATATTATTGTAATCACGTAAATATTATAAGAGTACAAAATAAATAAACTAGAAAACGCTCAGTTGGACGCGTTGATAAGCGAGCACGTGCTATAGCTATAAGACCCACATTGCACATTTTTTTAAATTTAAAAATTTGCGACGTTCGCTGTCCACAGGGCCATGTTTCCAATATTATTTATATTGCCAAGGTATTTGGGTAAACCCGTGTGTAAACCTTTACTTTGTGGATAAAATCCCACCGCCATCTAGAGGATTTTGACTCCTTGGGAAACTATTTAAACTCTTTGGTGACAAATAATAGACTGCTTCCTCGATAGTATTTTGATTACTTCTAGGTGGCAGTGCATAGTACACCTCGATCGACTTTGAGTTGCCATGGCAACGTTACTTTGTTATAATGTTATTTCCATCTACACTACTTATCGGATCAAAATAAAATTAACATATTCGTGACCGGACGGACATTCTAAATGATTTGGCTATCACAGATTTTGTCGCCGTTTTGTTTGAAAAAAAAACTTTCGATTAACTTTAATGTAACTTTTTAACTTTTTGAACGATTTTGCCACAAAACTAATGGCATTCAATCGAGAACAAAGCTTGCGGATGGTCAAAATTTCAACTCGATCCGAGCCTCCGTTCGAACGTTATGGCGAGACATACAAAAAAAAAAAAAAAAACAAAAAAAAAACAAAACCAGTGACTAATTTTTCCGGCAGAGTCAAATGGAAACGCTCGCTTCGCTCGCTTAATTATGTCTTTCTAAAATATTATAAAATGCATTTGATTTCAAATGAATGTTCATATTATTTATTTCGGATGTCCGTGTTTTGTTATTTATTATGCAAATAAATCAAATGAACAAATTCTTTATAAAACGAATATAGTGTGGATATACATTGACACAATCGTTCTAAATAAATAATTGTTACATGATGATGAAAAGTGAAAGTTTTAAAATAAACTTTTTACTTCAATTTATATTACAAACCAAGTAAATGTTTGTTTTAATAAGTGTAGTTAGTTCCTTGGACTGAAGATAAGCCTACAACGATTTCCGATGTCTACTTTCCTAGATAAAGAGTCAATCTTCAGACATGTATCCCTAACACAAAAACCAATATCGAGTTTGCGATAGCAAAACCCTTTGAGAAGGAACCTCCAACACTTTTAGTATTGGCTCTTACGTTTAGGTTTTAAATTTGTTCGTTTTTCGCCTTCCCATTCATCTCGGCCGAGTCTAAGTGAGTCACCCCTAATGGCTCCGTCCGAACTTGACACATAGCATGAGGATTTTTTGTTTGCCTTTTTTTAAATCGATGTTTTCTCACTTTTCTTCGAGGCAAGTATTTTGGTTTTGAAGATTGTAATGGCAAGGGTTAAAACACGTTCTTTTGATGTTGTTGAATGGTGTCGGAGTGCCTTCGTGTACGGGGAAGATTCCTTCAGACGGCGCGACGAGGGGGTTAATGGCGCTCGAACACGAATATATCGCGTGATTCAGGTGACAAACTACGAAACTTGTAGATGTCGTGAGTTTAGTTTAGTCCTTGTCTAACGAATAAATGCCAACTTATTTTACGTTTTACATTGTCTGCTTGTTCTTTTAATTCGTTGTATTTTATATTGTTACAGTGATGGGTGAAAACGTTTAACTTCAACAAAAAACAACTTTATCTCAAAGGTATGGATATTAAAAACAATTAGTGCAAGTATCTAAAAGGTTGAATAAACATATTGATAGTATTTAATTAAAGATAAATTATAACACTGACGGGATGTTTCGTCGCGTTGTAATGGTGAATAATTTACATTATTCTTGATTTCCCGACGTAGCGTCATCACTGTGGATGACATTTTCAAGGGACTGCTGTTCTTTCGTTTGTTTGCCTCTGTTGCAAACGTAGCAAGAACAATGTAAATTATTCACGATTACGACGCGACGAAACATCCCGTCAATGTTATAATTTCTCTTCAATTATATCGGGTCGCGAAAGTATAACTTGTGAAATAATATTAAATTAATTAATTATTGTGTTACGAACGGTAAACGTACACATGCATTTAAGTAAGCTCTCCGGATTATCCGTTAAGTCGTCTAAAAATTAAAATTAAATAAAATTAATAAAATTAAAGCCGCCTATAAATTTATTGTAAACCTTATAATTATTTTTGTAGCTTTAAGTCTTTTACGCGATTTATTTGAACTAAATGTAAAATAAATATAAATTAAATTTGATATTGAATCAACTTGTTGTCGGTTAGCTATTCTATAGAATTAGTATGTTTACTAAATTTTACTTTTATAAATTTATCCAAGAATTATTTTCTACAGCCGTTAACTTTTACATTTCTATAATATATACCGAAAACTTTAAATATTTATAACTTAAGGGCATATAAATTTAAAGGTGAATTATGATTTCGTATTGTTATTGAGGGCACGATAACAGCCATTACTTCCGTCACTGAATGATATATTTGTTCACCCGGATAAATGTATGTTCAGTTGTTTTGACTCGTGCAAAGATTGGACCCGATGAACTGTGCGACACAGCCAAGTGCAACAGACTGGAATGTGATTATTTTTCTAGGAGTGTAATGACCCAAACATGGATTACGCTTGTTACAAATAGTCTTAAACTATTTTCTTGAACGGTCTGGATGTATTCATTCGATGATTTAATAGTGAGGCAACGTGCCGTTGTATTAAGTGTCACTTGCCGTTCAATGCAGCGGATCAACTGAGTTCGAGACATAGAAGTGTTACATATATTTTATGCATGGAATTATGAATTCCATTTAAATACAAACACTTCATGATGTGAAAAGTTATAATTAATAAAATAGGTATACGACGAACTTTAAATCTATCTTAACATCTCCAAAACGATTCATACGGAATATATAACGTTAAAACCGATATAAGAAAGTTACAACATACAATGTACTTACTGCAGTTTGAATATTTTGAGTATGCCATCCGCGCTAGCTCATACGATTGAGGCGAAGGTCTAAAATTTATGACACCATCAGGGCGTGGGTTCAAATACCGTCTACGGCTTGTTTTTTGTAATTTTCTATTACCCTCATCTATCACCACTCATCGTTTTCAATAGCAACGTTGCAATTATACAGACGTTTAACAAAAAAGTCATCAACCACCCAGTGCTTTTTTAATCATAGGTTAGGTACAATAATTCGGTAATGTATGTTGCTAAAATAAAAAGGAAAATAATGCAAAAAAACACATAAATAAATAATTAATTAATTACAGAAATAGCTATTACTGATATTTTTATTTAAATAGCACGTTTTTAAAGAAAGAAGAAATTCAAATAAACACGATTTAAATTTTAAACGACGTTGTTTTTCGAAGACAGAAGTCCTCCTCGATTAAGTTGGTGTTTTTCTTACGCTAAAGTGAAAACCTTTCCTCGCTCCCCCCCCCCCCCCCCAACTCCAGCCAACACCACTAAATTGCGAACAGGAAAACTTTCAGCCCACACGCTATCTCCACTTCCCCTCACTTCCCCTCACTTCCCCCCACCATCACACGTTGAAATTTCAAAGAAAATTTCAAAGAGATTATCTCCTTCCTATATTGACTTGGTGACGTCATGTCGTGCATTTCACTGGATTGTAATTCCCCTCCGTATGTGTAGGCCTAAACCAGACTAGACACAGCATCGTTCTTTGTTTTTCTTCTCCAAACAGTTTACAATACTTATTTATTTTATTATTTTATTATTTGGATTTAAGGACGCGTCAATCGTTAGGTCATAATACCCACTCTAACCTAGGCGGGGGGAAGAGGAGGGGCCCATGCTGGTCAGAACCAGCCACGGGAAAGGGGGGTTCTCACGTCGCGGTCGTCATTGTCTTTGTCATCGTTCGTGGTGTCATTTTCGTCATCGTCGTCGAGGGGTCGTCAAGGGAAAAGGGCAAGGTCCCCGACGACGATTGCCAGAGATCGCCTCTAGATTCGGGGAGTAATATACTACCCTTCTTACTAGCTGATGTTTGCGAGGTGGTCTTTTTCTCTGGAATCGCCTTCTACGATTAGCACCATGCTCTGGGCCAATTCTACCCTGGGCCCAGACGGGAGTTTACAATTCTAATGTCGTTGCGAATGAGAAAATAAAACACTCTTGTGCCTTGAAAGCTTTTAACTGCGTAAAGTGTCTCTTTCCGTTCCTATATTAAAAATCTTATTACGCTTTCCTACAAGATAGGAATCTACGTCAATGAAAACCGTCTTGAAACGCGTGTGCGTGCGGAACTGAACACACGCTTTGAACGTAGAATTTTGCAATAACATCCAAAGAGGTAGGTCTTGTACGATCGGCTTCAGAAGTTAATCAAGGGTCCGGAAGATACCTACCGTTATCGACCTCGCTCGTGAATATTCGGTTCGTTCCGGCGTCGCTATATTCACAGAGCCATCACTCGCTGACGTCATCTAACAGGCCGTGGGAAAACATGAGGAACCTATTTTACGTAGATTTTTCCTATTGGGACTTTTAATCACAGGGCCCAGGGCGTAGTTAATATTAAAACAAAGTTTGTATATAAATGGGTTTAACAAACACTGAATACATTATCTCAGGCTTAACCCTAGTATAGAAATCAATTAGGACTTGTTTTTTTAGTGACATAAATAGAGCAAGCTGGTTGCTAACTTCGTGTAACAAGTGGTGAGTTTTAAAGGTGCATTTTAGAACATATCCGGGATTTCCGAAGTGAGCGTCAGTTTTGTCGGTAAATGATTACCCTTGATTTACTTTTGAAACCGATCGTACATCTAACATACCCCTTAACATTTTAGCGAAAGAAACTTCCCTCAATGTATAACTTTTCTTTCTCTTTTACGTATTGGTGCTTGTTAACAACATATCAGATGCCATAACATGTGTTCCTTGAAGCAACTAACGACAACCTTTTCATGATCTACAATGATGTACATTTCTTTTAGTCGTTGCATTCTTCTGAATTTCCGTCCTGCACAATATTGCATACCATCTAACAGTACGATTATAGGTACTAGCTTTTCTAACAGTTCTAGAAAGTTTTAACCTTGTGTATTGTTTCACAAAAATTTCATATCCCTCAAACGAGTCAATATTTGGACAGAATCCAAAACGGGGGGCACACTTTTATCAAAACAACTATCACATACTCATATTTTTTCGATTCTCATCCCCGAAAATAAAGTAAATAAAATCCGTTTAAAACGTCAGTACAATCTTTATTTCATTCATATGCATCGTTCCTGTCACTAAGCTCCGGTTTTTATCTTCTACCTCCTCGAGACTTACAGCACACCCTCCACTAGTATATCACCTTATCCCTAACGCATTATTTACAGTCCATTTCCCCTCTTCCCCCCCACTGATCCCCCCCTCCCCCCTCATGTTATCCACAGCCCGGCAGAATCTCAGGCGTAACATATTTAAATACTGTGAATCCTCTCTTCTAACGTGTGGTGTGGTGTATGATAGAGGTTGAAAGAATTATTATAGGTGATTTAGGTTACTTTTACTGTTGCTGAGACATAACTCAGTGTGCGTTCCGAAACCTACTCTGAATGATCCAGGTCATGATCTAGAGTAGATCTATAATACACCGGAATCATTTCAATGATCCACTTCTGTGGTCCACAACCTGTCGAGCATGCTTCAAAGTCGTACTCTAAGCCTAAGTGATTTGTACTTTATTTGTTTATAAAAAATAATCAGCACAATATAATACTGGCCACTCTTGTGACCTTTTCATAAAGCTTTGTATTTCACAACTTTAATGTGTTTTAAAAATGTTTTGTACAATGTCTGTGTTTTGTTTCGAATATATGTATTTGTGTTTTCTGCCATCAGTGAGGAAGACTGAGGATGTAGCATAAAAACGACCCCTGTGAAAATTAGTTATGACTGATTAGGTACATTCTAACTACATAGTGTTTTTAACTTGACCAGTGCTGTGAATAATGGATTTGTTAGTGGCTACTCATATTAATCAACACTATCATAACTCACAAGTTAAAACTATCATAATCAACTGTATCATTTCATCAAACATTTATCATTCATGAATTTGAAACTGATTACTTTTTATCTGATTAATGTTGAAAGGGCTGTTACCCCCAAAATATTTTTACCACAAATCTAGAGCTTAAATTTAAATTTATACCTTGTAAAACTGTGATTTGATACGATTTTTTTAAAAGTTTTTTTCTTGAAATGTGCGAAAATTGGCGTTTCGGTAAATTCTTTAAATTGGATTCATGCTACTTTTTCTGTTTTACATAGACACTAGAGCATCGCATTAATATAAAATGACCCTTTAGCACATGGTTTATTAAAATGAATGAAGAAAAAGAATGAAGAATGAACTCGAATTGTTAACAAATATACAGTCAAACACGCAAAAATATTCAAACAAAATATCCGAAATAAAAACTGTTCTTGGCAATCAGCATATTTTGACCAAGCCACTTGCCCAATCTACAAAAACCAAATATAAATTATTTACAGGAATGGTTGCCGAGTACGTCAATAAAGGACATTTAAAAAAAAATCAAAATCCTCTAAGGTCAAGGTCAAAAAAATAGTCCTCGTGTTATTTTTTAATTGGAGATTTTTGACGATGGGACCAAACTCGCAAGTGACCATCAAGCATAGCAATTTCTTTTGGGTCATAGTGGACCCAATCATTTTTATGCTTCCTGTAAAATCTTAACTAGTAAGCCTGAATGATTTTTTTAAGTTCAGCGGGTAAATATCCCTTTGAGGATGGGACAAGATCACTGCGGTGGATGATAACGGCCTGGTTTCCTTTCTCATTCTGTAATTTTTGCCTTAATTTAGTTTTGATTCCAGAAAACAACAACACTAATAATATAAGTACAACTTTATTTTATTATAAACGAAGCTCTGCCTTAACATTAAGGTTGCCACAAAACTAAATAACAAAAACAAAACTAAATTTACATTTATACAAAATTAATTACATTTAACAATAAGTAAAATTGGTTACGGATTATGAAAAAAAGAAATGAAGCGAAAAATGAAGTATGAAGTATTATTTGTATATTATCGAAAATAAACATATTTTGATTGTATGTGATTTGTGTGTATGTAGCGATAATTATAATAATACGCTGATTATTTACGAATGTGTCGTCTACCTGAGGTAGCTCAGTCCTGAATGAACTCGAACCCACTCTGTCATCCCTGACACAACCTGAACGTTATTCCCGATCAAACACATCTCCCAAAGTGTCCCTACTCGGCAAACATAATCCAACATCCAAGTGTAATATTTAAATAGATTATCTTTTTCCCGTCCTCCAAGGGTAACTCAACCGGTCGCCGTCCAGCGACGCTGGCGCGCTCTCTTGAGGGGCGATCAATCTTCCTCGGTCTGACGGTTCACGATCCCCCGCCAGGGGAGCGGCCGGACACATCATTAGCAGACAATAAGACGGGGAGCCACCCGTAATACACATACTAATATACTCGAGCCGGCTCCGAGGGCAGCCGGACGGAACACCCCATCTTGTCAAGAGGTTCAACTCTGATTTTGACTTTGGCGAAACCACCCTTGGGGATTTTACGGTTAATTAATTACGGGTAAAGTTTGAATATTGAATATTGTTTATCTTAATTAAACAACAGACGGTCAGGACCAACTTTCACTTCTAATTATAAGTTTTATAACAAAAAAATAAAATATATAACAAGTTATTATAATCATTTAAAAAAATCTTCTTAAGAGACTACCCACACAGTCACATAACTGATTTTTAGTGGGGGACGTTAAATTAAAAGTCAACCAAGCCAACCCTGCAGGCGCCGACACTGTCGACGAAAGAACAATGACAAACTAGTGACCGGCATATTTTAGTAGGAAACACCGATCAATCAAGTTGGACAAGATTCCACCCGCGGACAGGGCCAGAATCAACAAGGCTGATTCGGAACAACCTAAGAATTTTTTATGTAAGTTCTTAAGTTAATGATTATATTAATTATTATTTAATAATTAAATGAAAAGCATAAGACATGTTCACAGATCATTTTAAAGAACCTAAAAAATAGTAATATATCGACTCTTTCTTCTTTATTAAGCAACATCACAATTAGAAACCCACAAAAGACAAGACAAAAACTTTCATAAATAATTAATATGGCTGTGTATCAATATTAAATTATTAATAACAAATAAAACAATAAAGCTTTTAAATAAATAAAACCTCCAAGAAACAATATTTAAAGAAAGTATTATTGTTATTTAAACTCAACGTGTTGAATTGCTAAAACATCTCTAAATAAACTTACTTCGTCTGTTCGGACCATATCATTAAAACTGTACTTAATAATAATTAGGAAAACGCTTAAGTCCCGCCGCGTTGTTGGATGAGCGTAATTGGTGCATTGCATGAGCTGCCATGTGTTATGTGGATTTTCTGTTGTTCTGTGGAAAAATCATTACTAAGTTGAATTTTTATTCAATTAAAAATTAACTTTAATTTCTTAATTTTTTAAAATTAATTTTAATTGTTAAAAATAAAAAAAAATCGTAAAATTGCGATTTTCATAAGAAATAATTTCTCGATTGCGCTCAAATTTAACACTTATCTATTAGTTCATAAAATAAAGGTTCTGAGCAAAAATCATTAAAATCGGATAAAGCGTGTAGGTGTTATAAGTCGAAGAAATTTTTTAAAATTCGAAAAAAATCGTAAAATTGCGATTTTCATGAAAAATATTTTTCCGATTGCTCTCAAAAACGTGGCAGATCTAAGTTCAGAGATTTATAAGGCCTCCAGAAAATTTCATCTCAATTGGAGTATCGGTTTAGCCGGAATCGTGTGGACAAACAGACAAAAATACAAAAAAAAAAGAAAAAAAAACATTCCGGATTTTTTTCTCCAGTGTAGTAAATGGAATCTGCGCTTCGCTCGCTACGATCATTCAATTATCTCAGACAAATACTTGCACGACCAAACACAACCAAGAACTTATTTTCATACTTTATTTTAGGATAGGGAAGAGTGATCAGATACTTTATGTATTTATATTCTTCTGCTGAAGAATCTCCTATTTATTTTTTTAAAAAAGAGACAAATCTTTTTTAAACGGTGAACTAAGGTGTGGTTTCACGAACTTGAAATTATAATATTTAACTACTTTTATTTAAGGTGTTGTAGACGACTGTTTAAGGTAGTCATTACGTAGATTTAATTAAATTTTAATTAGTTTTGAAAAGGGTACTCTGAGCTATTCACCGGGATCTTGGGCAAAAGGTAGACTTTAATTGCTGAAATTAAATTACTAGAACTGCAACATCTTCTTGCTGTCGTTTTAAGCACCAGATTGAAGCTGAACATTATTTTATTTAGATTAATGTTTTACTAAATTTACATTAAAGTTGAAGGGTTAAAGTTGAATATATTTCCTACACACTAATACTTCTTTGACGTGCAACACTGTTTCCATATAAACATCGAAAACTAAAGTCAAAGTTTTTTTTAATTTTTATCAAATATGTACCGTTTATTATATAATACAATCCAGAAATTAAAAAATCCATCCCGATCGGGTTCGAACCCGAGTCTCCCACTTTCCGGGTGGACGCCTTAGCCAACTAGACCACCGAGACGTAACTTTTTAACTTCTGTATTGTCGTTACATATAGAACTTGAATACAATACAATACAACGACAATACAGAAGTTAAAAAGTTACCGTCTCGGTGGTCTAGTTGGCTAAGGCGTCCACCCGGAAAGTGGGAGACTCGGGTTCGAACCCCGATCGGGATGGATTTTTTAATTTCTGGATTGTATTATATATTAACAATTCCACCTACGGGAGTGTTTCCCGACTATCCAATCGAGAAATATACCCTCGCTCATACCTGCGTAAGGTAATGACATTATAAATATGTTTGTTTGGTCAATTCAACAGCAACAGTTTTTCGATGCTTTATTGTTCCATCCATTCAAGTTCTATAATGTAACGACAATACAGAAGTTAAAAAGTTACCGTCTCGGTGGTCTAGTTGGCTAAGGCGTCCACCCGGAAAGTGGGAGACTCGGGTTCGAACCCCGATCGGGATGGATTTTTTAATTTCTGGATTGTATTATATATTAACAATTCCACCTACGGGAGTGTTTCCCGGCTATCCAAATCGAGAAATATGTACCGTTTATTAATTGTACATTTAACTTAATAATAAATCCAAATATGTCTTACCTTTTTTTTAGTTTCCACCACTTATTCTAAAAATATATAAAATATTCTCTTTTGTGCAATAATTGGTTAATGTTACTCAACGGAAAACGTTGATGTAAAAATATATAATATATTCTGTTCTATTCAACTCAAAAGTCCCACGGATTATGAAAGTGGTAAATTTTAAACGTCTAAAACATCTAATGTTATCTTATATTTAATTTGAAAATGTGCTTTTCAATCCATTATTACGCATTTGTCTTGCAGTTTTAATGACAATGATGTTATATAATATAGATTTAATTAAAAAGTACATTCATTAAAAATGCGTATGAATACGTCACAATTACTATTTGTGAGCAGTAAATCTTCATATTCTCTTTGTTTACTACTATTGTTTTTATTGATAATTTGTTGATTATTCTCATACCCTCTTCAAAGTGTAATTTTACGTCATAAGAGACCAGGCTTTTCATCGATCTTTCAGAATTATTGATTTAAGAAGGACGAGGATTTGTCATTGTTTCCTGTAGCGGCGTTATGAAGTTTCGACTTGCCGATGATGGATCGAGCTCACTTTCAATAACCCTAGATAAATAACTCGCACGACACGCGTCGACAACAGCTTGGGACTCCATATTGCCACGTTTATATTTCTTTATGAACAAGATGATTCCAATATGTAGTTTGAAACTTCAGTGTAGGCCTATGCTTGCTAACGATAGCCTCTGTAGGTACTTGTGGCCTTTTGGATTAGTTTTTATATGGGCTTCTTGGTAGAAGAACTAATAACAACTCCATCTATAATAATATTTCTCAATAAATTATCTATATAGGTCGAAAATCACTATAAACAATTATAGAGAGTTATGTCAAAAATTACTCTTGCAACTATCAACAACCTGTTTTACTAGTTTCTGGAGCAAAATCTAAAACAATTGTGTACAATTTTGTTATTAACACGTGTTAGTTCTTTCGGGTAGTCAGTGTACATAAATTATGATATTTTGAGCAATTTGGAGAGATCTCCTTCGCCTTTTTTAAAGAAAAAGACAGACAATATCTCTAATCAAAAAAACATATTTTCAATATACCACATTTTTAAAAACTATATAAATTAAATTGTTGCTTAAAATTGAAACGACCCAGAGCAGTTTTTATTTACATATTTTAAATAGGCCTAGACAATTTTGTAAACATAAATATTTTAGTTAGATCATGATAAAATGTTTTAGCTATTTGGTGGAGGTGCCGGGTCCAACCTAAAAGTTATTTTACACTTGTAGCAGTACACGCAACAGTTGAATACTTTGCATAGATGTCGTGAGAGTATCAAACATATAAACGTATGAATATAAGGTTTTTAAGCAAAAGCCCTGTCGGGGCAAACTTTTACGACAATTGCTATGAATCAATAATCAATATAAACGTATGTTCAATACCAATATTAGGGAGCAAAGTTTAGATATAAGCCAACTCTTTTCTGTCCGTCAGACCGCCTGTAGCTGTGTCAAACGCACGACAAAAATCGAACACGACGTCCGATTGACATTCGTGTTTTAGTTTGCATTGCCCGTCATCAAAGATGACAAATACTGTTTCAAGTAACCCTATGGACAAAGGGGGAGTGGCTAGCCCACGAGAAACATAGAAAACTCAAGGCAAATTGGCAACGAACATTTTTACAGTGTCAACGAACATTTTTACAGTGTTAAGCTTACACGATGCCGCCACCAAAATGATCACCGAACAACAAATTGTTTTGTTTGTATTAAGTAGTCTCTGGTTTTAAATAAAACATTGCAATTTAAAACCTCGGGATTTTGGTGGAGGTGCCGGGTCCACATTATAAAATGTTGAAACATTTAAAAAATCAACCTCGCACGGTTTGCGGTACACAGAACGGTTATATAAACTTTGCATAGAGGTAGTGAGAGAAGCACATATATAAAAATATACACAATATCAGTATTTTAATATCTGATTATTGAGTTATAGCAATTGTCTAAACACATGTGTGCAATATGTGAAGAAGCTCTACGATGTGTGATATCGAGGCAACCGTTCGAACGTCTCCTCAATTATGTGTTTTGATTTAAATATGCAATTATAATAAAAAACAAATTGTTTTGTTTACTTCTGCCACATAAATCATTTTTCCATCTTATTCAAGAAATGATTTGCCATAATTACCAACTATTTAAGTGACAAAACAGTGATTTTAAACAATTGTTCCTAATTATTCATGCGTGTATTATTAAGTTGCAGTCTAATACAACTGAGAAAAAAAAATAACAGGGTTCTGAAAATGTATTATTTTCGATAACGAATGTAGTATGTATATAATGTGGAGGACACAGTTACTACCATTAGTCAAAGATAATTATGTAGTTGTAGTCAACATGACCTTGCTGTAATTAAAAACTTTTTATTTACACAATAACTAACTTAATATAATATAACCATAATAGCTTAGTTACAATAAAAGTCCTCGCCGAAGATCCTAAGCTTCACAGAATACAACTTTAAACGTATTTGATTAACATCTCCAATGAGAGTGGCCTAGCGGTCGGTTGAAGTGATTCTGACCGAGAGAAAACAAAGACACATTACCATCACATTTCACGGCCTGTTAGATCTGATCCCAGCCAGAAGTAATGACGTACGAACAGCTGACAAGAACGAAGACGGAAAGTGTTTCATATTTTATGAACCAGACGATCCCGGTGAAGATCTATAGTCTAGCCCACGGGATGCCTTCCCGACAATCCCCGAGAGAATCCACTAGTTGGGAAAAATAAGCAACGTTCACATCAATAATGTACGAACACTGTTAAATTTACTACCCCGTTATAATCTGCGGAATACTTCATTCTGGTGTATACTGACTTTCCGCGCACTGTGAGTTGTGCACATGGGATGTACCGCGCCTTCAATTTCTATTTTTCCCATTTTTATTACGGACATAGTGAGTACATTTATTTTGTTTTGATGCTTTATTGTTGTGTTAATATTTGTTAAATATTTACTTAAATGTAAATTCATTTTGTGTTTCATCTATGTAATTAGCAGTATTTAGTTGTCCTCCTTTGTAAATCAGTTTTTATAACTAAATAGGAAAGACGTTAAATAAATAAATAATAAATAAATAAATTTATATACAACAAAACAACGTTTTGTATAATATGTTCTTACAGCTATTTGAAAACACCCATCAAAGTTTACTAACACTAAGACAAGGCTTTACATTTTGTCAATATTTAGAAACTGTTACAAATTATAATAACCATTAAAGTAAAGACATATTAAGCAGTCAATCAACAGTGTCAATTAAGTTACAGAGCAAACTTCCGTGAGCGTTTCTGTAAGGTAATCATTAGAGGCTTTAAGAATTAAAACTTGTTCTAATTTATTTTAAAAGCGGTCATTGCTTGTAATGTTTTAAAGAGTGGATCTAAAGAGATTTATGTAAATAAACTAAGTTAACTTGGCCAAGTTTTGTGTGATATGAATTTATCAGTTACGATTTTTGTTTTTACGTGTGTCCTGATCATGGATATTTGAATTTACTGAGTAGGTACTGAGAAGGTGTATATATTTTCTTACAAATACAGATTTGAGCATGTATAAACATTAAATTGATTGTGGCGTATAAATAAAGGCTCACAGTATTCAGTGGGCACCTTCCCGCACAATGAAGTGCACCCAGAATGCACCACAATCCCTCCCACTTGTCTAAAGTGCTGATTAGAGCGCTCGCCAACTCGAACACTATCAAAGGAACTCTAGCAATTACCTCTAATTGGTTGATAATTAAAGGCTCCCTAGCTTCTCCATGTTACTTCTTACTACGGGCAGGAGAGTGTCGAAGAGACAATAGGAACGAGGTGTTGCATGAACGACGAACACTTTAAGTACAAGATTGTCAGGGTTCAAACATCTTCGTAGCAAATATTATGACGCAGTGCAAGATGGTTATGAAGTGGCTTTGTTGAGATTGTGTCTTGTGTCATGTTATCTCTACAGATCATAGAAGTAGTCAAGTACACAATAAGTGTGCACTAAATAAACTTTTTAACGATATGAAGGCGAAACTTCATCACTATTAGTAGCCTTTATTGTCACATTTTATCAACCCAATACCAGTAGTTTTATTCAATAACAAAATTAACCATTCACAACGACCATTTTTTTAAAGATTTATTTATCATTTCACGTACTTCTTGTTCAGTCAAACGAGATTTTTTATTATTGTTGGTTGGCAACAACTATTCAAGAACTGCAACCATATATTTAATTTAAAGATAATGAGTTGTATAAAAATATAGTTTTAAATAATTAAATAAAAATTCCCGATACAAATTCGTAAAACAAACTTTAAAAATAAGTAAGGAGGTATAAAACAGCAATAAAAACCGGACGGGAATAGTGTGGCCCTTTGGTATTTTAGTTTTCAATTAAGATGCCCTTTGTCAAATCCTGGTTCAGGCAGTGGTTTGAAACCGTCTTGAATCCACCAATAACCTTGTTTAATATAGCACGTAACTGGTGAATCAAGACCAAGTTTTTTTTAACTTTTGCTTTGGACTTAAGTCCATCAGTTCTTGTCTTAGGAATTTGTAAACGGTAATTTTGGAGCCGTCCTAGCAACGAGGCACATAATAAATTTAAAGTTGTTCTGAATCGGCCTTGTTGATTCTGGCGTTGATCCGCGGGTGTTTGCACTCTCCATACCACTGATTACTATATTTCCTATTAAAAAATATCGATCTTTGGTTGGTTATCGCTCACTCGTCGATTGCGTCGGGGCCTACCGGGTTGGCTTGGTCGCTTTGGTTTACTGTCTCCCACTGGAAATCAGTTATGTGACAGAGTGGGTAGACTCTAAATACGGATTTATTATAATATTTATTTTATTTATTTATCATAAACAAGTCTTGTTACCGAGTGAGTAGTTAGTACACACATACTTGTTTCTTGTTTGTCCACCTCTCGGCAACAGGTACGCTAACACCGTCATGACTTGATATATCACCTAGCTCGCCACGCTACGCAAACATGAGATGCTCTGTCCAACTATTTAATCAAGTCATTAGCATAAATTAACTAAATACATTATTAATGGAGATTCTAGGATACAATAGAAACTCGGACACCCATGAGTGGTATCCATTCGAGTAGATCTGTCTGGTCGATTTGATTGATTAGCTTGTCAATTACTAATCGTTTCTACTCCACAATTCGGGAATAAACCAGCTCCATACGCTAAGAATGGGTGGCTGGAATCAACTTATCACATATTTATAGAGGTTATTTAAAAAAATTAATAAATTGACAGCTTTCTCTTGTTTTCGTAATTTCTGCCAAATGTTTAAAACCGAAATTATTTCTACACAATACAGTATTAACACCCGGCAGTCTTACTTTGTAAAATACTTTTTTACTGAAAAGGGTAGATGGCAATAATTAATGACTTAAATAAATAAAACTTGTTGCTGGACAAATCCCTTTCATCATTGCACAAATAGGCCTAAATTACTCATCAGCTACAAGTGTGATTGTGCTAATCGGTTTTACGTGCTATTAGTAAATGTGAAAGTGTAGATGTGAAAGTGAAGAACAAAGTTATATGTTAAAAACATGTGTGAAAAGGGTCATTTCGCTGCGTCGCGTTTTTCACTTCGACGTTTCGGACCACCGAGGGTTCCATCTTCAGGACGACTGATTGCTGAAGTGTTTCTGCTCGTTGCCTCTCTCGTTCGGGATCGTGTTTTCTAATGGTCATTACTTTTAATTATCATCTAATAATGCGCTTTATTATGTGTGTTTTTTAAACTGATTTTTTTTTTAATTTTACGCGCCTTTGAAGTATTTTTTAATATTCTATATTTTTTTTTCATTAACTTAAGAGGTCAAAATGGCATATATCCAAGCTTAATTAATAACATGGTGTAATTTATAACTTTTTTTTACAGTCCGCGAGCGATTTCATTTCTTTGTTAAATTTTGGAGGGATGCCCTCTGTTGTGTAGATATCATTTTTACCCTCTTCGGGTGATTAGGATTGAGGTGGAAATACCCAAGGGATTATAAAAAATGAAACTATATAACAGGTAGTAACGTTATAAATATAAATCATTGGACTTTTTCACTGTTAGTTAACAAAATATTTATTTAAATGTGATATTTCGATTTCTTTACAGAAATCTTAAAAAAAAAAGATTTCTGTAAAGAAATCGAAATATCACATTTAAATAAATATTTTGTTAGCTAACAGTGAAAAAGTCCAATTATTTATATTTATTACCCAAGGGATGTTTAAAAAAACACTCACTCCAGCATTATCTTTAATAACTAAATAAAATCTTGTTTTTCTAGGCTTTGCGGCATAGGGCAACTTTATTTCAATCGAGTATCCATTGGTAAAGTGCATACATATTTTAACGCCTTACAAGTACATTAAAATCACCTAACCTTTGTCGGTTAAAAAATGTTGATTTACTCTCGTCGATGGTGTCGGCGCCTACAAGGTTGGTTGGTCGACTTTAAATTTAATATTCCCCACTGAAAATCAGTTCTGTTACTAGGTGCGTAGACTCTAAATACGAATTTATTTATTTATTTATTTATTTTACTTATTTGATTGCCTCAAATTGTTTTGCAAACCAACTTTAAATTATTCTGTAAATTGTTGTCCCTCGTTAGAGTGTACCTCGTGATTCCTTCTCGCGGGTTAATAACACGTAATTAAGTAACTAGTTTCTCTATTCTATCACCGAGGTGTATTCGCGTTATTTGCGATCAAGTGACATGAGCTACGAACATCAAAGTCAAGTTGATTTGCTCTATTTCCTGCTTATGAATTAAATCATAATTAATGGACCCGTTCAAAGCTTAATAAATGCGACAAATTTCTTCTCCGAAAATAGTTTGTACATTTTGTAAATCAAATTTGAATATTAAAACTCAAATACCGCATTCAAATAACTATTGAAACTCTAGCCAAAACAGTATCAATTAATACAAATTACAAAGTACTTCAAAGGGTATTTTATTTTCCCCATCAGGTAACGTGAAACCAATAATCATTTTATTTCTTTAAAGCAGATGGCAACAAACGATGCAAGAAAAATGTGTTTGTTTATTAATTTGATTAATCACGGGTATTGAATTACACAAATAGAGATATATGAACAGATCGTTAAAAAATAATACAAAAACAAAATAATACGTTTCTTTCCACATTTGACAATTTCGTTGGATGGTGGAGGTGCCGGGTATTTTATGTTGACGCTAGTCCCGTCATCTAACCCCTAGAGTCACTCATATTATTCTGTTTCAGCCTCGTTGTACAACGTGTCGACCTGAGTTCATTTTCGGTTTTTATCGTGAGTCGTGATACACGCACATTCGGACTGAAGAGTTGTGCTTGTATGGAAGCTTTGCTCACTAATGTGTTAAGTATTTCTTTCTATGTTCACACTTTTACCATGTAAAATCTTCACTAAGTTTAACACAAATTAATTAATCTTAATTCTTAAACATATTTCCCACATTCGAACAATTTTCCCATTATATAACTTAATTAATGACTGTTAAATCTAACCTCCTTGATTACGAGACCATGAACCGCAGCATCTTGCTACTTTGAAGAGAGTCTATCGAATAGGCCCATTGTGATAAACTCCTGATAAAACCTAAAAGCATCTTCTGATAATTAATCTCGAGTCCTGTCACTTTACTTGTAGATGAACTTGGTCCTAGGGTGCGCGCGCAGTCCGGCGACGCCACGATGACAAATGACTGGCGCAGAGTCCAATCTGTCACATCGTCCACTAATGGTTAACTGTCAATAGAGAATGCCACTTTCCCAGCCTACCTACCTCAATTATAACACGTGCACAATCATGTCACTTGCCATTCCACATGGTGCCCGACAAGTTTCATCACCTTCTATCTAGGAATGGTTTTCTACACGATTTATCACCTGGGAAATTCGTCTTTCTTTGAAAAAGAGAGTCTTGCACCAAGTTTCCCTTTTGATTGTAACCTAAATAAATTTTTATAATTTAAAATACTGGTCTCTGGTTGGACATTGTCGGGTGTAAATGGCGTCGGCGTCGACCGGGTTGGCTTTGGCAGTTGGCACATAGCTATTCGTTCGGCTAGGAAGCATCCGACATCTATGAAAATTTACATAATTGTTGTCAATAAAGTATATATAATTTTGGACTTTTCAAGAAATTCAAAACTCCTAAAAATCAATTTAATTTCTTTAAATTATTCAAAAATAGTTTTGGGGAAAGTGTTTGTTTAAAGCCCTACATATCCACTTCCGTTACTTACAATAACCCGAAATTCCTTACATCTGTGGTGTCGGTCGGCCCAACGAATAGGAATTTATACTTAAAAAGCTTGTCCTTCAAGTATAAATGAGAAAATATAGTCTAAACTTCTCACGTATGCTTTTATCATACAAGATACAATAGGCGTTGATGCGCATGGTCGACTTATGACTAGAAAAATAACTAATCCATACTTAAACGAAATAGTTTAAACGCAGTTATATTTAACATCTATAACAGGCTAGATCCCCAGTCTCCATACGTCCACACAGGCGCGAGCGTACCAAATTGACCTATTCAAGATGGCGATTTGGCGCTTCAATTTATTATGCTTAACATTATGTTTTAAATGCGATTTAATATTTTTCTGGATTGTTTTGATATGGTTTTAGCTTGTGCAGCAGGGAATGCACAAACAGAAACAATAACAAGTTATTGCATAAGGGAATTAAGTAATCATTTGGTGTTAATGGCTAATATATTCTCACCTGTCAACGACCTTGAAAAATATTTGTGCTACAAATCGTTACAACCTACTTTAACATACAAAACGACCTTTTCAAGATGGCTTCTAATACATGCCAGTGGACCAATGACTAGGGATCTAGCCTACTATTGATGTTAAATATCATTGTATAAACGTCCATGCTTCAACCTCAAGCTACAATAAGAAAGATAGAACAGTTCCGGTAGAAATGAAACGAGGGTACAATTTAATGGATTACCTGCACGATTTAAATCCTAGAACAAGAAAACAAGTGAATGTGTGTCAAGATAAGAATATCTCCGCCGAGTGATACGTAAGGTGAGATTATCCTTTAAGACGTTCTTTGTTATGATTGTTGTTTGGAACTTCCTAAGACCTTCTTCTTCTAAGTAGCATCATACTGAGGTCGTTCCGAGGATGAACTGAGCTTAGGAAAAACACAAATGGAGCGTTTCCTTCTGTTACAGGAATCTTGTACCAAATTACAAACACCGTTCTAGGAATAACAGAATATAAATTAATTCAAGAGGAAAGTTTTGATAAAAATATAAGTACTTTGACTTCACATGAAAAACATTCAAATTATTGCTTAATTTGAAATACGTTGTGCCTCAGTGCTATGCCAATCTAGAGGTGCCAACCCGTGGGCCTATTCCATTTTTGTTATCGAATTACCAATATTTGCATTTCGATGGCGTCGGCGATGCCTGGTTCATAGCCACTTTCATAAACGACCACTATTAGACATCTTAAATTGGATGAGTAGACTTAAATAAAATTTTCACTGAAAACTGTTTGTAAAAATAATATGAATGGCATTTTTAAATTGAAACTTTTTAACAGGGGCTTGGGTGCAGTTTTTTTCGTACTTTCCGAATTAGGTGCAAGAAAAAATCACACTTTTCTCCTGTTTTTAGTCTCCGATAGATAACAAAAATTCTCCTGTTTTTAGTCTCCGATAGATAACAAAAACGGTCACACTTTTTCGTACGAGTCTTCAAAGTCCACAAACAATATCATTTTTAGTCAATGATTACATATTTATCTTGACGTTCTGTTCATCCATCTGTATTTTTGACATCAGTTATCCGATTGTAATGATTTGTACACAGAAATAAAACCAATTAAATTTACTTCGAAGCTTCAAAGTTATTGCAAATAATTACAAATAGTCATGCTACGTCACCATTAAAATGGCAGAAAAACATTGAGTTCAAATATTTTTTCATTACATTAAAAATATAGAGGCAACTAAAAGATAATTAAAAAAATGCAAACAATAATCTTCTGACGGCTTATTCAATCACAATTTGTTGACCCTAATAATCTAGTTTGACTGGGCTATAAACCAATCACAACTCCACATTCATGACTACTTTTTCGGGTAGACCGACTAAGTGTATGCAAATTATTGCTAAATTACCTTGAAACACCATCGTAAAGCAATAACATCTCCAGTCACCTTGGTAATGTGGTCCACGGCGGTCACGAAACGTTGGCGTTTCAAGGTAATTAAGCAATAGTTTGCCTACACTTACTCGGTCTACCCGAAAAAGTAGTCATGAATGTGTATAACCGAGATATCTTCAAACAAACTACAACACCACATCAATGTGAAAACATCCATGTTATTTTTACTGTGACGAGTTGTTGATGGTATTCAGAATGTATTTGTTTCTCTACCGGCAACTCTCGAGTGCTCTGCTGGTTAACAAGCAGGGACCGCGCTAAGGGTGCACCGGACACTTGGCTTCACGCACTACGTACTCTCCAGGCTCCTCGAACCAAGACCCAAGATGGCCGCCATCCTTTGAGCCGTGTTTAATGATGCGTCTCTGCTCGTCCTACTCTGACATTCACTCGAGGAGCCTCAGAATGTCATTAGCACGAAATAGATAGTTGAGACCGCGACACTTGAAGTAGCGAGATGCAAAACAACGCGCAGAATGTACACAAAATATACGTCTTATTTATAGAACAGGGTGATGATTTCTTGCTTAACGTATATATTAATGAGCTATGGCTATTCTAGACGATAAGTGATGATAAATAAAAGGGCAGGACGATTACAATAAGACACGCCTTGTTTGGGGTTTGAACCCACGTTCTCGTAGAGCCATGCAATGCTACTAGTCCCATACTCTGACATTCACTCGAGGAGCCTCAGAATGTCATTAGCACGAAATAGATAGTTGAGACCGCGACACTTGAAGTAGCGAGATGCAAAACAACGCGCAGAATGTACACAAAATATACGTCTTATTTATAGAACAGGGTGATGATTTGTTGTGAAACGTATTTATTAATGAGCTATGGCTATTCTAGACGATAAGTGATGATAAATAAAAGGGCAGGACGATTACAAAAAGACACGCCTTGTGTGGGGTTTGAACCCACGTCCTCGTAGAGCCATGCAATGCTACTAGTCCCATACTCTGACATTCACTCGAGGAGCCTCAGAATGTCATTAGCACGATATAGATAGTTGGGACCGCGTCACTTGAAGTAGCGAGATGCAAAACAACGCGCAGAATGTACACAAAATATACGTCTTATTTATAGAACAGGGTGATGATTTGTGTGAAACGTATATATAATGAGCTATGGCTATTCTAGACGATAAGTGATGATAAATAAAGGGCAGGACGATTACAAAAAGACACGCCTTGTGTGAGGGTTTGAAACCCACGTCCTCGTAGAGCCATGCAATGCTACTAGTCCTATACTCTGACATTCACTCGAGGAGTCTTGGGTTGCCAGCCTCAGAATATCATTAGCACGAAATAGATAGTTGGGACCGCGTCACTTGAAGTAGCGAGATGCAAAACAACGCGCAGAATGTACACAAAATATACGTCTTATTTATAGAACAGGGTGATGATTTCTTGCTTAACGTATATATTAATGAGCTATGGCTATTCTAGACGATAAGTGATGATAATTAAAAGGGAAGGACGATTACAAAAAGACACGCCCTGTGTGGGGTTTGAACCCACGTCCTCGTAGAGCCATGCAATGCTACTAGTCCTATACTCTGACATTCACTCGAGGAGTCTTGGGTTGCCAGCCTCAGAATATCATTAGCACGAAATAGATAGTTGGGACCGCGTCACTTGAAGTAGCGAGATGCAAAACAACGCGCAGAATGTACACAAAATATACGTCTTATTTATAGAACAGGGTGATGATTTCTTGCTTAACGTATATATTAATGAGCTATGGCTATTCGAGACGATGTGTGGGGATAGACGAGGGTTACAAAAGACACGCCTTGTGTGGGGTTTGAACCCACGTTCTCGTAGAGCCATGCAATGCTACTAGTCCCATACTCTGACATTCACTCGAGGAGCCTCAGAATGTCATTAGCACGAAATAGATAGTTGAGACCGCGTCACTTGAAGTAGCGAGATGCAAAACAACGCGCAGAATGTACACAAAATATACGTCTTATTTATAGAACAGGGTGATGATTTCTTGCTTAACGTATATATTAATGAGCTATGGCTATTCGAGACGATGTGTGGGGATAGACGAGGGTTACAAAAAACACGCCTTATGCGGGATTCGAACCAAAGTCCTCGTAGAGCCATACAATGCAACTAGTCCCATACTCTGACATTCACTCGAGGAGCCTCAGAATGTCATTAGCACGAAATAGATAGTTGAGACCGCGACACTTGAAGTAGCGAGATGCAAAACAACGCTAAGAATGTACACAAAATATACGTCTTTATTTATTAAACAGATAGATGATTTGTTGCTTAAAGTATGGCTATTCGAGACGATGTGTGGGGATAGACGAGGGTAACAAAAAACACGCGTTATGCGGAATTCGAACCAAAGTCCTCGTAGAGCCATACAATGCAAAATAACGCTCAAAATCTAAATTTAAAAATACTTTATAACAGTAAGTGGTAGTGATTATTTTTGTTCCTTAACGTCTCTATTAATCCACTAAGGCTATTCGAGACGATGAGTAGTGATAGATGATGATGAAGGACGATTACAAAGAAAATGCCTCATGCGGGATTCGAACCCGCGTCCTCATAAAGCTTATATTTCGAAACAGAGCCATAATCGTATGTGCCACTGTGGTCCGCACAAATTTCGTCTAAACCGGCAATCCTGACTGAAGGTTTTTCCCCATGGCTTTCCTCGGTCGTTAATGCGAATATAAGGGATTGAGTCCTCTTAAACTGCCCTCGAACATCCCTTCACATTTACCCTAATTGCATGCATTGCACCCTAGGTAGGTTTCCCACGAGATATTAAATTAAAATTTATTTTTATAAAACAGATTAATTCTTTATTTAAGGTATTTACATAATAAATTAAATAATATTAAATTACACTGTAAATGTAAATAGTTTACAAACCATTTTCGTGCAATAGAGGAAGCAAACGAGTTCGCGTTTATTATTAATTCAAATTATTATTATTTTCTAACCCTATGCTTTTACAGACAGAAATATTAGAAAAATCATATATTTTGTGATTCATTTCACACATTTTACACGAGTATTCATTTATATTAAACATAAAAATACATTTTAGCATTTACTATTGCAGCCATCAGTGTAAAACTAAATTCAAACTTGTATGCTTATGAAATCACCAATCCTCCGTACTTTGGACTTTCAATCTTGAATATGAAACATAGTTATTCAATTCTAGATTTTTAATATTCCGCTTTGCATTTATCAGAAAATTAAATTTTACTCTATCAGTCCTTTTTAAGACCGTTCTAAGACGAACTGAGCTTTAATGAAACTTTTACTTCAAGTAAAGTAGATTCTGGAATCACATCGACAAACGTCAACATCACTAATCACGATATTGCATCTTAAACCGATATATTGATGTAAGACGAACACGGCATCTTTAGATTTATTCTATTGCAATGTTTTCGTGCATTGAAGTCACTTATTTCAAGACGCCACTGATTGGGTTCAATCTCCGCTAGCACGCTAGTGTTAAGTCAGGATCGTACCGGTGCGTTCTCCACTTCCGGTGCTCCTCACCAGTACTACCAACTTTTAAGTAAGTCACAACTATTTTACATGATTTAAGTTTTTAAATTGAAACAGAAGAAAAAAGTACAAACAAATATATTTTGAAGTCTACCACCTCATTCACTTCTAATTGTCAGTGGGGTTTTTAATTCAAAGTAGACCAAGCCAACCTTGTTCGCGCCGACGCCATCGACGAGCGGAGAATGGCCAACCAGAAACGGGTATTTTGAATAGGAAACACCGACCAAACTCGTTGGAGACGATTCTTTCGCTAGACAAGAGACAACGACATTAAAAAATAAACATTTTCAAAATCGTTCGTTGTTCATTATTTGCTCGTTGATGGCGTTGGTGTTGAAGCGCTGAGTGCCCACCTAACAAATATATTTTTGAAACTGAGAGGGTAAACTCTAAATGCACAATAATTTATTTGTTTTGTTTTGTGCAATGATTAATATTATTAAAAGTTTAAAGGGGATTTTGAAAAGGATGCTTCATTCATTTTGTCTGCTTTGAAATTCATTAATATATGGAAAAGTCTGGACCTATTACAATTTAAATGTATGTTCTACATAATCAAAAATGTCTACCAATCGATCAAATACGATCTTTTTAAATTCGCACCTACACTATAATAATAAATCTCCTGAAAGCTCCGCTCTATCTGTTCCCTGTGTATTGAGACAGTGGTTATACTTCTGTATCTAGAAGTATCAACACACTTGTGAGATGCGTCCCGTTCTAATGACGCCCTCCACTCTGACCTCCGCAACAATCTCCTCCTGTAGAGAGCCCTCGGTGGACTCTGATAACGCCTTGCTTTGCTAATTACTAATTAGCGACGAGAGAACTCGAAGACGAGTTGGAGGCAACTGTTCCGAGTGGTCTAGGTGGAGTAGAGTGTCTTGTCATCTCGGAGCTCGCTGGCGGTCTCGATACTCCGTGACGTCATGCAACTTTATCTCCTCCCCCCCCCTCCTCTTGTCTGGTTTGTATCTTACCCCCACATCCTCTGCTTCGATGCAGAAACCGTTTCTTTGCAAGGGTACCAATTGTAGAATACGTATCGGTTTTACCCGGTGTGACCCTCTTCAGGTGCCTAACTATATGTTAACATGTAAATGGGAAAGTAATAGTCAAGGTCTATTAAAATCTTCAGTCAGGATTTCTCTTGGCGGGATTCGCAACCACGTCCTCTCAAATCAAGCATTACGCAAGAGCTACCATAGTCTGTTTCAGGCAGAAGTGTTTTACTTCTCATATGTAGGAATCTTTTATCAAGTTGTCCCAGTTCATCCCGGAGTATTGAATATTTTTTTTTATGTTGTACTGAAAATAATCGACAAATATGGGGAATTGTTAAAATTCAAATTTTCTCTTTCAAAAAGATTCCTTACTCCTGTTTAAACGACCGGTAGCACATTCCCACTAACGTCATATTTTGGAGAACATTTGTTAGGTTCTAAGTATCGTAGGACACTACGATATTGTTTTTCCAACTCTCCGATTATAAATCAATACATATCTACATTTAGAATGACCTACGCTATTCCTTACCTTATATACTATACAATCGTTGAACGCAACATTGCATGCTTGTAAGCCCCGTACCCTATAGCATGGCAAGCATACAATATCTCAATTGCCCCTTCCCCTTCCCCTCACCAAAATCTTATTCTGGAACGACAAGACAGATACGTAGTAAACAGTTGAATGACATTTACAATCATACCAGGATGACCATAAGATTGTTATATACTAAAATTTTATTTTGAGTACATCTCTAAACGAAGTAATTGACGACGCAAATCAATTTATTACACAATCTTGGCAAATGCAAATTGTTCTGATCGTGATTAACTTTTAAGGAAATCGGTGGATGCATATTTACTACTACTATCTTTCGAGATCATGCAGTTTTCAGCTTGATTGGAATGTCAGGGCTATAAAGTAATATTTGTACAACGCTTACATATTATTGTACTAAAATTAATTGTTATTGAAACTGAATGAGTGAAGTTTCGCCAATATTTGTATACTTTGTTGTTATATTGTCATTATGAACCTTCTCTTATTACGGATGATTGTTTTGTGCGCAATTATGTGATCTTAGTTTAATTCATTGTTTGCCTTTATCATTTAGTTCAAATAAGTAAAGTAGAGAAGCGTTTCGATGTTGCTCGCTGTAAAAATGTGCCGAGAAAACAACGTCGTCTGTCATCGGAATAAACTACTTAGCTCTCAACGACAGAAGTTTCCAACTCTGCCCGAGCGCATCAATGACTTTCACCATTTATTGGAGCTCGGCAAACTTTTTGTATTAGGCCCTTATGTTGTGTATTGAAAGTTCACTTTAAACCGATGCCACAAAGCTCATATTGTTTTGCCAGGAGGGAAAGTTTTGAGTGCTTTCTACCTCAATGTGACTCTAGCGCGCGGTAAGATGAGTGTAGACGGGTATCATGAGTGTGGGGAGGTAGCGTAACGTCCTAGGCAAAGAGACACTCTCTAGCTGTACGGCTTGCTGAGGCAACGTCCTAATGAAAGATGATAGATTGATACTTAATCATCTCTATGTACCATTGTACCACTTACAATCTTATCATCATTGTATATTCGATATAGATTTTATGTTGTTCATGATTGTATTTAATTCTATCAACTTCTTGCTGAAATAAGGTAAATAAAGTTCAAATAAAAAAGTTCAATTATTCAATAAAACCTATGGTAAATATGATATGCGCAATTTATCATATATGAATAGTGTTTTGAGAATAGCAAGAAAAATGTAAGTAAAAATAAAATACCTTGTGTCAGGAATTACTAGCAAATGCTTCTTATTTCATAATGGATTAAATATTTAGTTACATAATTTAATTAGTGAACTAAAAAGCGAGAAACAGTAAAACTACGACTTGCATTTTATTCAGTAAAACACCAACGGTCTTGACATTCTATATGAAAAACCAATGAACTCGACGTAAACACATGTAAATTACCATCCAATTAAAGAAGACTAGAGCTTACTCGAAGTTACAAGCCTAGAAGCAACCGAGAACTTAGTGAACTGACTTATTCCGATTATACTTTGGCGTGTGTGGGGGGGGGGGGGGGAAGTTCCAGGACTTCAGCGCCTTATAGGAAGACCAGAAAGAAAGTTATCAATACCTTATGTTTAGTGGTGGCGACGTTGGTACACCATACTCTCTAGCTAAGCCATGAGGTCAAAAGTTTTATTCCAGTAAATTTATTTAACTTTTGTCATATTCAGCTACAAAAATTGATGTACAAAATAACAAGGGCGATAAATAAAACTAGTATCAGACAACTGCATAGAAACTCATATTGTATATCAACAATTTAATTAAATTGCATCGATTTTGGTGAGTAATATACAAAAAGAATAAGGCATAAACTAAAAGAAATTGAGTTTAAATTAAGAATTATTTAAACACCAACAGTGTTGGTTCGAGCGTTAAGCGCGCGACTCTGATTCGGGAGGTATTGGTTTCAAATCCCTTTGAGACCGGCAATCCTGACTGAAGGTGTTTTCCGAGGTTTTTCTCAGTCGTTAATGCGAATGCAAGGGATTGAGTACTCTTAAACCGCTTTCGGACATCCCTTCACATTGTCCTAATTCCAACATACCTAGTTAATGGAGAAGAGTATGCGTTGCACCCTATGCTGGCTTCCCACAAAAAAGGTATTTATAGTTTAGAGCAAAGGAAAAATTGAATAAAAATAATAAAGAAAATGAAAACATTGTTTTGTTGGAAGTTCTTACCTTAAATAAATACAAGTTTTGCTAAAAATCATAAAGTTAAATCATAAAACATCACACTGCTGCGAAAAAGTAAAACGTGATTTGTTTTCCTTAAAAATGTAGATAATCTCCTAGTTTCTCTCCACAAGCATAAGCCGAACGTTGGGAAAGAGTGCAATAAGCAGATCTTTCCCTTCCACCTACCAACTGTTTTTACCATTTGAATAGTTTTTAGGATCGGTTTAGAGTCTCGCTGGACGCAAAGTTCGTTCGAGGAAAATCGGCTTTGGTTGAACGCAAAGCTCACCTTAGTCCCATGCATAGGTGCCTCGGGCAGTTTGCGGCGTCGCGCGACCTCTGTTCGCTCTCTAGACTCCTGATACTTCCAAGTCGGAAATGATCGACGCGCCGCTCCGCGCGGAACGGAAGTGGAAGCGGCCGGTCGATTTAATTAACAAGCGCCCGCCGCAACAACATGGGAAGGATATGCCCAGGGCGTCCATACTGTTTTCTCACCTCGCGTTTTCCTCGGTCAAAGCCAAACTCTGGAGACATCCTCCTCTGTGAGAGGAATCCCCCCCCCCTCCTTCTTTCCAGCATCTCCCTAGTTTATATATTTAAGTCACTTTCTTTCTATATATCTTTTGATCGAGCCTTCTTTCTAGTACTTAAAATAACTGGTGATACACCCCATGGTTACATTTATTTAAAGCCGTTGGTCCCCTTGGTACTTTTCGACAGGATTAGGCTACCAGGCTACGTGCCGATACCGGGTTTCCCCTCCTCACTTCATCATCATCATGCATCGTTGTTAATTATCAGTTGTTATACTGGTCACTCACTCTAAATGGCAGAATATGCTGTAAGTGGCCAATTCACAAATAAAAATAAATGCTTTACACTTTTCTAGATTACTTAGGCCTAGTGATGCAATGACCCAGTAAAATTCGTCGTAGACGTTTTCTGCGCGAACTAACATTGAGACACCAATATCGGTGTCTTCAAGTCAAAATGTCATATGTTGTTCGTGTATCGGTCTTGAGAAAGCCAAGACGTTGAGCAAGGACTTATCATAGACGAGATTCAATAACCCAGAGCTCAACATAAGCTCGTCTACGGATCTTGAAAACCCACACCATCTTAGAATGTGTTATTAAAAGTAAACAGAGACTTTCAATATTAATTTCATTAAAAGTGACAGAGAATATCCTTGGTTCTATACGTAATGAAACACTGTTGGGCTTAAAACTGTAAACCTTCTCATAATAATAGTTTTAATTGGAGAAAACTCCAAACTATCGTATAGCACAAAAGAAGGAGTTCAACAATCTTATACCTAACTTGACATACTTTGCCTACCTGTGCGTCCTTTGACGTTCATTGCATCATCTCAAACTTTTATTTGTGAACTAAACTTAGAATATTGAATTTTATTAACAAGTGGGAGAGAATTCTTTAAGGGGAATCCCTAGACCCAAATATGATTTCTAAAGAATGCAGTAAAGACGTCTGAAAAGTAAGTAGAATGTAAGAGGGGCTTAATAAAAGAGCGGATAATTTTTTTGAATTTTTTTTGACGGGACATAACCTCAGAATCAACAATTTTATTCAAATTACTGGAATCAGTTGCTCAAGTTCAAAATTGAATTTTTAGCAGCGGTTTTTTGTATTTTATTTCTAACTCCTTTATACACAACCTAAATAAAAGTATTATTGGTTTTATATATGATTTCAGGCGTTGCACGATTTTTTCCGTTAAACGGTACAAAATTTGAAATTGTACCGGCAGGCGAAAAAAATTGTGCAACGCAACAAACCATATAAATACAAAAATCCTTTTATTTAGGTTGTAGATAAAGAAGTGTAGAAATAATATACAAAAAACCGCTGCTAAAAATTCAATTTTGAACTTGAGCAACTGATTCCAGTAATTTGAATACAATTGTTGATTCTGAGGTTATGTCCCGTCAAAAAAATTTCAAAAAAATAATCCGCTCTTTTATTAAGCCCCTCTTACATTCTACTTACTTTTCCGACGTCTTTACTGCATTCTTAAGAAATCATATTTGGGTCTAGGGATTCCCCTTAAGTTAAATAATACCCTCAAAAGGTCCTTACTGTATTTCTACTTTGCTTTTATTTTCCTCAACACTCAATCATTAGACATGATTTGATTTATACTCGAGCGCTTTTGTATTTTGTCATACTTCAATTGAATTCAGTGCTCTTCGCAGTATAGTATAAGAGCATTCTGATCATATTGATTTTTTGAATATTTCATTTTATCTTACATTGTATGACTTTTAACTGTTAGTTGCATTTGTAAGTGCTATACAATATATATATAATAGTGGCATACTTCTACCACTACTCATGCCCCGACCCATTAATGTTTACTTTTTCCACTTTCTTTTAATGTTATTGATAAGTTATAACACAAAGTTTACAATTTTTAATATTTTATGTGGTGTTTTTAAGCTGCTAGCAAACTGTCTACATGGTCAGTAAGGTAGTCGGAGTATTCAAAACAGTTTCAACACAACGCTTGTGGTTGGTGCTTTGTTTAGCCAGGACTATTGTTGTAGGTTCGGATTAACATAGACGTGGCAATGTTTACACAGTATATGAACCGCGTGCAGTGGCTTTAGTTTCAGTGGATAATATAGGCCTAGTTTGACCACACGTTTAACTTTGTCAGTCAACATGGCCAGTGTACATTTCTCACTTGAAGATGTGCCGGCTACAACGCGCCTTAACTTGCTCTCACACCTAAACTCAGTTACTAGCCTTACAGTTGCTGCGTTTCACATAAATTGTTTTGTTAATCTTTCCTTATATAGTTATCTAATTTTGATATGCATATACATTAATATTTACTTTTTCACAATTTAAAACTAATAAACCCGAAAAAGCCTACATTATAACTACAAGTAATGCACTTACGATTTCTCAAATGAGTTTGCAAAGTATTGTTGCAATGTGAATTATATGACAAAGAACTCGAAATAGTCAGGAATTTCAAGTATTTTATACGCGCTCATCCTGAACTTAATGGTACTTCATGGCGAAAAAATACTGAATGCATCAGAACTAATTTAAACTGGCTACTGTATTGTATTTTTGTAACGGAATTTGGATGATGAAGTTTTGATTGTATTAAATATATTATTAATTCCATACAGGAGTGTTTCCTTCCTTACCAAAAACGAGAATCATCCTTGATGACTTGGACAAATCATAATTTCAGATGTGATTTGGGTTTATCCTGTAATGGAAACTGTGGACCAATTCTAGTAACATTATTGCAAAGGCATAGTTGATAGCTAACCTAATCTAAGCGAAGGCGGGGTGGGGGGGGGGGGGGGGGGTAAATAATTCTATTATGGCTGACTTGAGACTATAACGTGGTATCTTCTGAAGTATGTGAAGCTTAGCAAGCTTGTTGAGGAGTTGAAGGAGTGACGGAGTTGTAGCAAATTCTCGTCTTAATATTTCCAAAAGTCTGGACCTAAGACTTAAGTTTCGGTCAAGAAAATGCTCTGTCTCAAGTTTGTTGGGAAACTCTGATGGTAAATAGAATATAAGTTACTTGGCAGTTGTTCACGAGTTGGCCACTTCGCTACTCACCCGCGAGGGAAACTACAAGATGGTGCCGGAGAAATTAGAAAGTACTTATTAACTTAAAGGGGTATTCACCCGCTTAACTCAAAAAATATATTATATTCAGGCTAACTAGTTATGAATTTAGAAATCAACAGAAAAATTATTGGGTCCACCATGACCCGAAAAAAATGTCGAACTTAGTATTTTTCGAGCTAGGTCCCATCGGCAAAAATCTCCCATAAGAAATAACATGGGGACGATCTTTATGCCCCGTGACCTTGGAGGATTTTGATCCGAAAAAATACTGCCCATTATTGACTTACTCGACATCCTTTTCTGTAAATCCTCTATATTTTGTTTTGTAATTTGGGCAAGTGGTTCGGCCAAATTGTTCTGATTACCAAGAAGGGGTGTGATTTCGGAATGCATATTTTTGCATGTTTGAGAGTATATGTGTGCACAGTTTCAAGGCACGATGATATAAAGGGCCATTTTAGATAGGTACGATGCTCTAGTATCTAAGTGGAACCAAAAATAAGCAAGTTAAAGCCGAATTTAGAAATTTCTTAGAACGCCAATTTTCAATGGAAAAAATTGAAAAAAAACGTGTAAAATCACAGTTACAAGATATAATTTTTTAAACGATCATTTAGTGTAGTTTTGTGGTATAAGTAGTAAAAGCTAATTTTTGGGGGTAATAGACGAAGAAATGGAATAAGGGTGATTCGACATTTGAAATGTTATGGTACATGACATGCAAGCGGTGTCCAGAGAACAACATGCATGTCTTTGTAGATTCTCTTCTCCGTTGAATTTTCTTTTCGATAAGTTTATTGCTCAGATTTCATGCGTAACCAGACAACAATATCCTGTCAAAAGATAGCCAAGACTAAAATACTATAATTAATTAAAATCAAAAGGAATTACTAAGCTAGTGTTCTGCTCCATAACAAGATCACAAAAGAAAAGAAGAAAAGTAGAATTTGTAACTTTTAAAATGAACTCGTTCGTGCAAATTCCAATTTGTACATTGTTATGCAAAGAGTCGTTAGCATAGGCGTGATTTAAGTGAATTAACTATAAACAAAAGAGACGAGATTATTTACTGTAAACAGACTAAATGATAAAAACATGAGTTCACTTCACATTTAATTAAGCCAAACTTAACATTATAATTCAAACGTTATTACGTTCTTGTCTTCACTTTACAATATTGTTTATTTAGGACAAATACCCAAATTATAACAATAGGTGAAAATGTGGTACATTTTTTAAACACGTTGATTGGCGTAATATGAATAGATCATAATAATCCCATGGCATAACTTAAGGAAATGACGCTTAAGTGCCGCTTTATTTAACGGTTTTTAGTTTAAAAGATTTGTGAATCCAATATTTGGTAATCTATGAACTCACCACTAGGTTAATATGTATAAAACAGTTTAAATGCCAAAAGTTGAATGGCAGTTAAAACTCATGTCAGTAATTAGATATAAAACATTGTAACTTTGTTGCAAATCTTTAATTCATTGCACGGTTTTTGTTTGGAGTTCTCCGTTAGCTGTTTCCAGTTGTCTAAAATATTAATGAAAGAAGTTGATTTATGAAAATATAATAATTTAAAAAGAATACGGAATTAGTTTGAGAGTGCGTTAACTTGCTGTTTTATAAAGCTTTTTCAACTACGTCACAAAAACTTCATAATTTAGTCTGCCAGAATTTAATTATTAAAATAGTTCTCCAAGAGAGCATTTCTTTGCATATACTAATGAAACTCATTTCCTTTGTTACAGACGTGGAAGTCTTCGTGCATCAATCAACAAAAAGTAAGTTTTAGTTTAGAAGGATGCCTTTCTGTCTAACAACTGCTCCTCGGACGTTGTTTCTCCACGAGGAACTGCTACACATAAACTCTGTCTGGTCGTACTACAACTTCCACGCAAGTGTAAAGATAAGATCACGACTCCGAACTCTTTACTACGCCCCTCTGTTCATAGACAAGATCGCGACTAGATAACAACCCCCTTCTACGTCGCCGTTTTCTTGTCTTGGCATTCACAAAATAGCCGACCTTCTAAACTGTGCCCGAATTCAAGACCTACATTCGTTTCAAGATAGTTCTTTATTTTTGGAAGTTTTCCAATTTCACTTGACTAGAGATCAATATTGTATTAATGGAATATTCTTGTGATCCAAGCTTAGGCCCTAAGGCGACAACACGCCAACACAATTCGGTATATCTTTTCATCGAGCTCTTTGTGACCAAAAGAGAAAGGGTATTTCTTGAGGAAACAAAGTTATCTTAGTCGATACTACTGACGTTTGAGAAAGGGGAAAGATTGGATAAACCTTTCCATCCCTTAGGGCTGATGTGAACCGTTTGCGTTCTTCTTAAAAACAATATACTTATTTCGTTATATTATTAATGTAGTCCGGATGAAGTTCAGCTTGATAAGCAAAACGTAGCTAGAGGTATTGAAATCATGCTGAAAACTTGTATGGTGCTTTACGAGTCTAATTTCATAATTATTGCTTTTTAGAGACGATTAATGGCGATATATATATATATATATATATAAAATTAATGTAATTCGTCGGCAATTTGTAAATATTACTCGAAATATATCTGTATAAAATACACGACGAGAGTCTTTATCATTTTAATCTTTTTTTCAATTATGTAAATATTTAACATTGCATTCAAATTTATAATGTGAATTGTGCAAAATGGATCACTGATTTATATTAAATTAAGATTTATGTAATAACGATACAATATAATATATCATGAGCTTTAGTGCATTTATGTTCTATTCTGAATTACACTAAGTGAAAAGTAGTGAATGTTGATATTAAAAAAATAGTTTCAGGAACGCGCCACAACAAACTAGACACTTACCTCCTAGAATGTGAGTCATCTTCTTCCTAAAACTAGAAAATGAAAACCTTTTTATAGCCAATCATTGTCCCATAACTGCATTTTCTACGACTGCGAGAAAAGTTTTTCCGGAGCATTTTTCTTCGCAGTTTCTCACTGAAAATGGATATTGTTATTGGTTTTTCAAACTTCTGCACAACTATTTCGCTCGTATTTTCTCGTTCACTCTGCCCTCTGGCGAAACAATGTGAGATCCTGATATCGAGTTCGCGGTTCAATAGAATAGTCCACACACCCGCTAGCAATGCAAGCTCAACGCTGTTAGCGGTATTATTGCGAACCTGTCCATGATAAAAATAAAATAGTTGATTTAATTGATTCTAATAATGAAATCAGTCGTATTATTTAAAAAATATATATATATAACCTTGACCTGTGTCACAAAATTCACCCCAACACAATTGTCACTGTAAATATATGCGAACAAGCATTATTTTGTTTAGTGTTATCAGAGCAAAAAACACAAACTATTCATAGATTTATGAAAATATTAAAAATTTATTGTATTGTATGTAAAACCAGGTTATCTTTGTAAAAGATGATAAACCCATACATTTTGCATATTTTAAACCCACTTTTCTGTTTAAACCAAAATCTATATCAAGTGCAAGCTATTTTTGTAAGACACCTTATGAAGAATGGTTAATACAGAATGAAGGCTTTGAAATGAAATTGTCTCAATGTGATATGCATTAGTTTCGAAATTGTTTTTCTCTAGCGTTTGGATAATGTGTATAATTTGTGTGTGTTGCATAGTTATTGAAGTAAGCGAACTGTCATTTAATCAAGGAAAACTAACATAATAATAATTAATGCAACGCAACTAGGAAATGCCGGGATCCACAATTGTCACGGGCTTGAGTTTCTAGCTTAATTATCCGCATTTCAAATTATTGATTGAGTTTGGGAATTCGCTTCTCAGTTCAATTCAAACCCTCCGAATTCAAATAATTGTATTGACGTTTAACCATTAATTAAGTCCTCGACTAGGAAAAATCTTCTCCCACAGGATATTAAAGTCGAACAGGATGCGAACATCACGCATGGCTTCACAGAGCCTAGCTCATTTTCCTCCCCCCCCCCCCACCCCTCCCCCGAGGTCGGAGCGGCGAAGTTAACTGAAAGTCTCATTAAAATGAGGCCGAGGCTGTACGAAAATCATTTCGCTTTGGTCAGCAATGACATTTATTTGCTTTTAAAAGTATGTTATCTACCCTACGGGCTACACTCGCTTACAAAGCTAAACGCGGCTCTCATTAAAATTAGGTCGTTTTGTAAAATATTTTTGCTTTGGTCAGAAATGATGTGAGTTTGCATTTTTAAGTATGTTAGTCTGCCTGCGGGCTAAAGTTGAGAACTTAAAATACTCGGCGTATATTTTAAATTAGGTTCAGTCAAAATCCGACATCATGGTTAAACAACTTGTAACTTGTAGAATTTCTACAACTTTGTTATGCAATTCACGCATTCCCTTTCGACAGTGTTTTGAACGACATCTTTTTATCTTGTTATGTCAAGAGTCTTTGATCGACAGTGTTTTGAACGACATCTTCTTATCTTGTTATGTCAAGAGTTTTTGATCGACAGTGTTTTGAACGACATCTTTTTATCTTGTTATGTCAAGAGTTTTTGAACGACAGTGTTTTGAACGACATCTTTTTATCTTGTTATGTCAAGAGTCTTTGATCGACAGTGTTTTGAACGACATCTTTTTATCTTGTTATGTCAAGAGTCTTTGATCGACAGTGTTTTGAACGACATCTTTTTATCTTGTTATGTCAAGAGTTTTTGATCGACAGTGTTTTGAACGACATCTTTTTATCTTGTTATGTCAAGAGTTTTTGATCGACAGTGTTTTGAACGACATCTTTTTATCTTGTTATGTCAAGAGTTTTTGATCGACAGTGTTTTGAACGACATCTTTTTATCTTGTTATGTCAAGAGTTTTTGATCGACAGTGTTTTGAACGACATCTTTTTATCTTGTTATGTCTAGAGTTTTTGATCGACAGTGTTTTGAACGACATCTTTTTATCTTGTTATGTCAAGAGTTTTTGATCGACAGTGTTTTGAACGACATCTTTTTATCTTGTTATTTCTAGAGTTTTTGATCGACAGTGTTTTGAACGACATCTTTTATCTTGTTATGTCAAGAGTTTTTGATCGACAGTGTTTTGGACGACATCTTTTTATCTTGTTATGTCAAGAGTCTTGAACGACAGTGTTTTGAACGACATCTTTTTATCTTGTTATGTCAAGAGTTTTTGATCGACAGTGTTTTTGAACGACATCTTTTTATCTTGTTATGTCAAGAGTTTTTGAACGACAGTGTTTTGAACGACATCTTTTCTTCTTGTTATGTCAAGAGTCTTTGATCGACAGGGTTTTGAACGACATCTTTTCATCTTGTTATGTCAAGAGTCTTTGACCGACAGTGTTCTGATGCGGGAGGTAATAATAATAAAACAAGTACTTCATATCAATTTCATTTAACATTTAATAGGTTTACAAATTAACAACAATAACTATGACCTATAAAACAATAGTTAAAACTTCCTATTTACAAGAATTTATGTAACGACGAATTATTAATTTACAAAGTATGATAAGTATTAAAAATAACAAACACATAGTAAAATAATATAGGCATTTATTAGTCACTATCTGATGATGATTAGTTAGATGCCGTATTGATGAAATTAAGGCCGAATTTATTAGCAAAAATGTCAATTGATGGAGATTGTGTAAGTGGGTTGAAAAAATGTACTTACGATAAACCTTGATGTTTTCTCAATATGCCCCCATGGTGCTGTTACAAAAGGTGTAAGCTGTTTAATTTGTTTCTATAAACGTCATTTCTCATTTAACCTCTTTTATCTTTCAACTTTTCTACACCCCCCTCCCCCCATTCATTTTTATACTTTCTGCTGATTTTATCTTGTTTCAAAACATTTCAAAAAATCCCAGGCAATGTAAAAAAAAACTCGTAATGGAACGAAAACGAGTCTATATATTAACGATAACTTTATCTACTGACCTGATTAGTAAAACTAGGTTAAAAATGAAACAAAACTCAACTCTCTTTCAAATTTAAACTAACAGACTTCATTGGTCCAGTGGTTCGAGTCCCTGCTTCTGCCAGGCGATATGTTACGTCTGATATGGACTTAAATCCTTCGATACTTTAATATGGTATGTGTAAATTATGATTTTGGAGCGGTCCTAGCTAGGAAACATGTAATAAATTGTATTTGTTCGTTCCGAAGTAGCTTGTTGATTCTGGCGTCGCCCACAAGTGAATCGTGTCCAACCAGTTTGGTTGATTTATTTCCTATTTCAAACCGTATCTCTGGTTGGCTAATGTTCGTTCATCGTTGGTGTCTGTGGCGACAAGTCTGGTTTCAAATAAAACTTCCTCGTTGAAAATCAGTTACGTGCCTAAGTGGGCAAACTAATTTAATGTGAACAAAAACCTATTTATTTAATTATTTATTTAAAATTTGTATTCTTAATAACCATAAAATAAAAACACTGGGATAATGTACGTAATAAGCTTGCGAAACACAATGTTATGTGTCATATTAATATAAAATGTATTATTTGTTACCTCATTGTATTCATTTCACATTTCATCATTTATAGTCACACAAACTTCTCATGTGAATACTTCCAGACATTTCAATATTGATATTAAGAATCATTACAAAAATTTGTAATGAGAACGCATCAATCAAGTTATACCATGCTGGAAGTCATCAAATTATTGTTCACCACAATGTGTACACTCTTTACTATCAATTGTTCAGCATCATTTTGTTCCCCATCATTTGTTCACCCTTTAACTAACTCATTTTATATTAATTGTAACATACCACCATTGGTCACCCTTTACTTTCTATTGTTTACCCTTTACTATCTTCTTTTATATTATTTTTTTATTTATTTTTATTGCTTTTTATTATGTGGTTTTAAGAGGTATAACTTAGACATAGTAAGTTAGACACTTTGTGACTGGAGCCTTATTTATGGCCTTTTTCTAACTTTCTATGAAGTTGTGCACCTTAATGTTCGATTATTTGAACAATTTCTAAAATAATATTAATAAAAAATAAGCTAAAAAGTTAGAGACCAACACACTTGGTTTCAAATCTCGATTCAAGAAATTATTCTTGTAAACATTTCTCATCAAATTTATCAACACTTCTAAGAAATAATTTCACTAAATTTCCGACACAAGGACCCAACAACTGTAGCTCAGGAAGTTTAACCTGTCATTTCTCGTAACTAGCTAAGTCACTTTAAAACATACTCCTTTTTACCAATTTGTTGAGATAGTGTAACGGCTTCGTTCTCTTCGACGTCTGCTCGGCAGTCCGGGTTAGTGGAGGAATCTATATAACTGTCAAGGTTACACCGTCCTTTCGGATGAGACGTTAAGCATTTGGTCCCCTTGGTACTTTTCGAAAGGAGAAGGCTAAGTGCCGGTACCGGGTTTCCCCTTTTTTCTTCTATCCATACTTCATCCTCATCTATCACCACTTATCGTCTCAAATAGCCTATTGCAATTATGTGATACGTTAAGCAATATAAATCAAACCAATTTGTTATAAATTTACTGATTTATCCCTGTACAAACTAGCTTACTAACGTCATATATTTTCATCGTGCTTGTTCTACCTTCGCTCACCAACATCACACTATATCATGTAGCGATTTTACAACGGAGTGCTTTTGTATGTTTCTAATTGTTCAAGTAGTATTTGATCTAGCTATTTATGTTGTTCAATATTCCCTATCGAAACCAACTTGTTTTTTCAGTAGCCTGTTATGCAAACCATTTCGTTTGGAAATATGTTAGCCGGCCCGTGGGCTATAGTCGCACAAAAAGCCAAATGTTGTTCTTTTAATGGCGATACTCGAGCGTATTTCGAGCTTGATGTTTTAAACCTGTATTCGTAAAGATCGATTTTCTGTGATTTGGATGTTATAGATCCACGTTAAATTTTTGACAAAATACGATCTGAATAATATTATGATTCTTTCAGGCGTTCGAATATTGATGGTGGTAGAAGTGCTGGATGTAAAAATTAAAATTCGTTCTGATCCATAATTGAAATTTATTTGTTGGTGGATGAGTAGATTATTTTTGACAAGTTTGGGTAAGCATAACAATTCCCCCCTTTGCTCCAGGGAAACCAAAAACCACTATTTATTCCTTGTAGAAGAACATTGTCAACTAAAAACGCCTGTCAATCGAAGTACATGTTCGGTTTTTTATCGTAAGACATGATACACACACAGACGGACAGACAGATATTAAATTATTTTATTTGTGCTGTGTGGATTCGAACCAGGGCCTATCAAGTTAAACAATGATTTATAAATCATGTTTTGATAACTAAATAGAATAGATTTGAAATAAATAAATAGAATAGATTTGAAATAAATAAATAAATAAATAAAAATCTTATTCTATACAATTCAGGTAAAAAGTTGACTTCGTTGTGGTTCGTCAGAAAAATGAAACATTATTGTATTTTGATAAATGTGTAATTTAAACGACATTTGATTGATCGCAGATAAACAAATTCGTAAATTCTTCAAATATCTTCTTATGAATTTGCAAGTTTTTCCGCGGTGTTTTAGAAAATGCACCGGGAAACTTGGGAGAAGACGGGTCACGCTGCCTCAGTCGATGAATGCACCATTATTCGATCACAAAGAGAGAGAGAGAGAGAGAGAGGATGAGCGGATAAACGGACAGTGTAGGTTCCTGGCAAACACTGTTCAATTGTTTTTCGCAATGGCAAGCATTATCAGTGAATTCTCAATTACCAGTCTGGAATGGGGTTATTGGAGCCTGGCAATACCGGAGAAAAACCATTAGAACCCGTTTTATTCTCAGAGTAATAAAACCGTTAAACTGGTGTCTAGGGAAAACATAGACGTTTCTTGCTGACAAGGAAATATTAGCGATCTCAACGTTTCGAATTTCTAATAATCATTATCAGCATGCGTGTAGTGTAGGTGTGCACTTTCCCGCACTTAGAATGAGTACACTCTGGCAATTAGTTTCATTAGTATAGTTATTTATACCCTTCTAGTTGACATTTACTAAAACAGCTTAAGAATTTATGCATTGCTGCACCCTCGTTCTATTGGTCATATTTAGACGGAAATGTTTAATTACAAGCCAATTCCACTGTAATGCTAACTACCCCTCCCCCCCCCCGTAATCGCTGTCAAAAAACTGTAAAGGTAGCTGATTATTCTTCGAAATATTTTTATGTGCCATGTTCATATTTAATTTTAGAACAGTCTTAAGTCCAATAAACAGGTATTTATTTTATGAGTATAGTATACATAAACATAATACATATAAGTTTCAACAAAAAATGACAAATACACAAACATATATTGTAAAATAAGTGGAAGGATTGAAGAATCAATAAAACCAAAGGGTATACAATTTGTAAATATGTCAAACTTTGATGATTTCGTATTCCATACCGTTGTAGGTTAGAGTACACTGTATGTACTTACTTACTTTTATGGTTGTTTACCCCCCCTTCACCCCCCCCCTCTTCTGTCTTCGTATCCGCACCTGAGCGGAGTAGTGAGTGGGCCGTGGATAATTCAACAGCGTGGCATCAACTATGCATCAGAATGTGACAGCGTATGAGTTAATGCTAGGTATTGCTATTGTAGCGCCGAGGTATGAGCGGGTTCCGAGCGAGCTAAGCAATGGATTATTCAACACTGTAAGCACGTGCTAGAGAGCTTTCAAAGCTGGAAGAAGTGACGGGTGAGAAAGTTTCAGGTAATTGGGCTTGGCACGTTTTAACGTTGAACTATATCGAAGAAAGTGACATTCTCTTTGTGTTCGATTTATTGATCAACATTATTGTGTTATTTATTTATTAATCAACAGAATACAAAATATATTCCAGAAATTATTGGATGTAGTAAAAATATTAATGTAAATCGGACGCTAGTTTACATTTTGTCAAATATGTGCAAACGGAGTTATGTACCGAAAGGAATTTAAATTTGGCGCTATAAGATTCAACAATATTTATCATATTCTGCAAGCACGGGTACGAGGAAAGGGGGGGGGGGGAGGGCGAAACAGGTTGTTATAGTAGGTGATGAACTTTGTCGGATAGGCTTAGAATGGGAAACATCCAAAACGAAAAACCGTCTATATGTATATATTTATTTATATATATTATAAATATTATCTTAAAGGTTTCATCTGATTTTTTATTGGTAATTCCATTTAAACACTTCTTATAATATATACAATTAAAAATTATTTGATTAATAAACCTGATACTCATGATATTAAATCTATCACTTTTGGTGGAGGTGCCGGGTTAGATGTATTACTTATTTAGAACATATTAATCGCTTGTTAGAACATTCATAAATGGTTGTGGAGCCGGTAACTAAAACAATTTAAAACCAAACAAATACGTTATACAAAACATTTAATACATGAACAAGTCTATGAAATTAAAATTTTACAACAAATACAACAAGAAAAATAACAAAACTATAAATATATAAAACGGCTGAAAGCCCAAGATGAATGAAAATAAACAAATTGAGGGTATAAAATACAAAACTGGTGAAAAGGTGATAAGGGATCTAACCACTCCCCCTGGACCCTCAATGTCACCAAAAACGTATTGTTTTCAGGGAATGCCAACGTAAATCCGCCCGTCAATCGGACGTCGTGTTCGGTTTGTGTCTAGACATGACACAAGGACGAACGGACAGACAACAATGTGATGCATAAGAGAGAGTTTCTCTCCCCAATCATTAAAAATCGTTCCTCTTTATGCCGACTTATTATCGTGTTTCGTATATCCTCATCGTCCTTCGTAGTAATTCGTGCATGGTCGGCTTTCTCGTCGATAAACTCGCATCGCTGCACGATTGGCTGTCGCAGACATAAAATAACTCATTGGTAGTATTTTATTTTGCTCGGAAAACCCTATAAAATAACTCGATCGTGAAAAAAGGCAATTTACGCTGAGATCATATTCAGGCCGGTTGCGTGGAAATAGACATTCTGGGACAAAATGAATCGGATTACCGTTTACTATTGGTGATTTTATTATAAGGTTATGATGATGTTTTACGACGGAAGCGGTAAATGTACCAAGAACGATCACAAGACGATCACCATTTTAACCGCCTGGCTATGTATTGATTTTCTATTCTAGTACTATTTACAGATGTTACTGCATTTAATATGTGTGCAATTCAAAGGCAGTTTTTTCCTTTTGTTACGTAACGGAATGCTTAGTTTCATATTGATGTGCCCCTTCGAAAATTGAATACCCGCCAATTAATTGCATTTTCTTATTATTTACTTTCGTGTCTGGATCTTAGACAATGTATCAACTATTTAGGAGTGTCTGTATTATGCTCTTGTTAAATTAATTGTGATTTATTGTGTTTTTAATAATAATCACTTAACATTTCCTTTATATATTATTTTATTTTCTGTCAAGAAATGTGTATTTGCCAGTTGCTTTGTCAGTCATTTACTTTTTATAATCGCATCAACTCTAGGTTGTTGACTCTGTTACAGGGATTATATTCGTGAAGGCAGTAAAAACAACCTTCAAAGGTTTTAATGTAAATGACGTTTTCACTTATTAAATCTATTAGTACTCAGAAAACACTTGTTATTTTCCTAGTTTTCTTTGTTCCGAATCGGTCTTATTTTATATGCTTTTACATAAATTCAATCTCTTCAACATTAAATGTTATTATTATTTTATACATTATTATTTCAATTTATATAAATCAACATCAGCAATTTCCACGTTTGTATTTGTTTTTGTATTTATTTTATTTCCGATGACAGGTACAAAGTACATAAATGGATATCGTCAAAACATTTAAAGACTACCTCATTTATCTACCTCAAAGTCAGAATAGATCGTTTTGATCAATAGTTTTATGTACAACAATGAACATAAAACAGGAATACATGCTTCGAATTAATCATCATTGATTCAAACTCTCAAACCCTTAAAATTCTGTGCACGTTTTGTTTTGTCAGCTTCCGTGGCGCCTTGGAAAATCTCTTGTCTGGATTCATTTTGTTTTTGTATGATCTCAAGAATTTTCTCATCCATGTTTCCACTGAAACTTGTGTTTTGTATCGAAACATTTTCTTATTTTGTACACGATCGAAATTAATATATAGTTGTTAAAGTGCAATATTTTATCGAACTTTTGTCGTTTCATTTCCTCAAATTAATCACCAAGATGTACATAAAAAGTTGTTTCGAAAGTATCGTACATATCACATCAAACAATTATTTTTGGTTGTATAGCATGTATTTCTAATAATACAACTAAGTGCAGTATTCGATGTCTGTCACGAAATATCGCAAATAGAATGTAGCTCAAAACTACAACTTGTCGATAGAACAGTTCTCAACGCGGTAGTTTAACATTGTTTTAGGTCACAGAAGCAAATGTTAGCACTGAGGGTCGATTAACTAAGTTGTCACAAGATTTATTTTACTTACATAGTAACTTGTCACCATCGATCGTAAGATGTCGTTTGAGGACACTAAACTGTACATTTTATATTGTACTAAAACGTTATTTTTCAACAGTACAGTATTGCAGCGATGAAGGACATATAATGTGAGAATTGACGTATTGAAAAACTTACATTATATTGGTAAAAACACAAATACAATGATAAACATTTAATTGTTTAAATTAAAAGAAAAAGCATCTGTAATTAATGTAATTATTTAATGTTAGTATTTAAAATGAAATTCGTATACATAAAATTAACGTAAATTAACGTTAACACATTGTTCTGTGTTGCTATGGATTAAGGAAGCCAGTTACAAATGTAAGTCTTAACGGGTTCAAATTCTTGGAATAGGCCTATTTGTATTTCATTACACTCCAAAAAATATTTTTAACACACTATGTACGCATCAAAAAGTAGAAGAATTCAACCTAACACGCAGATATTTTTCTCCGGTGATTCTTAACAATAGAAAAACAACTAAAGTATTTTAGGTATTTCGACATCTTCTGGCGTTTTCTCACGATACTTTTTATATGGGTGAATAGAGAGTTTTATCGTAGAGACTTTTAAATAAGAAACGAAATATCTTTGGAACTTATTCACCCCTAGCGTTGGTAGTACTTTCCAGAGAACTCTACTTCGGTAATAAAACAAAACACGCAAGGTTTGATTTCTTTGCTTTCACTGCACGGCTGAGTGGATCTCGCTAGAGCACTGCATACTAGGAGAGAACTCACGTTATACAGTCACGACAAGGAATGTTACGATACACAAGTACAAGTGCGGGAGAACACTTTATAGGTTATTTGGTACACATATGTACCACCACATTTCAAAATCTACTCCATTAAATCGGCCAGTTCTACATACTTTTAGCCCGGGTAAATAGCTGCTTTATTTTGTTCTGAATTGGTATGATTTTTCCCCACTTAATAATGATTACAAGTTTTTTTTTCAATCAAATTGTGTATAAAAACACAGAAATACACTAATTTCCGGGATGTCCCGGATATTTTGTTTGCCTGTAGTAGATTCAATTTGAACATTGGAAAAAAACGAAAAAGTGAAAAATTGCTAAAAAAATCTAATTTAAAAAAAATGTTTTTTTTTAAACTTTGATGTCAATTTAGAATTCAAAATCAGCATTTTGTTCCTAAAACATCAAGGATAAAAATCTTTTTAAAAATCTAAAATTCTTTTAAAAAATCACAAATTTTAAATTGCTGAAGTAGAAAGCAAAATTTTGGGTCGCTACTTATTGTCCTATTCAGGGCTTAATGAGAAAAACTGTATTATCTTCAAAATGTTGAAGAACAGACAAAAATAATGTTTTAATTTGGTGGGGGTGCCGGGTACTAGAAAATGCTCCTTTATAAAAATACTACCTATGCTTTTCCACTTCAAGAGTAACCAAATCATTCTGTATCATCGATGCTGATGGGGATGGGTAATGTTTAAAAAAAAACACACGTCGATCTTAGGTCATATTCGGTTTAATCTTTAGACGTAACACACGCACAGACGAATATACGAACACAAGCCAGTTATTTTGCCGCAAAGATGTTTTGAATGTCCCATGCTCTCGTCTTTGGAAGGGTTATTCTCAGCCAATCAGTGGGCGTCAATTTACATTACTAACATAACCTTGTCATCTTTGTTAAAGAAAAAGTCACTCGTGTGAAACGGACGTACTAAAATGGATGCACATGGGAGAATTGCTCCCTTTGCACCGTGAACTTATATAAAATATATGTTTTATAGATGTTACTTACTCACTCTTGTAACTATAACAAGCGTTCTTCGTCGTGTGAAAAGCTGCGATGAATATATTCAAGTAAAATCTTTTGTAAAATACTGGAAACGAAGGTATCACTAAAATGTAAATCCTCCACCAGGCCGTGTAGAAAGTGGAAGCACTACACCAGAGAGAGGGACTCAGCTTCCCATGGAGATGGGACGGTAAATTCAAGAGGCCGTACACGTACCACACGGAGGAGCCAGTGGTCCATGACGTGTTCCGTTCCCACAGGGCCGGGCGACTACCGCTCAATCTGTAGGAGCTGGCTCACCTATCAAACATAGGCTAGGTTTTATTAGCGGCGCTATATATAGACACTGCGGAACTCTCGGCTGGTTCAGTCACACACCGTCCAACAAGGTTTATACTTGTGTTCTGTGGTTAGCGTCTCCGCTTCCAATGCAGAAGGTCCAGGGTTCGACTACCGCTAAATGCAGAAGGTTTTTAAATTTTGAAGTCCATCAATTCTTGCGTTAGTAATTTGTAAACGTTGTTTTTGGAGCCGTCCTAGCAACGTTGCACATAATTAATTCTAAGGTTGTTACGAATTAGCCTTATTGATTCTGGTGCTGTCAGCGGGTAGAATCGTGGCCATCTTGATTGACCGGTGTTTCCCTACTTAAAATGCCGGTATATAGTTGGTGTAAGATACATGACTTTTCCAATTTAAACATATTTTTATTTATACCTGTTCTATTTAAAGTTTAACTTAAAAAACGAATTTATTTATTTTGTAATCAATAATTTAAGAAGCTTTTCTTATCGTGATTATCAAACGTAATTACATTATGTACAATGTAATGTGCACAAGTAAATATTTCAAATTTGAAACGTCTTTGGTGGAGGTGCCGGGTCCGTGACGTTCTGTTCCATCTTTTGAGTTGTTTTATCTGGATTACTATTGCCACACACACACACACACAATACACTCACACGGATACAAAGCTACGCATTGCGCATTAAACAATACATACCTACGTTATATATAAAACCTCTGAATAAATATAGAAATATAATTTATTAACTTTTCTCTATTTAAGAGATATTTTACATTGTTTTTCGTGCTTTATTCATGTAGATTTTGTTGTAAAAAAAAAAACTTTAGATTTAATGAAGTACTAAATTGTATCTCACTAGGGAAATTAATCTTAAATATCCGATTTCGCTGGATGATGTAGCCGTTTAGTCCATCACACTTAAAAATAATTGTTATTAAACATTCTATACGCGGTCTAGGCCGGATAGGTTTTTCGTCCCCCGACAAAGGATAATTCCCAGTAACTCATGGAAACGGTAATTCAAACCGTCGCCAGTATAACCGCTACATTCTATGCTGAGGAAGCTGTTTGACCACTATGCGCATAGAAGGCTGTTAAGTACCGTCCGTTGGTTTTATTCACATATGATGGATAGAGGTAGAGTATTCGTACGGTGTATAGTAACGCTTTGCAACGCGTCTGGCTAGAGAACAATGCGAACAAGTGGGGTTATTAATTGTGAGGGATGATATTTAAATTTATACTGTTTTTCGTCTGAGATAAAACTACTCACTTATAATATTTGGTAATTAAAACATATTTTTAATTGATTTGAATGTCCATATTTGATGCTCTTTCTTAAAAGTATGTAATTGCTGGGGTTAATGTTCACGCAATTGATTTATAACATAAATTCAATGAAATTGAGTGTATCTAGTGATCCATATATTGGCGATTTGTTTATTAAACATTTCAAGTGTACACATTTTTAAAATTTGGTTTATTGGCGAGTAAGTTCGTAATGTGCCACTCTAGCTGATGTTTTCCTGACGGTTTTTAACCCTATTCTCGCCATTTACGATGAACTCAGCCATGCTTTGGCTGGACCAAATTCTATTCCAATTCCAGACGACACCCGTTGTTTAGCGCTACTTAAATATGGGCTTAGAGCCAATACATGGAAATGACCACACATATTCATAGATGGCATTAGTTTTTTAAGTTTTATAGTCAAACCATATAATTTAATTTTCTCGTTTTTTCGCTTACTAATGGAGGATTGGGTTCCTAATAGCCCGTTGACCGGCCATTTTCACTCTTAATATCAGTTTGTCTTTGGTCAAGTTTCCCTAAAAAATGTAATTTACATTTATTTTTGTCAAGAGTGATCTTGTTATTTCAAAAAAAACTGGCAAACTCTCTGTCCAAATCTTTTTGTGGTGCCCTTCAGTATATAATCGAAAATAAGACTACTCGCGACACAACGACAATGGGCGAGGATAAAATTTTAGTGGTTGGCTCTAAGTACTTCTAAAATCCTATAAAATGAGCGTCGCTGGTCGTTACCGGCGAAAATGACGTATATCGATCTGTAATAGATGGTTAGCGTCTCTTTATGTCACTTTTCTTGTGAGCACTTTCAAACTTTCACTTTAATAAAAGTAACTTTGAGGTAACACCATTTATTTTATTCTTATCATCTGTTTTAATGATAAAAGAGTTAATGAGACCTACATAAACAAGTAGCTGATGCACGGTTTGTGTAATTTTCTTGATTGGATTGTAAACAAGCAGTAATCCGCGGTAATTTAATTTACATAATTTAGTTTTAAAATAATAAATGAAACATAATAATATGGAGAAGAAAACAATGTAAGCGTACTCATATCACTTTATAATATGGAGTATTTTGTGGTATCTTACTCACCGAAAGTATAAATTTTGATTTTGTTAAGAAATTTGTTTACACATCATCACGAATTCACAATCACTTTCATAAATATAATTATTTCATCGTTTCGAATAGCGGTTTAAACTCGTTTCTGTATCGGCTATGAGAAATCAGGTCATATATTTCAACGTGCAAACAATTATTTTCAGTTTATTTTAATTAAGATACTTCCATCTTGTCTGCATTTATTCGGCACCTCCAGCATAAGTGGTGACCGGAACATGCGTGTAACAATAACGACCATCTTTGCTCCTTACTCTCGGTTCTACCCTTGCCTGTCTGGCTAACGTAGTCTCGTACCTTGTCGCGTATGCTTATTTCCACGGTTACCTCGCGTTTTCAATTCCCTGATAAATTTCAAACCACATACCCCCCTCGATTCATCCACCTCAAAGGGAAAATCTAACTAACTCCAAAACCAAAATCAAATCAACGTGTGTTATTTGTACTTCAGAAGGCGACCCCAAGAGTGAGGTCGACAGAAAAGTTTAACAACGATGAAAAGTTGGACAATAATACTTGTCATCAGTTTTTATTTTTGGGGCTCAATCGTCCACGGCTTGTGGGATCTGCCCCTGCTGACATTATAGAAGGGCTCTAATTACAATATACATGATGGAGTCGGTCGACCGAGAAATAACCAGGCGCGCCTCGCTAAAACATGAATAGCCGCCGGTGTTTGAGGGGTGGGGGGAATGTTATTTTGCTTTGCGTTGCATTCAATCATAAATTATTAGTATTTGGAACATATTTTATCTGGTGTATCGCAATCGGCTCGCTCGATTTATGATCACCATCCTACACGCTGAAAACCGATTGATGTTTAGAATGGCTATTTTTGGATTTTTATTTGAGAGGGAGAATGGTGACTGTATTTTGTTAAAGTGTGTGAAAGGTGAAACGAGATGCTTATAAAATTATTAACTATTTTTCTATAAACATCATTTAAACATTTTAAATTCACGGTTGATTTAATAACATTGTTTAATGAATGGTTATGGAAATGAATTTTAGGTAAAGTAAAGCATTTTAAAATTATGAATATCCACCGTTCAAAACAACTAAGTCTTTATAGCTGCTACTTCAAAAAATAAATTGTCGATGTTCAAAATTAATCTATTTATTCTTTACGAGAGCAAAAATTTATAATATTTTAAAAGTAAGTTACAATAGAAACAGTTATATTTATTCCCGACAACCTTGTATTTGAACGTCTATATTGATAAAACCTAGTCTTGACTTAATAAACAAAAATGTTAAAAAATGTTCTATGAATTCAAAACAGTTAAAAGAAATTTACACTCATGTTATAACTCGACGAACACTTTTCACATAATAACGAAACCAGATAATTAGTTTTGTTGAACGGCTAAGTAACATTGAGTAATGCAATTCAAACCCTAACTCGACTTTGCCTAGAAGAATTATTGCATAATTGCATACGAAAACCAGCCACACACAACTTCATAATTTGCATGAGGCTTCTTTTAGCCCAGACATTATTATATTACATTCAACTTAACTCTGTTACTTTTCTGTAACCAGTCAGAAAACAATGCCAACAACAATTTTCTAAAATAAAACAAACTTAACAAGATCAAAAGAATATAATATGGGTCAGACTTTTATTATGTTTGTCTCTTGAGAAATTATGTCAGTCGTACAGCATAAAAACTGTGTAGCACAGTTGTTTGCTGAAAACATTGTTTCCCATGCTAAGACAGAGAGACGTATTATGCTCGTGTATGTGGAGTACAAATACTTGAGTTTCGATGCTAAATAACGAGGTTAAGAATAATGATACAGTTTTAAGGCTATTGCAAAGCACACTTACCGATATTTTGAGTCAAAGGAAAATAGCTGAAAGTTGGTTGAATGTAAGAGGAATCTTGAATTAAAAAAGAATTAAAAAAAGTTTTTGACGTGTTAATAGCCTTTTTTCATATGGTCAAAAAAGAGTTTTGAAACGGTGGACGAAAAAATCACATCAAACGTTATTTTTCACAAAATGATTTTCCCTTATACTCGTAGCGAAAACAAGGTTAAAAAATTAAAATCATAGCTCAAAATAAGTATTGCACCTAGAACTTTTCTTTCCTTATTGACCCAATATTTGCATAAGCGACTAAAGGGAGGTGTTGTCCCGTAACAAAAAATGTTCTTTTTATTCAACTTCCTCTTTCATTCAACCAACTTTCAGACAATTTCCTTTGGCTTTCAAAGTTTTGGTAAGAGTACTCTGGAATAGCCTTAAGTAATTTATCAATATTGAGCAAAGAAAAATTAAACCCCCCAGCCATGGTGGAGGTGCCGAGTATATGGGTATCAATACTTTACTCGACGAATCATGAACTCGCGCGATATATTGGAATCAGATGCAAAAGGAATAGTTGTTGCAAATTTCTGGAAATATGAAAGTAATACTTTAGTGGGGCTAGGTATCCCCAATGTTTTGCAATGCATTATCTCACATCCTTGTTGTATTATTCAGATAAACCTAGGAACATTTTCATTCATAAATTGAACTTAATTTGTGTGGAATAAATAACCTAGGAGTTCGAGTGATTCACTTTGAATGACGTTTGGAGAAATTGTTATTAAAGCTTTGTTTGAATTTGTGTACATAGTCTACCTGTTGATTGTTGATTGATGGATATCTGAAAGATGTATTTTAAAATTAATAAATAAAAATTCACTAGACATATTTCCCACAAGAAACTTTAAATATCATTTCATAAAATCTACATAAATATGCAAGAAAACAAATATGTTACTTAATTCACCATTATGTATTCTTTTTCAAGATTTGTATTGCAATGCTTCATTTAGTATAACTCACTGCTAGATCTCGAGTGATGACGACAGACAGACAGACAGACAGACAGACAGACAGACAGACAGACAGACAGACAGACAGACAGACAGACAGACAGACAGACAGACAGACAGACAGACAGACAGACAGACAGACAGACAGACAGACAGACAGACAGACAGACAGACAGACAGACAGACAGACAGATACAACTGAACGTTACATTTCACGTCACTCACTCATTTAGCGTCGATTGATTCAATTATCGAGTTTAGCAGCCGCAATGAGGCTCCACGCATTCAACAGTCGCCAGTCACGGTATCATAGCACGCGGGTTCTCTGGGGAGGGAGTTAGAATATCGCGTAACTAGGTTTACGAGGGAAAATATGTTATTGCTATTGTCAAGTGATTAAAGAGGGGAAACGGAGCTTTACCGGTGGTTTGAGGGGAAGGGGGAGAGGGAGGGCAGCTGCGAAGAACTGAATTATTCCTGTATTGTGATTGTTTTTCCTTATACTCTTCTCCATACGCGAAATTAAAATTAACATTTTATAATGATTTTGTCACAAAACATAAACTGTAGGAGCAATGTAACAATGTATGTGTAGATTGGGACTATTATTACACAAAAAAAAACGCTACTTTTACAAATGCAACTCGTGAGCATACCTTTATTAAAATCATTTTTAGATTGTCAGTGCTTGGAAATGTTTGTAAGGTATTTTACTAAATTTATATATAATATTAAATAAGAATTAAATAAAAAATGAATATACTGTTTCCACATAAAAACATATCCGTGAAAGATTTAGTGTAGGGTTTGATATTACTAATAAAACAAATAATACTTATTTCAAATTTGTTTGACAATTATATTATTCTATATTATTCTGTTTACAAAATCGAGAATTGATTTAAAACATAGTTTTTATTTATCACGGGTAACTCTTCATTGAAGACAATACAGAAGAAGAGCGTTATCAGGTTTAGCACCTGGTCCAATAAAACATTATATTGACTATAATGAAGTACGAAAAATCCCGCCGAGTCAATAAAATGTTACCTCTCCGGAAGCTTTATCGGCATTTTCCTCCAGAATTCACATTAAAGTCGCAACGTCCAAATTAAAATCGTCCGATATTCATTGACTTTTCCTTCCTTGTAAACTTTCCCTCACAATAAAATATTGTTCGTCTGAACGCTGCGCGGCGCCTGTAGAAGTGCGTACCTAATGCACCCCCCCCCCCCCCCCACCCCCGCCGCTAAGCCACCCACTTGAATGAACCAGAGTCACTTTGCCTTCAGGGGCGTAGGGGGGTAGGAGGGGGGGGGGGGACGAAGAGGGAGGGTGGGAAATTGAATCAAGCCCCGTTGGGAACATATAAAAATTATCGGCTACCATCTCGCGTAGGTAACAGGTTCACCGCCTTATCTCAGTTCTGTGATGGCGCTGTCAATCCTTTCACATTCCACACCGCTGTTCCCATTCCCCCTACCAGAGTGACGATAGATTAACAAATCTCTTATAAATCACCGAGCAGTGACGCGAATAAATCGCTGATATGCACCACGAGCCCTTATCGCACTTTTCTAATTCGAAAATACGTTTCTAATTTTTTGGTGAAATTCCAAAAGTTGAAAAATATTGCCAGAGCGGTTACTAGTCCTACCAACATATTAAAACTGGTTTACCTTATTGAACTTTCTATTACTTTCATATGATAAATATCATCAAAATTACAATGATATTGCATAATTTAATTCAGATATACTTTTCAGACCCAGTAAGATGGTGATTTTCGGTACATTTTTGTATGGATATAATAATATAAGGGAGTTCCCAAAAGGCATCATTTTCTGTCCTACCGTCCATCTGCGCGTGAGTCACTAAGTGACTAAGTGACACTAACTGACAAGTCTTGCCACCTTTAATATACATACAATAATTTATCAGTATTTTTTACTGCACATCACAGAACAAAACACATCCCAATATGTGACTTGAAATGTTTCTTCACTTTAATCAGGGAAAAAATAAATCGTGTGTCTAACATTCCAGATTATTTGTACAAAGCCTTTTTTATACCGGAAAATGTTGGCCAAATCCGAATTCGCCCGATTTATGCCAATCCGTGATTTCTTCCATCTCCATTGTCTTCTGTCCTCTTTTACCCCGTTCTTTTGATCTGTATCCATCACTTTTCGTTATCTTCCTTCTGTTCTCGGTTCCTACACCTTACTATGGGTAGTCGGTAAGTCAGCCCTCCCCCCCCCTCCGTGAATGTCCAAGTCGTCTCAATCTTCGACGCTAGAACCTTGTCCCATATCTTCTCCGCAAAGAATTCCCAAGACATCTAGGTTAAGGATTTTCTTTTCTTTTTCCAGCAGCGATACTTAACGACTTTTACCCCACTTTAATTTCTTTCTCATCTGCCCTGAGTTTCATTTTATCCATAAAGTTGGTATCAACGTTTCGAAAATATTGAGCGCACTTAGTTTCCAATCCTTTAAAAATAGTACATTAATTAATAGTTTGCAGGTCACTTCTATTGACAGAGAACACTATAGACTTCCAGAAAATATGTCAGCGATTACGGTGAACTGAAATATTTCTATAACAAGAACTTCGTGTTTACTTTGACATGTTAGACAAGTCACCTTCTAATTATTTAAGTTTATTCTTTACTGAAGTTACAAAACACACGTCTAACTGTTTGCATCAACTTTAAGGAAAAGAATAAAGTTATGGAAGATAATCAAACTTTGAAAGATTATTTTGTCGACAAAGTTATAATATTGTTCTCCAATGTATCAGCAATCGTACTAATTACATTATTAATAATGAAAGATAAAGGCATAATAATTCTTCAAAGCGGAATTTTCATTCAAAACGGGTCTCGAAATTTAAGTCAAATAATAATTAAAATTATATATATTAAATCCAGAAAATGTACCTCAGCGGGGTATCGAACCCGTTTCTGCCACCCAACCAGAATTCGGGAGACCCGGGTTTGATACCCGGCTTATAACTTGTTTGAATTTATGGGTTGATTTTCTTAATACGTATAACCAATTAATCTAACGGATGTGTTTCCCGATTATTGAGTTGAGAAAACACTAAATTGTTCATTCTCCGTGTGACGGACGTACAAAACGCACAAAACCATACTCTTGATCGCGCTAAAGCCTGGATGATGACGCATACATGTCTACACAATACATTCTGCTACAGGAGCTACTCTCTCTCTCTCTCTCTCTCTCTCTCTCTCTCTCTCTCTCTCTCTCTGTTGCGTTCCTCTTAATGCTAGCTCAAGAGGCTTACTTTTGTACGCGTTCTATAGTAAATAAGGCGTGGCAGAATGAATTGCTGGCTACAAAAGTCGTAACTTGCGTTTTGCATAAAGAGGAGTTTACAATGGTGAAACTCTTCAACCTAGGTATAGCATAGATAGAACAACCTTCGACGATTTAATAACGATAAACATTTTTAGATCGTGAATATTACAGCAACTTATTAATCATTCTTAATTTAATTTATAAATACATTCCTATTTCGAACCAATGGACTCAAAGAACTTCTTATCAATGGGTGACGTTAATTTAAAAGGAACCGTGGCAACCCTGTCGGACCGACGCGCGAATTAAGGCCAACCAGACATCGAATAATTACTATCTTTAAAATTTAAAATCATTCTAAACTAGTCTAAACACGAAACACAATTCAAAATTAATATAGTTCATTCTAAATGTAAACCACGCGATTTAAGAAACACGAATATTAAAAGCATGACATACTTAAACTTTATATTGAAAGAATTAAAGCGATAAAATATTATTTCTAATTAATGTTCAAAAAGGAATTGTTGCAAGTTAAAAACACGTCAAAAACTGAATACAAAATAATGTCAGTATTTGATTACTTATATCTACAAATGATATTCACTGAGGCATATATTAGAATTGAAAACTTACGAATAATAAAGCACACAAAAGTTGTTTAGGTAATAACGTTTGACGTCCAAACCCTTTGTTACCTCCTGTCGACGGGTCAAAATAGAGTTTGTCTTGTGCAATGTGCACATGGAATTTTCAGCTGCGTTACTATCGATAAATTGTTTTGCTTCTTTTTATAGATAAACTCAAAGCGAGATACGTGTTTCGATTATTCCTCTTGTCAAAAGTGATATGTTCAAGATTGGAAAATGTTAGGAGAGTGGAAATAGGAAAACTACACATTGTAAAGGTGACAATATTTTGACCTATGGTGTTCACAGATTTCTTTGACATCAGAATAATTATGTCTAAGATAAAAGCAATTTATCTAAGGAAATGTATAGGAGCTTGGATAAGAAAAACAAACTAGCATCCTCATAATTGATTATACTATACATTTTTACCCACAAAATCACATTGACAATATCGAATAATTAACATTTTATATAATAGGAAATACAACTAGAAATTTTCTATTTTAGTCGTATGTATATATGAGAATGCAATTCGTTACTTTTTGTCATTAATTTATTTTATAATTTATAATTTTTCACACTTTATCAAACCCTCACAATTTTACAGGTTATAAATCTATCGGACAGAATTTCAATCACAAGTCACAACCGTTCTATATCATCGGAAGATCTTAGGCATCTTTTTCTCAACTAACTTGAAAAATATATATCCATCCATAGGTTAATTAAATTTTGACTTTAATGTAATTTATTTTGCATCACTTACTCACAAAAGAAGTGTCACTTTTCAGTAGAAAGTTTTATGTTTTATCATTGATTATCATTGCTCTTTGAATTTAATCGACAACGTAATCATTGTAGGAGTAATCTGCTGCTACATGGTGGATACATTTATATGCTGGCAGTAACCCGGGCCAATGAATGGTTGAATAAGACATTTGCATGGGGACTGTAGGCTGCTTGCAATCTTGACGAACCACTTAACACTGCTACTACAAGGGTGGGGGCACGTGACTAGAAGCACACGCACACGCACACGCACACGCACACGCGTTTATTTCTCAGGACCCGGCACCTCCACCATTTTAATACTTTTTTATTTGTTTTCTATTACAAAGTCACCGTTTTTAATATTTGGTTATAAAATAAGTTTTCTTAAAATATTGTTTTGAAAGATGATTGTAAATATTTAAAATACATATAGTTTACGGTTATTTGCACACGTACACGCATATGAGTTTATTTCGTAGGACCCGGCACCTCCACCATTTCTATATAATTGTTATATTATCTGGTATAAAACTAGTTTTTAAAAATAACGTTTTGGAAGGTAATAAAAAATTAAATTGAGCACTTACACTTTCTTAATTTTTTTGGAAGAGTAGATCCAATCCACACTTAAATGGGCATTAATGTTCATGGAATCTTATTTCATAAATTCAATTTACAATCAACGATTTTTCATATTTGTGGCTCTTCAATTATTACATTTTGTTTGAAAATTTAAATTTTATTTGGCTTCATTATATATGTCCAGCTTACTGACTAAGCTACTGAATATAATGGTATGAGAGTGAAAATGATGATTTCTCAGCGAAAGCTACGGCCGATCAAATAGTCAAATAGTCGACGCAGTAAATAGATCAACTAAATACGATGGATTCACCGGTATGTGACGAGTGCTCGTGATAATATATAGACGGAAGGACCAATAAAACGCGGGTCATCCATAAATAATTTCAATTTCATGGCCAGAACGAGGAGAGCTGTATTTTGTCATATTATATTCACTGCATTTAACGTTGGAGGCGTTTGCGATACAATTTGGACTCACAACAGGCCCTGCCTCTAGTGTGTCAGCCTAATTGAAAATTTTGTGGAATTTTATGTTTAAAATAAAATAATACAAGTTTTAATTGAATACATGTGATAAATACAAAACACGCTGATAATATAAAAAAAAACGAAATAAATATTTAAAAAATAAAATTCGGCCAACAAAATAAAATATTGTATATAAACAATTGCTAGGTAAACATGTAATTATAATTATAGTTATTTAGAAAATTCTATGAAAAAGTCCCACGCATTTCTTCAGATGGTTCTACTCGTAGAGTAGATATAATCTTGATTCACGAAGACAGGGAGAAAGTATTAATTCTTGATCTATCCTCTTTGAACTGGGAGACAACCAGGCAGAAGATGTGAGTAAAGAAAAGATAAGCATTTACCAACCTTGCATAGCTGATCTAGTAAAAATATACTACATTCCCGCTGAACAATGGGAAATCATCGGTTTTCTAATAGGAGCACGTGCAGCCATCCCCCCCTCATTAATTAACAAAATTGTTCCCACTGTTTTAAAGCATTCGATCATCATTTTGCATCATCATCTTTACAACATGTCATAATCATTAATTTCATACTGTTGTTGTTATATATTTTCTGAAATTATTTCTTTTTGTAAACATGCACTTTGTATTGATTAGTACGCTTGAGCCCCGTGGTCATCCATACTATTTGGCCAGCTGTCAATACATCTTGAATTTATTATTTATTAAAGATTTGAGTTAAGTAAAACACCAACTCTTTGTCCGTTTTCATGCAATGGATCCCAAAAAGTGTTCAAATGAGTTTTAGTTATTACTTCGATATGTTATTTGTTATTTGTTAATGTTTGAAAACGCAGGCCTAACCTTCTTTGCATTATAGTCAGGTTCACTATGTCATAAAAAAGACTTTCGTAGGATTTTTTTGGAGATTAGCAAAGTGCCATATTTTTGGAAAGCTTGAAACGTCAGGAATTCAAAAATCCATGTTTACATTTGCTCAGATGTTCGTATGGCCGCCATTTTGGATAATCAAAATGGCCGCCCAAAATATGATTTTAACTATATCTCGGCTTCCAAGTGACATAGGAAGTTCATATAAAATGCTCTAACTATGTTTTAACACCAATAATATTAAAATCAAAATTAAAATTTGTAAAAATGCATCACGGCTGCCATTTTGAATTTAAACAATGGATGACCCTAAAATACAAATTTCACCATATTTAAGCTTAAAATTAACATATAGAGTGTTCACGTTAGATGTTCCTACTATGTTTTTACACCAGGAATAAATTATTATATGTCAGCATTTTCATAGATGCCTCTATGGTCGTTTTTTTGGACTTTGAAAATGGCCGACCAGAAATAAAACTTGCTTGATATCTCGAAATGTAATTGTTTAAGCACGTCGGTGAAAAAGGCTCTTCATTTGAGTTTATATCATAAATAAACATATATCCCTGCTAAAATTTGCTTACATGCCCATATCGCCGCCATTTTGGATTTTTAAATGACCACCGTCAAACAAGAATTTCTTGATATTTCGGCTTCCAAGTGACATAGAAAGTAAACGTAAAATTCTTCTATGTTAAATCATCAGGGAGATGAAAAGAATATTTAAATTGGCATGACAAGCCAATTGTGTTGCTATGGCTGCCATTTTGTATTTTAAAATGGCATCTAATACGTAAGAATAACGTGAATTTCGGCTTTCATCTGTTTTTGAAAGTTGATTTAACATGCAGTTTTTACATAAGAATAAATTAATTTATCTTTTCATTTGCACAAATCATTTAGGTTGTTGCTACATGATGTGCTATAGGGCTTAGAGAAATTGGATCGTTTACGAAGAGCAGACAGTGGCCCAATTACCGACTTACAGCAACGTCTGTCCATTTGCTGTTGAAGGAGACATGTTGTACAAGTTCATCACAAATGCATGCCACAACAGTGTGTTCAGAATATCTTGAATGCTGATGAAACTGGACAGAAACTTTACGAAAGCTACGTCTCTGAACGCATCTATGGAGATGTCAGCCTGTGGGCACCAGTCAAAAAACAGAACAAGATGTACATGTCTGGAAGCAATCAGCAATTGATAAAGCTATGTAACTAGACAGTTGACCTGCGACTGCAATATACCAAAAATCTATATGGTCACCTGATGGTTTTGAGCTGATCAAACAGAGATATTGACCAAAAGAATGCTGTTGGTAACTTTGAGTTTACATTAACTCCGAGAGCACTTTTTGCGCCAGATGGGTCAATGTAACCATGAAATGACAAATCTAAGCTGATACACAATCTTCAGAAGTTGGCAAATACTGTCGAAAGCAATGGTCAGACAGAAACTCCCGGAACCAGTGTGCAACGACCCTTTTCATCAACAAATCCGAGAATCGCCGTTGTTGACGGAATGGTTCTCCTCCAGAAAATGACGAGAAAAGTAGATACACTCAAAACAGTAAGAGATCTTGCGCAAAGTTTTAACGACAGGATAACGAATTTGATATCAGGAGTCAGTTAATTTTTTTCTGGTCTTTGATACATACAAATCGGATTCATAAAGAAACAACTAGAGTGAAATGTCGTAAAAGAAAAGCTCCAGTACAATATCAAATTGCAGATGGGACCAACATGAATGGCATACCGCTTACAAGGTTTCTATCACATGAGAAAACAAAATCAGACCTGACCTGACTTAGCTTGCTAAAAAATCCAACACTACAAGAAAAACTTACCCGAAGTAGTACTAATTACATCAGAATCGGTTCACACTAGAAGTAACAGAAACCAACATTTAGAAGACAACAATCACGAAGAAGCAGACACACTCATGATTTGCCTGGCAGCAGTAGCATCACAACAGTTACCTGACGCACAACTGGTATTCTTCACTCGTACAGATATTTTGGTTCTGGCTCTCACAAACTATGACAAGCTGTGCAAAAGAACGCCACTCTCGATGGTATCCGGTATGGTGGACATAGAACAAATCTGGAGAGCTTTAGGCACGGAAAAAGCGCAAGCTTTATACATATATTCCACGCGTTCACTGAAGCGGACAACGTTGGGAAGTTCTCAGGAATAGGTAACACCAAATGGTTTCAACTGTACTTGAACGCTGATGAAACCGACCATGGTAGATGATCTTAAGCAGGAGGTGAAAGACGAACTGGGAAACTTTATTTGCTCAATGTACTGCCCGAAGGGTCTCTACATCAGAAGCATACCTGATCTAAGATGGCATCTGTTCTGCAAACAACTCGCAAAATGAGAAAGCAACAAGTTACCACCTACACTTTTTGCACTCGAAGAACACATCAAGCGCGTGCAGATACAAAGCCAGGTATGATGCCAAGCCACAGTCATGCAGCAACAGCTTCTTGACCCCTTAAAATTAAGTTACTGTAAGGATACAGCATTCTGCCAGTTACTTCAAAGGTTCTTCAGCATCACAGGCTGTCATCGAGTTGGTCAAATGCCATTGTAAAACCAAGTGCTCCACGCAAGATGTTCATGTAGAGAAAGAATAACTCACCATGCACAGAACTTTGACTGTAGGACACCGTATGTGAAAATGACGAGGACGGCAGCATTGTAATTGCTGACAGTGACAGTGAATAAGATGAGGTCTAGTGTAAATAAGATAAATAAGATAATGTTTTCTCAATGCAAATATTTTCATAATTTCACATTGGCCTATACTTAAATTTTAATTAATAACTTTTAACTTCTGATAGGTATGACTGTAAAAATATTGCGATTAGTACCTTACATTGCATTCTCCTTACTTCTGTGCTACAAATAAATTCAGCTACCACTAAACTACTCAAAATTAACTACTACTCCTACTAGTATTTTATATTAATCCAATCATTTGTAAATTCCAGTAGTCTGACAAAGTGAAATCATCACTTTAAATGAACTGCAAAATATGTAAACTTCAAAATTCCTTTTCTTGATGTTGAAACATATGCTTGTTCTTTAAAATTTCGATGATAAAGGGCGGCCATTTTTAAATTCAAAGTGCCAGCTTTAGAGTTATCTATGTAGATGCAGGCGTAGATTAATATATTCCAGATTTTAAAACATACTAAGAGGAATCACGTTATTTTTACGTATCGGACGCCATTTTAAAATCCAAAATGGCGGCCTTAGAAACGCAATTGGCTTGCCATGCCAATTCAAGTATAAATTTCATCTCCCTGATGTTTTAACATAGGAGAAGAATTTTACATTTCCCTTCTATGTCACTTGGAAGCCGAGATATCATGAAATTCTCGTTTGATGGTGGTCATTTTAAAATCCAAAATGGCGGCGATATGGGCATGTAAGCAAATTTTAGCAGGAGTTTATGGTTATTTATGATAGTAACTCAAATGCAGAGCCTCTTTCACCAACGTTCTTACACAATTACATTTCGAGATATCAAGCAAGTTTTATTTCTGGTCGGCCATTTTCAAAGTCCAAAAACACGACCATAGAGGCATCTATGCAAATGTAAACATATGATAATATATTCCTGGTGTAAATACATAATAGGAATAACTTACATGAACACTCTATGTCAATTTTAAACTGAATTATAGTGAAATTTGTATTTTAGGGTCAACTATTGTTTAAATTCGAAATGGCAGCCGTGCTGCATTTTTACAAATTCTAACTGTTATTTTAATATTTTTGGTGTAAAACATAGTAAGAGCATTTTATATGAACTTCCTATGTCACTTGGAAGCCGAGATATAGTTAAATTAATATTTTTGGGCGGCCATTTTGATTATCCAAAATGGCGGCCATACGAACATCTAAGCAAATGTAAACATGGATTTTTGAATTCCTGACGTTTCAAGCTTTCCAAAAATATGGCACTTTGCTAATCTCCAAAAAAATCCCACGAAAATACACAGTGAACCTGACTATTACTTAATTATTGGTTGAGAGTAATTAATGTAGGTGTCAGAGAAATTTATATTATATCACAGTTGTTGAAAACTCAAAACGTTTTGCAATCGTTTTCAATTCTGCACGTTCACTTTATAGTTATAAGATTTACACTTCTTATTTTTTACCGATATGTGAAACAATAACGAAACGCGTTTCAAATTACACGCTTTAAGTTTCAAATATTTAACCGAAACATCATCATATTAAGTGAGTGTCTCGTATAAGTGTTTGTTATCTGAATATAATGCATCATCTCACTATGTCCTTGTGGTGTTTGAAGTATCGCAGCGTGGTATTACCCCCCCCCTCCCCCCCCCCGCCACCCCTACTTCGTATGATCGATCACTCACGATACTCGATCCCTACCTAATCATCAGATAACAACATCCCACCCTTTACAACGCCCACCTAGATGATACCAAGGCCAGGGCAAATAATTACCAACTAATAACACGGCTCCATTGATCTGTGTATTTCACTCCCAGAATCTAACGGTTCGCGGAAAGAGCGAATGTTTGATGTTAAATAACTCGCTTGTGCAGTATTTCTCTCTTTTATACGGGTCGTTGATTGGTATCGTGGTTAGCAAGGGACTTGGGGGCTAGAAGGCTAGTTACGTTCACATCAAATCGTTCGGGAAAATGGCTGCCGAATAGGTAAACACAGCGTGGGATACAAAAACGTTTTTTTTTGCGGGAATGCAAGCTAGGGTACATACAAGTTTACACAGTGTGACCCTCTCAGGTAACTATTTAGGGATTCAAGGGAATTGAAAAGGAATATCCAAGGGCTGTAAGTAGGACGTTATTCCACCATTCATCTATAAGCGACAAAATCCTAGTAAGTTAAAAACACAAGTCTTTCAGTTAGTGAGTTTTTATGAGTTCATTTTTCTGTTATTGATTAGTGCGTGATTTTACAATTTTGCTTTGGTGGGTTTAAGTGTTTAAACGCTAAGATTGTGTGCGTTTATTTTTGTACATATTATGTATTTAACTTCTATCCACTTTGGTTACAAAAACTTATTTAAAAATTAGAAAAACTAAATAAAATAAGGTACAGAAACGCACACAAATTTATGCAATGTGTATTAGATAGTGTGTGCGTATTTTAATGTTTCTTTATCGATCTGTGTGTGTGTATATTTATTTGTGTCTATTATATTTATTTATTTAACTTATATTCTATTCAATTATTAGAACTGATTTACAAAGGAGGAAAATTAAATAAAAATAAAGTAGATTACCGTACACAAAATAATCAAATAAATCGTGTGTTTATATCTTTGTTTTAAAACGTCCAGCCAGCGTTAATATATTTCCCAGTCCACGTGTTATGGTGTTTGATGGGATCGTGTTGTTAGACAGCGCCCCCCTCCATCCCAGACGTCTGTTCCCTTCTGATGTACACAACCAGTTAGTGGTTTATTTACGACGTCATAATGGTCAGTGGAACGACCTGCTGTCACTCGGACCAAGCCGTGTCTTTCATTGGCCATCACTCTTGGACACACCCCGCCCGCATCGAACTAATATCTCACCGCGCGAATGTCCACGTTACGAAACTCATCGAACAACGTTCAACAAAACCTCGCTTTCGTTTCTAATTCCGCTATTTGTTTTGAAGTAAATTGAGCAAGTACTAATTTAGTTAATCACAACCGAGAAAACATTTTTTCTTTGATTATAAAACAAATCAAGGTATTTCTTTTTACTCTAAACAATATTATTATTTTTCTTCCAATTTCTAGTTTTATTCCATAGTTTAACGATATCTTTATACAACATAATATACATCCAACAAAAAATAAATCTAATATTCAAAAGTTTATTTGTCTACCTTAATATATTTAAAACATTGCGGCATATTTAAGGTGACACGAAACAAAAAAGTTGGACCATACTGTTACAAAACCATGATTTGACCATCAATGACAGCTCTTTCATATATTTTATTTTAAAGTAGCTTTTCAATAACTATTCAGTTCCCTTTATCAAACAATTATTACATTACAATACACACTCAACAAAGACTAGAAAACAACACTATGACAAGAAATGCTCGAACAAGTAGGTATACCAACTGCAATAAATAAAATAAACATTACAGATATAAAAAGAAAACTATTGTACACATACAATCTTTAATTAGAAGCAGCCTGACAACATAAATGAATTTAAATATAAATTCACAATATTATTTATTTATATTTAATATAAGTAAGATAAAATTTGCAAATATGCAATTATTCGTATTTTCCAATATATTTCCTGGTGTATAGTATCATTTTACTTCGATAATTTCAAACTTAAATTCCACATAAAATTAACCTGTACAGCGCCAGCTATCGAACCAACATCAGCTAATGACATGCATATACACGGCTGTAATAATTCACACTACAGCTGGGTAATAATCCGTATAGTAACGCCCAAGGATTCCAGCGATCTACATCGTATTACAACTAGCAAACTATTTACATGCATACAAGTTGCCACGGGATATGTGGCGATGTAAACGCTTTTGTATTTCAATCACATACATTTTAAATAGGTCATGTGCTAGAGGGAGGCGGATATTTAAATCACTCGGTAAGAGAAACTGGGTTATACATTTACGTTTTACTTACCTATTTATAATCGTTTTGTGAGAAATTAATTTTATTTTGGAAAATAAATGGCTACATTAAAAAGTAATTCAACATTTCTTCCATTAATATAGCATGTTAAGAGTTTAAATTTTACTCTCTATACATTAACGTTATACTGTTAACGTAAAATGATTTGCTTTCTTGCAACTCCAACATGTCCATCCATCGAATCAAAACATACATCCATTGACACAGAATTTGTTCTTTAGACTATTCATTTATTAATTTGGTTTGCGTGTATCCTATTTAGTTAAAAAACTGATTTTCAAAAGGAGGACAACTAAATAAATCTAAATACAAATATTCAGACACAACAATGAACTACAGTCAAGTAAACATTTGAAATTATAATATAACTAAAAAATCTATTATATAAATTTCCATTTGAGTGTTTAGACTAAGAAGTTGAAACAGGTACACCGAGATATAATAATATTAATAAGTAAAGTATATTTTCAAAAATGTTTACACAAGCCAGTCTTATTATTACCATGCGCAAAACGATACTCGGTATGAATTAAATACTGCCTACCACAGTAGGTCAATGAATTGTAGTACTTTTGAACAAGAAATATTCTCCTGCCACGTACAAATTTCCTTGGATATAGGTGGCAAATTAGCAAAATGTACATAACTTGGAAGATTGACCATCACTTGATAGTTTACAGTGTATCTATTTCTCTGTTGGTTTTTGTTATTGTTACGTCCATCTTGAAACACGAACAATATTTTAGATTGTCTGTGTCTTACGTGAGGTTAAAGATATATTAACATCTAGACTGGAATGTTTCATTCCCCATCTCCTTCTTGCTTTCACATCTCTCTCCCTCTTTCTCTTTCACACTTTTTTTTATTAACATCGTCACAGGCTTCTACGATGAAAAATTTCTCATTTCCGAATCACATAAAGGGCACTTCCTCTGTGGGAAATGGCATTATGACTCTTGAGTCTATAACGCACCCTTCTTTCAACGAAATAATTGTTCTACCATCAATAAACTCAATATTTTGCAGGCAACCTAGTAAAACAATATATTGCTTACAATATCATATTTGGTTTTATAACAATCCAGTATAAACGTTTCGTTTTAAAAAAAATCCAATTTGCCTATTTTGTAGTGTTTTTGTTTGTACGCTCTCTACCGGGCAAGCGAGGGGAATTTTAGAAATTTTTGACCTCACAACTCTGTCTGTTGGGGCTTTACGTTAAAAGTAGTGTCAAAATGATCCACTTTGCCCTTTCTTTCTTTCTTTCTTTCTTTTTATTGCATAATGGCGACCCCTCGCACAATATGTGTCCTTTTTGCATCCTTTGCGATAAGCTACAAAATTAATACTAGTTGGGTAATAGTGGTGGTAACGTCTTTATTTAGCTATATAAAGAACCTATATTGGTCTCTGCAGCCAGAGCTGTTGCCTTGCGACACAGAATAACAATCAATTGATAAAAATAATACATTGAAATTAAAAATTAACATTTAAACAAACATCTAAAATATAACCTACTTACCATATAAGTGGTTTCTAAAAATACGAATGGACCATCGCAGAACACATATAACAATCTCATCCCTCAAACTACTTGTAATACAAAATTTGTTCCTAAAAGTTTTAAAAAATGATGGAATCGTCCCCCTTGCTCCTATCATTAGCCCTGTTACACTTATTGTGTTTAAATCATAATGATCTTTGTAATAGTTCACAGTCGGTTCATAGATGCCTCTTTTCTCGAGATCCACTTCCTCTGCTTGTCCCTTGTGGTCTTCAAATCTCACTGTTGGGTCAAAAATGAAGCCTTCTTTTTTATCACGGTTAATGGCGATTATGTCAATACTCTAAATACATATTTTATGTTTACAAACAGTAAAAAAAAATCAAAATTTAACATTGTGTGACATGCAAACAGTCACAATACAAAATAAAAATACAAAAATCAACAATTCTAATTCTTGCTTCACAAATCTTATACATTCTCTTCTACATCTATCGACCACATAATATTTTAATCTTTAACTTTTACTTTTACGTCCAATTTATTATCAAGCTTAATTCGCACTCTATAAAATGGATTTCTGGGTGCATGTTTTGTTTTAAATCTAAATATATCTGGACTTCCTTGTGGTATATTTGTGAACACCGTAAATTTTACTTCTCCACTTAATCAACATATTATCAAGGCTGGGTGCCGAACATTTACTAATTTTGAATAATGTCAGGACCGACTGTGTTGGATCGAGCGCGACTTTGATTTGGGAGGTCCCGGTTTAAATCCCGTCGAGACCGGCAATCCTGACTAAAGGTTTTCTCCTAGGTCTTTCTCAGTCGTTTATGCGAATGCAAGGGATTAAGTCCTCTTTAACATCCCTCGGACATCACATCTCAATCATAGATGGACACCTGAAGAGGAGCATGAATTGTGCCCAGGGCAAGCTTTCCACGAAAAATAATAAATTTCAATTTCTGTTGCACTGTTGTACAAACATTTTATGATGGTTTACGTGTTGCCAACTAAGACTATACGCATACCACGATCAATCAACTTCCACTTGGCGGGTTTCGAACCAGAAATCTTCACCGCTGAGTTTAATTCTCAAACCACAGTCGAGGTTTTCTTGTGTTAACTCTATCCATGGATAACTTGGGATTACTTTTTGCCTTTTCCCCGTCATCAACGTTTTAGGTTTTACTCTGCGGAACGTAACAGTTTTGCGCCTTTATGAGAATTTAAACCACGACTTCGCGTAAGAAGAAGTTGCGACTCATTTTGCCAGCCCGAGCTATCCTACCCACCATCGCAAGCAGACGCCAAGTTTTTCCGGCAAAAACTTTCATAACGTCTTTTCAACTAAGTTATAATGTTAAATATTCAAAGTTGAACTAAATGTACGCCATTTGACTATAACCATAACGATAAAATAAACATAACCTTCATAATGGGATATGGTAAAGTATTGTTTTTCATGAAAGTTTTCTTTATTTTTGAATCATGTTCAGTGGAGACAGATGTTGCGTTATAGTTGAATTTCTTCTAAGAATAAGAAAAATAATGCACTTTTGGATGGTGCACTTTCAAGGAAATTCGTTTTGTTTTCGAATTTGTTAACTTTGTCTGTTCCTAGTTATCTATAGTTCGCTATCAGTGTGTTCAGAAACAAAACGTTTAGTTAACCCTTTCTTGTATATACTTGCTCATTGTATGAAAGAAAAGACATCAGTTACTATAAGACTTTGGCTAGTTGTTTAATTCACTCGTCCAAGAATATGTATCCTGGTTGAATAGCTTCTGAAATTTCATATTTATGATACGTGATCAATTTGAAAAAAAATCATGTAGGTTTATTGCGTTGTGAAGAATTAGAAGCAGAAGACTGTGGGATAAGACGTGAACTGGTGGATAGATGGCAGAAAGAAGAAGAAATCGAAGTAGAATAGAATGGCTGATGACTAGTAAACTCTTGTGTGCCCAAGAAAACAGGTTGTTAGCCATCTCATGACCCAAATTATGTTGTCAACAGGAGATTTAAATTACATTGTAATATAAAATGATAATAATGCAATAGTTAAAAACGAATAATTATAAGTTAAGTTATTGTATAAGTAAAATAATTCCGAATTTTTTTAATTCTTTAACCGAAGACCGTGGAAGTAAGTGCGTGCAAAAATTAATACGTATCTTCATTTTGTGCGCTTTACCTTATTGGCGACTACCGTGTTTAAGAACATTTAATTTATATTGAACTAATTGGATAAGTTTGGTTATATTATATCATATTTTATTACATGCCATGTTGCTTAATTTTATTACCTTGTTTTTGTGGGAATCTAAACCTGTAAGTGCTAGAGTGCCTTCGGTGATTATTCCCAATTGAATGTAACATTAATTATTTATTTGTACAATTTTGCCATGTTGTACGAGTCATGTATGTTCTATGTTCTATGACAATAAATAAATTTGTATATAAGTAAGTTATTTACATTAAAATAAAATAGCAAGTATGTGGCACTGTGTCTGGAGTAGTATTTAACGTGGAATCATTATGGACCTGAGTATGGAGGTTTAGTACAGCGACTGTTTACATAGAAAACAACTAATATTATCGGTCACAGGTTGGTGGATTTCTAGAGCCTTACTTGTTTTCTGTGTAAACTAACGCAGTCACCTCTCTGATGTTAAGCTAGGTGTTTGCGTGTGGGAGTGCACGGGAACGGAAGCTTTGAATTAAATAGGTTGGCGACAAACGGATCTAGGAGAGTACTAGAAATAGGGAGCGTTGCTTGATTTCTGTTGTTTTAAGTTCAATCCCTTGGGCGAAAATGATGAGTCTATTGATATTGACACTTTCTGGGGGGAAGTCTCGCCCTTCTTACTCCCAGGGCCACTGCAAACATTATGTACCTTCTAGCTTAGCCTTACTGAAATGCGCTCAATCAGGTGTTGGATTGTTTCTGCTGAATGGCTTGTAATATCATTACCAAATTTTACATGAATGTTATTTTCTTACTTTTATATTGATATTCACACTTTAAAAAAGCATTTAAGATACATTGCGAGACATAAGTCCAAAACGTGAAAAAATGGGAAATCCGAAACATTAATTTCAATTCAGGAAATTCTCGTCAAACCTCATATTTTATGCATTAACCAATTAACCTGCGCGTTCAAATTGTTTCAAACGTTTATATTAAGTCTGAAAATTTGCGATAAAATCTGTACACTTGGAATAAATTTCCGAAGCTCACCAGAATCGTGTAAATTACGAAGATTTCACGAATTTACGAATTCGCGTTTTGGATCTCATAGATTTACTCTTAATAAACGTAAGTGTGAAATATGATACCGATGCTATCACCGTTTACCCGGCAAACCCTGAAAGCTGAGCGCTTAAACTCGTCTCCGCGCCAGCCTCAGCGACTTCTCTTACATGACAATAATAGAGGTATTATTGATCATGAGACAGGACATACGCACCGACGTACGTACCGACAAGAAGGAAAGCATATTGGGGTGGCGTTCCCATGTTAATAAACTCGATGTTGCTCAGTGAAGAATCAATTATTTTAGCTTAATTTTGATCGGTAACATTTAGATCATAATGCGCCCCTCTAGCCTAGGGGATGTCGGGACGGGAGGCTATACCACCGTGCTGGACAGATTCAGATTGATTGGATATTGCTTAACGTCTCATATTAATGCACTTTGGCTATTGGAGACGATGAGTGGTGATAGATGAGGATAGGGAGGAGGGGAAACCCGGTACCGGCACGTAGCCTACTCCTTTCGAAAAGTACCAAGGGACCAACGGCTTTACGTCCCATCCGAAAGTACGGTGTAACCTTGACAGTCATATAGGTTCCTTCACTAACCCGGACTGCCGAGCAGACGTCGAGGAGAACGAAGCCGTTACACTGGCTCTCGAACCCCTATCTGCTCTAACCAGTAGTATACGTGAGTTTCAGGGCAGAGCGGTCACCCACTCTACCCCTGACCACGCCCGAGGTTGCTTAACTTCGGTGTTCGAGTGTGAACCGGTTAAACGACCTCGGCTAAACCGTAAAGGGAAATGGTGGCATGGAAGAGGGAGTTTCTCACTTGACGGCCAGAGCTTGCCTCTAGTTTTGGGGAGTGAGAATATCTTACGTACATTCGTATTCTCTGTACTTCTAGACTGAAAATTTCTTATGCAAGATTTACAAACTTGAAACAGTGTTGTATTCAAAATGTTATTATTCCTACAGCAAATAGGTTGGTTGCAACCACCTTGGTTTATTGGCCATAAGGCTTTCCACTTTCTACTCTATCTAGTCTATGAAATGTGGTGAGGGTTGAGTGTCTCATTTGAGGTGAAACAATTGCGGAGCTACTGAACTGACGCGTCTAGCTTGCTTTACACTAGCACTCGAGGAGTGTACCAGGGATGTAATTCACCGAAACATTTCTTATGTGGGACATTAAAAAAATGGTTTAATTAAATCTAGACTGGGGTTGTGAATTATTGAACTAGGTTTTTAGAGTGAGTTCTTAACTGAGAACTGTAACACTTCGTAAGGTTTATCATATAATATGTAACTCACAAACTCATTAAGTACATGGATAGATTATATCATGTGCCTCAATTGACAAGAAATCAATGTTTATATTTTCTTATTATCTCAGATTTATTTTTAGTGCATTTATAAGAAAGAGCTAGATTAAGATTTTCATCTTAAAAGTCTGGAAGCGTACTTATAAGTCTTAATTTTTTAAATCATAATTGATTGTAATTTGGATTTTATACACGCTTTTATTACAAGAAAATCTAGGATATTTCGCTCATTGAATCGTATAAAAACATTTGAACATTGATATATAAAGTAATTTAATACATTTTGCCTGGATAAGCTAACACATTGTTTATTTAATATATTCTTTTTGTAGTGGATAGTTGTAAAAGCATAGGTAACGATAAGCTATGAATTTAATAACACGTTTTTAAAGAAGTAATATGGGTATAATTATTTGATATCGCCAAAAATTTAATCCAGTAAAGAGGATCCATTAAAAAAAACAATACAATCTTTAAGAAATCAACTACGTCTTTTCACTTGTGCGTGGTAAAATAAGACACGTAATGACAAAAAATTAATCTCACAAAAAATGTGTTTTGTGTTTGGTTTACTAACGACATTAGTAAGGTCAAGTACAAGGGTAAGTTTAAAGAGAACAAAAAGTGACGAGTGAAAGCGTGACATTCCTCCTATCAACAAGTGCACGCCTCGTATCCCAGGTGTAAACGTACATGATCCATCACAATTACCCCTCATATCTCGTCATCTGACTGCAGTGGATCCATCCCGCGCGTCGCTCCGGGACTCTTAGAGGTAATCACAGTCCGGGGTGTAACCGGAGGTGACCAGTTCTGTGTGTGATGTTAGGTTGACACACAGAGTGAAACCCTGACATTCCTCCTATCAACAAGTGCACGGCTCGTATCCCAGGTGTAAACGTACATGACCCATCACAATTACCCCTCATATCTCGTCATCTGACTGGAGTGGATCCATCCCGCGCGTCGCTCCGAGACTCTTAGAGGTAATCACAGTCCGGGGTGTAACCGGATGTAACCAGTTCTGTGTGTGATGTAAGGTTGACACACAGAGTGAAACCCTGACATTCCTCCTATCAACAAGTGCACGCCTCGTATCCCAGGTGTAAACGTACATGATCCATCACAATTACCCCTCATATCTCGTCATCTGACTGGAGTGGATCCATCCCGCGCGTCGCTCCGGGACTCTTAGAGGTAATCACAGTCCGGGGTGTAACCGGATGTGACCAGTTCTGTGTGTGATGTTAGGTTGACACACAGAGTGAAACCCTGACATTCCTCCTATCAACAAGTGCACGGCTCGTATCCCAGGTGTTAAACGTACATGATCCATCACAATTACCCCTCATATCTCGTCATCTGACTGCAGTGGATCCATCCCGCGCGTCGCTCCGGGACTCTTAGAGGTAATCACAGTCCGGGGTGTAACCGGAGGTGACCAGTTCACCCCTGAGTGTGTTTTTAGGTTGACACACATTAAATAGAATTATAGAGTTTAAACCTTTGTTTAAACATGTCATTTAATTTTGCGAGCGTCTCTTATTGTGGCATAATATTTGTTTTGTTTTGTTGCTGATATGTTAATTCGTGTAATCATAATAAATAATTTTGTGTATATACATAGTCGATAAATGTAACATGTAAATGTAAAATTGTTGATTCTGGCGTTGATCCGCGAGTGTTCGCACTGTCCCTACCACTGATAGCTATATTTCCTACTAAAAATATCGATCTTTGGTTGGTTATCGCTCACTCGTCGATTGCGTCGGGGCCTACAGGGTTTGTTTGGTCAGTTTGAATTTATGTCCCTCACTGAAAATCAGTAATAACTGAGTGGGTAGACTCTAAATACATTTTTTTGTTTGATTACCCCCCCCCCCCTTCCCCCCCAAAAAAACAGTAGTTTTTAATGTATAAAAATGAGCATGTTCACCGGAACAATTTTTTTTTTTTACAAATTTAAGACCAAAAAAAAAAGAAAAAGAAATCTTGTTTAAATGTCATTTAAGTTAAGTATTGTACCATAGAATTTGTGGTTCAAATACATTTTTTTTTGTATTCTCTTCTTTAAGACAGAAGAACACGACATAAGTAGAACTAGGGCCGAGGTGAAGTGGTGGATATGTGACTGTAGGAGTGGGAGGGCGGGAGGGAGGGGAAGGGGAAGGGGGTCGGTAACACCATCACACATGAAGAGACTGAGAAATTGCCCAGTTCTGAAGCCCCTAAACCTCTCCGTAAAATATCGTCTTTACGTGTTGTATTCAAATACACACACTTCTGAAAACATCAGCTTTCTTGGTTTGCCCACACAGAATACAACATAACAAGTTCTAAATCCACAAATAGCATACGTGTGATTCGTCGTTGATTACTTGTGAACATGGGTTTGATGTGATTCTTCCTAAATATTCACATTTTGTTATTTTAGCTTAAATTAACAGGAGAATTGGAATTGGCGCTTAGATTTCAAGAAGCTTCGTGGTTAGAGGGTGTTATGTGCCACTAGATTTATGAGGGAAAACAGAGCCTGGCCTACTATCAGGCTGGAAGGGAATTTCTATGTTAGCATTGACGTAGTTATAATATTAAAACACTTTTAACAACCATACATACTAAACTAATAGATCTATTTTTTAAATCATTCGATACATTCACAAAAATAGCAACAAAGAGTTTAAACATTTTATCATGATAGCTGCCGAACGTTTACATGAGATTATGAAAAAAAGGAAGTACACTTAAATCAATTCGTTAATCATTAACCATATTACAACAATAATTATTCTTTCTGCTCGTTTAACTCTTCTGTTAATTTATTTTTCTTTTTTGGAATAGATTTCAATTTTGACCGATATTTTTATTTAAAACGGATTAGTGATAGTTTGAACACAATAGAGATCCACTATTTAAATTGTAACAATTTAATGACCCGTGTTGTTATGTAAATCTTTGTAAGATGTTAACTACATGACTAAATATCTCCGATAACTCGAACTTTATATATAATTAGTAAGTAACAATATAATTAGTAATTAGTTAGTAAACACACAACAATTTAATCATATCTAATATAAAACTTTTCTGAAAACTAGATCGAAGGACAAAAACACATCCATCAACACTTATCTCGTTTTCAACGTATTTTATTTAAATTTGTTCTTCTCATTTTAAATCCTCACATTTAACTCGCTCGAGTAGACGACACATGTACAAATATCCATAAAAAGTAAGATTACCCTGTAAACCGCTCTCACGAGTAGTCTAAGTGGATGCTTACCCAGCTTAATAACCTATGTTTACAGGTTTGAACTTTTTACTTGTAACGACTCTTTACGGCTTGCATTGCGGGTGCGCTCGCTAGCTACAGAGCAACAGAAGTAATGAATGGGTTGAACAGCTAAACCGTATAACACTAACTGAACGTCCAGTTCATACTTTAATTCCTTTAAAGATAACGCTCACCTTATAATTAACGGCTTAGCGCAACCAACTTTACTGTTTACGTAAAGCGTTGGGAAGCTTCGTGTTTCAACAAAATAATCCTCTGAAATAGTGAATACAAAAGTTTACTTTAATGAATGCAACTTTTTATTTTGTAAGAGATATGTGTTTGTTTCTAGATAGTAAAGCTACTTATATATCTCTTTCTGCCCGTCCATCCGTCTGTCTGTGTGTCCACCACCGAGTGACATGATTTCTTTTAACCTTCAATAAGGATAAAACGAAATGTTTTTGGTGAACTTCATATAGTTGTACTCCTAGATATTTATTTATTTTATTTATTTATCCTATTCAGTTAAAAAAGCTGATTTACTGATTTAATCTTATTACATAAATGCAGATACAACAATGAACTACAGTTAAGTAAATATTTGAAATAGTAATAGTACAACAACATGGAGCCTCCAGCGTTGAAACTTACAAAAGATAGCGTGCTGTCAATAATTTATTATATTAATCAATTTTGTGGGAAACCTGTTATACGGTGCTGTGTATGCCCCTCTTCAGGTGTCTTTGGTCAAGGGATGTCCAAGGTCTGTTTAAGAGGACTCAATCCCTTGCATTTGCATTAACGACTGAGGAAAACCTAGGAAAAAACCTTTAGAACGAAATTCTTTGCTGTTAAGTTTAAGCACTCCAAATCCCGTACTTGTTAAAAAGTAGGTCTCACTTTTACCCCGGAGATGTTTCATTTAGTAAAGTTCACCATAGACAAGAGTTCAGTTCGGTTAAAGTAATAACGTTTTAAATCTAAAAAATAGGCCGCTTCTCTAACGCTTCTTCCAGTCGCGTTGATGGATGAGCATTTATGGTTAAATATCGTTGCGCTAAAAGTACGATTAAAAAAAATATAAAATAAGATTGTCTCTAAAATCATTACATATCATCAGTTTAGGATTTCAAACGTTCCCATCAAGTTTTATCAAGATAGGAGAAGTTGTTTTCCCGGTCGCGGGCCAAATATTCAGAAAAAATCGTATATGTACTATATTCATAAGAAATAATTCTTCGATTGTACCCGAAAACTTGTCATATATAAGTTTAGAGATTTCAAAGGTTCCCTCCAATTTGGTCGCAAATGCCCTTTGCCCGTTAGAAAGCGAACAAATAGAAGAAAAAATCACCCGAGCTACTTTTTTTTAGGGTTGGTGAAATTGAAGTCTTCGCTTCGCTCATCCAATTAAAGCTTATAGTAACTAATAGTAAATCCAACACAGTCACAAATGAAATAAAACATGATTTTAGCCACTCACTTCTCATCTATTCAATCACTGGGCTAAACATTTGTAATTCAAATCTTTAATTAGAAAAAATCTATTGATAATCTCTTTATGAAGATGACCTTGTAGTTGTCAAAGTTATTTTGTACTTGTATTGTATATTGTTACATCTTATTGCTCATTATTATTAATACTTCTATTTTCACACTTGTATCAGGGATAGTAAGGCATTATAGTTTGAGAACGACCAGCGTTGCAGCTAAGCTTCTATAGCTTCCTCAGGGGCAAATGTTGTCCACTACCGCATTCTTGACTTCCTCTCGGCGGCCATGTTGGACTAATTGGTCGTTTGTTTACATTAACTTCAACAAGATGACTGTGTGGCTGTGTTAAAAGGTGCTAAAACATATACATATATTTTCATTAGAATTAAGCTAAAGGTATATTGTAATTATTCAACTCTGATTGCTCATAGCTCTCGATTGAGCACTCTGAAATATGAAATATAACTTCCTGCAATTAAAATAAACACTGACTCTGCAATTAAACTCATGGTATTTGTTTTTCTGGATTTATGACTGAGTTATTATATCGTATCCAGCATTCACATCACTGTATCTCTTCCAATTATATCGTTATCTCTTATATAGCACACTATACATATAGTGGTCAAAACACATTGTACTGTATTGTCCTAGTGTACCTTATCGTACCTTTATCTCTTACTAATTTGGGTCTTAGAAGCATCTCATTGAATAGCGATCTGTTAAAATATTTAAGTAAATTTCTTTTAAATTCCTCAATGTTTTAATTATAAAATATGTGTTGATAAATAATAATCCGTTCTTGGAAAATTGTACTTTCTGAATAATATTTTAATGTGAGTAATTGAGAATGCTGCTGCGGTAAATACCTGTAGGGGAATTAAGTGTTATTAGTATTTAATTATTTGGTAATATTCACTATTCTTATAATTTTTAAGTACATGCGAAATGTTGCTACAAGTTGTGTTGATTCGCTGAAAAATCTTAATAACCTTATTTATTAAAAACCAATTAAGCCCAACGTAAAGTAAATATTCCATGGATGAATATATCAAATTATAATTTGTACTTATCTATTTTGTACAATAACAACACCCTTGAAAAGTAACATATCGAAATCATGATCTTAAAATGCATCATAAAGTTTTTTGAAATTAAATTGTTTACGACGCGTCTCAGTAGTTCAGATTCCTCACAGCAGGTGACGCTAGTGGTGCTCGCGAATCTTCAGCAGCAACCAATCACAGACTGTTGACTGTTGAAAGACTGCTTTACATTTTCTTCGTTTACTTAATTTCCAACGCCTGAGTTCCTAAAACGTTTTGGAATAAATCCCCCATTTATCTCGTCCAGAAGACACTGCGCCTTACACTAAAGAAACCCGTTTTTTTCTGTTGACGTCGACACAGCCATGTTTTTAAAACCCCGCAGGTCTTAAATCATTCGTCATTAATTTTATTATCTAAATCACATCAACACAAAAGTTGAAATATTAGACAATAAAAAAACTTAATATTTAGAGTCTACCTACTCAGTGGCATAACTGAATTTTTCTGCACTTAATATAGCAATTTAAAATGCATAGAGCTTGAAATTAATGATTTTTGAAGTAAATGAATAATTTAGCGATGTTTGATAGATGTCTGCTAGGCAAGAGAAGAAAGAAAATTCCTTGAATTCTTTAATGGAACTGTATTTATAAATGCTTACTTTTGTAAAGTTGAAAGTGGGGGTGCCGGCTCTAAACAATAATAAATATAATACTTATAACTTTTATTTTTTCATTACAAAATGTGAAAACGCATCCTTAAAACAAATCATAATAGTATATAATATTATATTTCAATTTATTTTAAATCCTCAGAAAAAGAGAATTCTCAGTAATTTTATCAGCAACAAATTTATAAATAAAATAACGTAAAAATAACGTATAGGTCCACAAGCTTTCAAGGTTTGAAAGCGTTCTCTGCCACAAGAAACAACAGGGGCGACTTTTTGCCCGAGCAATATGTCAATCACGTGGGAGTTGCGTCAAAAGTCAGAGGGGCCGAGATGACGAAAGAGAATGACCTTTCTGTGAGGGATTGCCGAGGAGGTGGGGTAGGTCACACACGAGACGATCGGGAAGAAATCCAGGGGGAATACATGAATCAAGAATGACTTATCAAATATTGCTGACACGATGGGATAGGCAACGAGGCGTCTGATCTCGGTATAGCAATGGCTATAGAGGTACGTGAAAATAGCGTTTTGTAAATAGATGCTACAAAGCGCTATTTTTCACTAAAAACTATTTTTTCCAGCCCTGTTTATTTTATATAGAATCTATAATCTGTTTATACACAGTTTGTATTCAGTTGATATTAATTCAAGCTTGATTAGATAGTTTTGAATTAAAAATATAAAAAAAAACTTCAAACACAATTTTTTGATAGGGGCCAAAATATACATGCTACAAAACGCTATAAAATGACACTTGAAGATGCTATGTACTATCTTAATAAATCGTTTATTATTAACACTTATGATAAATAACCAACATGTGATGTTCATAGTAATTTACTTGCTTTGGCAGGAGATTATAATTTTGATTGCTTTAGCACTTCTATACTAATGCCTGCAAATTGTGATTTTGGTGGAGGTGCCGGGTCTACGAAGGGAATGTTCCCTAACTTAATTTTATCACTCCACTACATTAAGGACTTCATTCTGAATACGTTAATTATTACATTTTTGTATTCTTTAGATAAAATTTTCATTTATAAAAGTAAGCTGAAAGTTGCACCAATAGTAATGGCTATGGCGGGTAAAACGATCCATTACGCCAATATTAGCTTTTGTTACGAATTGGCCAATAAGGTAATGCCAAACAGTGGTTACTGTGTGATCTAGAAAGCGGTTTTATTCATTGGCTCTGCGCAACAAATCTCTAGACCCAAAACTTGACGTCACGTGCTGTTTGCACGGGAAATAAAATACTACACACATTGTGACTCAATTCAATTACAAATATTTACTTTATTTAAATTGTTTTTTATTGCAGTAATGGTGTTTTAAGTGTTTTTCTGTTTTTTTTTCTTTTTTTTTTTTTTTACACCCACGTCAATATTTGGACTCGGTGAACATGACCAAAAATTTTATTCGACTACACAAGTGAAACATATCAAGAAGATAGCTCCACGCAAAACATAGACAAAGCATACAATTTTAATTTGAAAGTAAAAACACGATATTCACCCCAGCTTTCACCCCCCACCTTACCCACCCTTTTTCGTATTGTCCATTGTAAGAACGATGCTAGGAGGTGCATCATAGTTTGCGTGCCGTGCTATAATATACACCAGACCCAGACATGAAAGGTTTTATTCTCAGACGAAATAGAAGTATTACAAAAAGTCGTTTGAAATGTTTTTGACAAACAACGTCAAAGCTAAATCATCATTTTTTATAACTAAACAACAATTAATCAACAAGTTAACATTAATAATCCATTATAAATTTGATTGTATTTACGTTACACTTGATTGTAATTAGTCATTGAACAATTACCGTGATATTTTCACTAAGGTGGTTTTCTTGATGCAGGATTTAGAAATAAGATATACTGTTTATATATTTCCTCTTTTATTTTACACTACATATTTCTTTGAATTATTTTGTTGTGTTATACCATTCATTTTATAACGAAATAAATTATTTATTTCGGGACCTGGCACCTCCACCAAATCGCACAATTTGCATGTTATGTAATAATGTCTCCCTTATTGAAATATTCACACATCAAATGAAGGTGTCATTATTATTAATTATATAAAAATAATATATAAAATTAAAAATACAAAATACTTAACCGTCGTCGACTACATGTTAAATCTTGATTTGGAAACTGAAAATATTTCCTGGATATGATGTTGTTTAAGAGTATTATATTTGGAGAAAATTTCTTAACTGTATTTCAATAGGCCATGTATTTTTATGATTTTCTTATAACTTTTTTTTTAGATTTTGAAAATTGTGATACAATCATAGAATATTAACTGCTAACTTTTCTAAAGAAAGTACTTAAATCAAACGTATTATATTTAAACGTAAACTGTTGATATAACATTACTTCAAGTTAAATTAGTTTTACATAAAATTCAACACAGCTCAAATTTGATTAAATTACAATAATGCATACATATATTTTTTTTAAAACGAAATAGATGTAAATTCATATTTACTCGTCCTTTGTAGTCACGACAATTTGTGGCTTACGCAATACGGTAGCTTAGAATAATCCCGTGTAATTCTTGACAGGGTAATCCTCAGTCCGTTCACGCACATAACATAATACAGGTTTACTGGCCGCGGCTTCCTGCTAGGAGGGGGGAGGGGGGGAGGGGTAGCGCCACCTCTTGAATGAGGGTAACTTATTAATTACCCCCCCCCGCCTGGCGCTCTGCCCGACTCTCCGAAGCCAAGTAGGAAGTGGTTTATTCTGGAATAGTGTGCCGTGTTCCGAAGCTATTGTTCTCCTCCTGGATGTGGGGAACAGATCTCTGGAATATTCATACGACGGGTGTATTGTTGGATTCTGGACGCGTCTAGAGAAAACTCAACCTTATTTTACTCAAGAAGGTTTAGAGGTTTATTTGTGAATCGGTATTTTTCAGGTTTGTTTAAAATTAAATCAAATGATTATTTGATACATTCTTAGGTAACAATGATAAAATCGACTGATGAATAAACAAAAAACAAAAGTTAAACAGTTTATAATCATTACAATAAAATGTAGAAAGTATAGGAAACTGTTAGTCATAACTTCCCAATTAATAAGGCGTTTAGACTGCAGAAAAGTGTCACAGGCCCGTTATATTATCTCAATCCTAGCATTCGCCTATGACAGATGAATCAATTAAAATATTCTTCTGTCAGCAACAACCGAAAACATTGAAATTATATTGTGAATCATTTTAACTGTGAATACCACAGTTTTAAAAATTTTAATTTTTTTGATCACGACTTCAAAATCAAGTTCTTACTCCACAAACCCAAGTGTAATTTTCTATGGATTGTCTTCTTATCAAATTGGTTTAGTTTGTTACATACGGATTTTTTGCGATCAGTTATTAAACTTTATTAATATATGATTTTAAAATCAAGGTCTCAAGAAAAAAAACAACAGACTAATCACATTACACCTTTCAAACATCTCCCTTCCGTTACGGGTGTACAGAATTGCTCAGTTTGATTCTAATCTCCGCCGGATCAGGCAGCGGCTTAGAGGAATATTCAATTAACATAAGACAATATGTGAGAGAGTTGGGGAGGGGGGGGTGAGTTTACCAACGTCTTACAAGATTGTGTACATTGAACCAATTAACTCATAGGATAAACCGCCAGACATGATTCCCCCAGAGAATACGCGAAGATACATCAGGATTAAGTTTTCCATCCCTTACGTCATGATCACCGCACAGGAAGAAAAATAACAAGAGTGTTTACAGTTATTTTAATGCAAATATTTATAATAGTTCACACTGATGAGGTATGTGATACATGAGATATATAACTAGGGGATGATTCCATTTAAATGCAAATAGTTCTCGTAAATACAAACTATTGTTGTTGTTGATGAGATAATGTAAGCTTTCACGACCCGTAGATCCCTTGGGCTGTTGTGTCGCGTCGATGATGAAGCACTGCTCGACGTTTCGTTACCCATGTTAATGGCATGTTTAAGACTTCTTCAAGACATCAGTCTCATGATGGTGGCTTTTTAAGGACTGACATATTGGAGAAATCTTGAAGAAGAAGCCACCAACATGGGTGGCGAAACGTCGAGCAGTGCCTCATCATCGACACTACGCATTATACCAAGGATCACCCAGAACTCACTTATTGTTGTTGTTGTTGTTGTTGTTATTGTTGTTGTTGTTACTGTTGCTGTTACTGTTGCGGTTGCGTTACTGCTGCTGTTGTTGTTGCTGTTACTGTTGCTGTTACTGTTGCGGTTGCTGTTGTTGTTGTTTGTTATTTTTCGTGTACATATGGATATAATGTTGGGATTAGGATTCTTATAATATTGTTAATGTGAAACAAGCACTTGTAAGGAAGTACTCGAAATAAGAGTGAAGATGACCGTTTTCGGTGGAGGTGTCGGGTAACTTCAATTGATTACCTCTTCGTCTTTTATGACAGTTGATGATGATTTGTATTGCTAAACGTCTCATATAAGTGCACTAAGGCTATTCGAGACTATGAGTGATGATAGATAACGATGAAGGACGATTACAAAAAACTTCCCTTATGAGGGCTTTGAACCTACGTCCTCGTAGAGCATTACTCTTCGGACCAGTGCCCTAATCGTATTTGTCACCGTAGGGCGTAGACGATATTTTTATAACGGTTAAAGCTTCTAAATGAAAAATAAATAGAGGACGCAAATAAATACAACTAAATAATGAAAGGTAACACAGTTTTATTTATGTTCGACATCAAAATAATATATTCCACGGAATTTCAAAATTAAAACATTACACCATATTTTGTAAACAAATTCTGTTTTTAATGCGTAACTTTCCACCAACCCTCATTTTCTAGACGACAAATTTCACCCAGTTCCCTCGCTCTATCTCCGATGATTTCCATGGCATCATTCTATGTTCCTGTCATTGATTTGTTACGTGCTCGGTCTCTTTAGTTAAGCTCCGTCTAAAACTAGGTTAATCTCTACTTACAGAGGAACGTTGTACATTTAGATCACGTATTCATGTCGGCTATTATCTAGTGGCATCGTGTCGATATGATGTGACAACGAGGTGATTGATTGTTTCAGAACTGTTCACGACCTGTAGTATAATGCTGTGTCGATGTAACATGTCTAGTACGATGGCAAAGTGTTGTTTACGGAGAAGTTGTAACACACAAATGAATTCAAGAGTTACGGTCTTCAATTTAGGTTAGTCTTTTTTTGGTATACGGAGAACTTATGCTATGAAGGCACTAAGTAAATTTTCAAATTGGTCATAGTTTTAGTTGACAATTACTTATTATAATTACACATACCTGTTGAGCATGTTTAAACTTGCACACCACTTAAAAAAATAATTTTTAAATTATACTTTTTGTTTGCAAGTATCCCTTGTCTTATTCTTCTTTTAAAATAAATCAGTTTTTAATACAAAGTAGAAAAAAAATAAAAGACAAATAAATAAACACTCCTCAATTCTACATGGTAATGTTTCCGTGAGGTGCTTTTACTAATTCCTGTTCGTATGCGACAGATGAAACTTTGAAACAACGCCTACTCACGGGATTTCCTGTAGCTACTTTATAACTGACGACGTTTCGTCTGAAAAAGATATTTTTCTTTTATTTGTTAAGCATTTGATATCATCTTTTTTAACGTAGGTAATCGTACGGACCAAACAATTGTACCTACTCATCATTAATTTGTATTATTCCCACTACTGAAACAGTTTCCCATTATACATTTTGAAGTTAACAACTTTGTGAATCAATATCAAAATATCATTTTTATATATGTTTAATTATAACTTAATTTTCAAAATGAGCCAACCAACCCCCTTCAGGAAGTGGGACTGAGATTTAGGGTTTTGGGGTATGCGATGATTTAATTAACTCGTGTGCTGTATTTTTTTCATTTCCACGCCTTACTGACTAGTTGCGTGATATTTCATTTCTTTGATTTGGAATATTAAAAAATACGTGATATTGATTGAAAAGACAACGACGGTTGAATGCATATGCTGACATCCGGTCAAAAACAGTTCGTTATTAAAAGTGGGTTGGGAGGGAGGGCAGGAGGGGGACGTAATAGAGTAGAACGATGGTTCCGCAAACTTCGTCATGTGCTCGAGTGTTGTGAACCTAGACATCCCGTGCTCGAGTGTTGTGAACCTAGACATCCCGTGCTCGAGTGTTGTGAACCTAGACATCCCGTGCTCGAGTGTTGTGAACCTAGACATCCCGTGCTCGAGTGTTGTGAACCTAGACATCCCGTGCTCGAGTGTTGTGAACCGAGACCGATGTTTTGTTGCACCAACACGAACAATTCCAGGTATAATACGAATCAAGCGAGAAGCAAACCCAGCACTTTTTACCGTCCCGAAGTTGGCTACATCAATGTATTCATGTGCGCTTCCATCAATCAGAAGGGTAGCCAACCGCGCGACGTGGAATGGCGCTAGTCAAGAACACGTGACCTTAGTGTTCCAACCCTTGTTTATATTGGCAGCACATTCGCGCGTGATGGAGTCAGAGCTGAAAACATTGGTCGTTCCGTTGAAGAGTGTCCGCTTACACTCGAGCGAAATGTGACGACGTGTGACGGGAGACGGGGTGCAGGAACTGGGAGTAGAGCGGGGAGTAAGTGAAGGTGAAACACTTTCTAGTGAACACCCTTAAGAGGTGTCTTCACTTCCAGGTTATTTTACAAAAACAATGCGACAATACATTACAAAAAGTAAAAGTTGGGGAGGATGTGGTTTGGAATAGTAAAGAAGCGTTTTAGAAACACTTTGAAAATATTGCGTTTCAACTTCCATATATAAAAACTTAAAACTTTTGTCGAATCTTCTTCATTTTTTTAATGTAAAAAAATTATACATTTCACTACTTTTCCCTCAATTATTATACCCCAGATATTTTCTTACAGCATATTGTCAACAAACGTGTAAATTATTTTATTTCATGAAATTGTCAATAAGAAATTAAAAGTTTAATTTGTTTGAACTTAAACCATGGCTTTAAACAATATTTCCATTCAATCCCGATTTACATAATAAATATATCAAATTCAAATTGTATTTTAATGGAACCAGAAAAAATGTACTGCATGGCTTCGAAATATCGTTTTATTTTATACATACATGATACAGGTCTAATTTGGAAATATTATCACTTGCAACATCTACAATATTCTATAAAAATCAATCCAGAAATTAAAAAATACATCCCGGCGAATTTTATTTTATTTTATTGTTTAAATTTAATTAGAATTTAATTTCTGGATTGATTTCCATAAAATCAATTGCACCTACGGGAGTATTTCCCGATGAATGAAATTGAGAAATAGCTACAATATTTCTGTTTAGTGAATCTAGAGCAAACAATATTTCGTTCTTTAAACTTACTTTAACTCGCAACGTACATATTATTTTATTACTAGTATTCAATATATTCCGTGTATTCATTACATTAAACAAACATACGGATGGTGCAAAATGCTAACCTATGATACATTTGAACATTGACACCAAAAACATATATCAAACAAGAAGAAACATACAATGTATACTAATGTTTACTTCCTCTGCCCTTGATGCCAGTCTACATCATGATGCAAATGGTCAACTCATCATCATCTTCTTTCACCGCCTCCTGATTCAATTATGCTCCATCATTGTTAAGCCCTGCTCGGCTGACACGGGTTGTGATTCTGTTAGCGGGTGTCAATGCGGGAGGGGGGTGGAGGGGGGGGGAGATCTATGGGGCGCAAAGGAGGGAATTGAGACATCAATTACCAGGTGTCACGGGGTCACGCGGGGACTACACTGTGCGGGGTAGAGCCGTAGCCTGGGTGATGTGACGGGTTTAAAATTAGGTTGAACCGTATGGTGGGCGGAAGAAATGTTTTAGATGTGAAGGATTTAAATCAAGTTGGTGTTTGTAATTATTTTATGTTTACATTCTTGTATTTTGAAAGATCATCAGAAAACATAATACAAAAATTAAGTCTAGAACGGAATGGGAATAAGTTGAAACATTCATATAAAGTACATATTTTCGTAATAAGGTTGATTTAAATTGGTGTTAATAAACGTTTAAAAGATCACGTTAAGTTTTTCTATCGTCAGTCCTATGACGGTATATTTTAATTATAAATTCAGATTTATTTGCGACTACCAACAGGTTATACAAAACCACAAGTGTCAGGTTACTAAATTTAAACAATTTAATCTACTGATTCATCACAAATTCATGTTTCACCTTCTTTATCTGACCATGTCTGATTTGTTTACCACTGAATAAAAAATGAATGACATAGCTTTGATAACAGATCGTACATCTACGCAGATGAAAATGTGTTTCGTATTTTCTATTTGTTTCCGTCTTGCGAATGTTTTCTAACCCTAGTGACATAATTATTTATCCATTTGGTTACTTTGTTAAATTAGCCTATTTATTCGAAAAAGCTTTTAAATTTCCTTTCTGGTCAGGTTTTTGTTTATTATTTAGAAGGCGGCGGAACTGTTTTTGAAACACTTAAATGAATGGGCAATATTTAAAAATTTTCATCAAAAACTTTTAAAAAAATAATAATCAAATCTTTTTTCAGCATTTTTTTACAAGTTTCATGGGGATGTAGTATAGTAGTGTGTAAAACACCCTTGTAGGCTGACAGCCGACATACGACCGAAATGGGTTAAAATCCGTCGGTTTGAACGTCATGACACTCACATGTCCAATAACAATCACTATCAATTCACAAAGATGAAATTTTCACGCATCAGACTGTCAATGAAGTAATTACCTCTTCAATATACAAGATCGGATATTTCATGTCTGTATCAACTTCAATTACCAATACAAATTTACCCAACAGTTTTTAATCAGAAACCGAGTCATAATAATCGCTGTGCAAAGTTAATCAATGGAGATTACACAGTCAATGATAAACTCTGTGTAAACGATTTGAGCTCTGGCTCACAATGACGCGGGGCTGGAGAATGATCTGCTGTAGACACTTGATTAGGAAGTCCCGTTTATTAACCATTCAATTGTGCAAACATATAAGGGGAGATGGCGTTGTTTAATTTAGCTCGTGGTGGATGGCGGGAGTTTTGGTGTTTCGTCGTTGACTTGACATATGCAGTGATACTGAGGGCATGTCTGAAAGCTCCAAGTGTGGATTTAATGTTGGTCTGCTAGCTCACAACTCTACTGCCCATGCGTGTGACATCACTAGCATTGTTGAGCATTGCAGATTGGGAAATTCTAACATGATTAATTTGCGGAGCATTGACACACTGCAAGTCTTTAGTAGATAATCAGAAGCTTATCAGTAGCAATATGAATCCAAAGTGGATCCCACTTACGATTTTTAACTCTTAAAAAAGAAGAACAAGAAGAAGAAGAAGAAGAAGAAGAAGAAGAAGAAGAAGAAGAAGAAGAAGAAGAATCCAGAATCTAAATTTGAAGAGATATTTAAATAAATAATTCCACATCTCTGGAATATATTCAATCTTTATAGAAAAAATTAAAAATTAACCACCCCGAAGAGGACTATCAATCATATTCTTGAATCTTTTGAACGAAGATGAAATTACAATAAAGTCTTGTTCTTGAATGTGAATTAGTAAGAGAATAAATTGAAAAAAGAAATGGTTAGGAAATTGAACGTGAATTGTTTTATAATTTGATTTTCCGCATTAAGATTTTCTTGTGATTCTGGTATTAGTGCTGTCAATCAATGATTCGATTGATGAAAACTTTGCTCTCCCATTCTCTCTCTCCCTCTCTTATTTCATCTCTCTCCCCTCCATTTCTTCCCCCCACTCTCTCTCTCTTCATATCTTCTCTCTCCTCTGTTGACGAGTCTTGTAAGACTTCGTTTCAGCGTGAGGTCGTTAATTGACGCCAGTCAAAAGATAATCACATCTTAGTAAGTCAAAACGTGTTATGCTGGTTAAATCGTCGTACTTGTTGATAAGTGATATCTTCCCGCCATGTAAGTAAATGAAACGTCTGTCTCGACGCTTCAGATGACGAGGCTGTCCCTGCAATAAGACGTACAACATGTTTACAAGTGTGTTTCACCTTCAAGAAAGTATTTAAGAGACAATTAAGAAAAAAATGTGTAAAACCTGCCCTAGAGTGCAATACATTCCCCTCTTCAGGTCTTTGATTGGGTATTTTTTAGTAAGGGCAATTGTGAAGGGATTTTCAAAGTGCTGTCCGAGGCACCACTGTCGGTATTTTAGAGTCAATGAAAGAAGGTAGATTCCGGTCGGGATAGATTATTCAATTTCTGTGTTTTTTTTTTTAAGAAAAGTATTTTTATCTATAAACAGGATCTAAAAATTTGAAACTTGAATTTTTTCTATTTTTTAATGTTTATGTGCCATTCGTATTTCAATGTGACATGATTATGTAAAGTTCTAAACATATAAAATGACAAATTAAATTTAATTATTGTGAAAAGAACTCTGTATCTTCATAAAATGCATCGTGTACTGAACTGAGAGGTGTTTTAATCTGAGGGAATGTTTACTTAGTCCACATATTGGGTGTAAGAAATGGATAGAAAACCACTCAAAAATATTATTATTGCAATAAAATCAATTTAAATTAAGTATTTAAAATTCTATTGAGGCACAAAGTTTGTCGTATTTTATTTCCCGCGCAAACAGCACGTGACGTCAAGATTATCTATAGAGCTTTGTTGACCAATGCGCAAAGCTGTTTAATGTCTTTCAGCTTACTTTTATAAATGAAAATCTTTATCTAAACAATTAAAATTTAGCCTTTGTAGTGGATTGATATAAAGAGTTATGGAACATTCCTCTAATCTTATATTGTCAGACTCGTTAGTGGAGGTGTTGCAGCTAACTAGTTCTGCAGCAGGTCTCACTCTGATCCACTCAGAAGATTAAAATAAATGCAGCTCTTCCTATCATTGATACATTGGAATTGCGCTGAACTTTCACAAATCCGATCACCAGCCAAGCGTGAAGAGTGGTTAACCTACTTTCATAGTTGCACCTTTTTCTAGATAATCGCATTAAAAGCAATCGGTATAGTGACAGATAAATAGCATCGATTATACGTCAAGCACTAGTTCCGGCGTCGGTGGATCAGTCTTGACCGCTGGGTATCCTAGTTGAAGGGGTTTCTGACTAGAGATTAAAGACGTGTATTCTGATTGGTTCGTACATCAGTTTTTTTTTCTTTTATGACTATCCTTACAATATCTTTGTAAAGTTTTACTCAATTTGAAAATAAAATTTCTATTAGAATGATAAATTTAATATTAGGTAAAGTTTGGTTCTCAATCAAATGTACATTTTGGATTATTCACTCTTGTTTATTAAATAAATAAATATATATATATATATTTTTTTTAAATCATATACTTTAATGTTCGACCTGTGTAAAACCTCCACGCACAATGTACATCTTTTGGAACATACATTAAATGCAAATTTCAAGCAAAATTATGTATTATCTGTCAAGTTTATTCAAAAGTTTAGAAAATATAAACTTTCAATTCTCAATTTAAACCAAAACTTCCATCACAAGGTAAATTGATCTTCTCAACAATGTTTAGCGTTTGAGTGCCTTTTTATTTTGTTCTTAAACAGAAACAGTTTCAATAATGACATGAAAAAGAACAACAACGTTTTATCTAATTTGTTTTTTGAACCCATTAATTCGCCCACAAGACAATTTGGCAAACTCTTTTTGATTTATGATAACATCACCATCTCAATCCATCAACATGAGTATCATACAACAATCATGATTGAAGCTTGTGTGATGGATCGTCAGAAAACACCCATTGTTCTAATATCCAAAGTGTTTTGGATTCTCTTTGATGATATCTTTTAGAAGGCGGTGACTTTCAGGCTGTCTTTTGTTCTTGGATTGAAGTATTTTTCATCCACGTGTCGTATCTGTCGTTTCTTTCTGAAATTCTTAAATTTAGTTTTAAACGCGTTTTAACTTTAAAGAAAACTTTCCTAAATTTAACGTAAACAACAATCATTTTCTACCTCTGTTTTCCTGCCCTCCTATTGTGCGTTTAATGATGAGTGACAGCAGTCAGAAGAAGAATTTTGTTGAGAGAAAGCGATTTGTGTTGTGCCTCTTCTTATTAGCATATCTTCACGCAAAGAACTTAACTCAGTTACGAATATCAATGAGATTCGAGAAAAGTTCTCTGAAGTATTTGACGGTTATTTGCTTGCTACAACTTATGAAGCTGTATTTGTTAGCCCACAAACAAGTTGCAAAATATGCTGGAAAGTGTTTGATACTTTGTGAAATGTTTGGGGGTAATCTGATATATATGTGAAAACTCGTGTAAATCACATAGAGTAATAATATAAATCATATAAATAGTGGTAATTCCCGACTCACAAATGCATATTTACTGGTTTATTAAAAAAAAAACGTTTATTTTAATAATTTTCATTAGATGCCTTCACTCGTCTACATAGTTTCTAAATTCAAAATTTCTTCTGGTTGCTAATTGTATTTTGTAATGTAAATACAGCGCAACGCGGCTTCTAGTTGAAAGAATTAACACAATTAAACGGTACGTTTGAACGGTTCTGGCAACAACGTAATATGGGTAACAAAATTAAGCAGGGTTAATGTTTATTATTGCATATATATTTTGTTATTTTAATTTGAAATCGTGCTTTTTTAAGCACGTTGCTCCTGTACAATGATTCCGCTGATGAAGTAATTTGCCTTAATGACCGAAATGTCACTACGCTCAAACGTTTTTGTTTAAATAGCAAATAGTATTTTAAATTATTAAACAACGAGTTAAAATATCACGAATTTACTAAAGAAGCTAGCATTAAACTCAAGCAGTTAGAACGCGCTTAACGATCCGACCCGTAAGTAAATTCCATTTAGTTAAGTAAATTTACATGGTGAGTAACGCACTTTTATTACTTCTGTGGCCAGAAAAATACCATTATTTTAAAAGTACGTCAATGTAACAAAATTAGATAATTTTTCACATAAGAATTTTTTTTTTTAATTATTCATTTCACCGTCACACCACAGTGGTATGTAGCTTCTCAAATTCAATGTTGACATTGTTATTTTTTTTTTTTTTTCTTTTCTGTTACAGGACGGTGTCCATTTCCCTGTCGTAAAAAGGTAAGCTCACGTTATTATTAACAATATGAGACTTTGTATGATGTCCTTAGTTTGTTTTAGTATAGTTTTGATATTTTTCATGACCTTTAGTCTAAAATAGCTGTCAGTTTTTAAATCGTTGTTGTGTATTAAACATACAGTTTATCCACTAGTGCACCGTGTTTTGAATAATTAATGAACTAAACTAACTTCAACACTTGACAATAATTACACTTCCAAACCAACAACTTCAAGGTTTAGACTAAGTACAAGAGTATTGTCTTGTTTCACAAGATGGTACACCTGTATTTACAGCGTCATGTACAACATAGTTTCGGCTCTAGCATGCTCACACAACCACAGCGTAAATACGCGACAGCCGTAGACGAGATAAAGAAAAGTGGAGATTAGGTTTTTATTTGGCTCGTAAATAATATTTCGACCTTGTTCCCTACGCAAACATATTCACGATAATT